>JAHXMU010000467.1:105309-135427 GCA_019455685.1 Philornis downsi | reverse complement strand
TAAATCGATCAATTTGTATGAAATGTAGTAGAAAGGATGTGGCCATAGATTCCATTTTCGTCCTCAGAGTTATAATAATCAATCGCTTAATGTGCGTCAAATTTGACCAGTTTAATGCATTTGTATGTGGAGTATGAAACCAAAAATAATATATGCCTCCACACCGCGCTCCGGTTGAAGTCAATACATTATGAGAAGAGGGCATTTTAGACACGCTCACTTATCTGGTGATAAATCGATATGTCATGCATTATGCTATGGCAAGCTTCACATTTGGGACGAATCGGTCAGTAGGAAAAAACTATCTAATACAAGGACCAAATACAACTTTTGAAAAATCATCATTTTTCTGACTAAACAGTTGAAGTCAGAATGATAAATATTGGCAATAAAACTTCCCCAGATTTTACCGTGTGCAAACTTTTGGCATCAGCTTAGGGTTTACAAAATATTAACTTTCCATTATTTGTCAAAGTTTCTACGAAGAAAATCTCATGGCAGGGTGCCAATCTGGCATTTCCGAAGAAAGTGTCGTAATCTGAGATCCTATATTGACGTGCAATGTACTCGATTTAAAGGTGGTACTTTCTGGTCTCTAAAAATAAGAAAGTAGATAAAAATGGAAATAAAATTGTTCTCTTCTTAACAAAATATATTTTCATATTTCACCTAGGCCAAAAATGTATCCAATCGCATTTCCCAGATGGAAGGCCCACTTCTTAAAGAACTGACGGACGGCATAGATACGTTTGTCGCTGAATTTGAGCAATTTAATATCGATTTTGAGACCAATGGTCCTATGGTTCAGGGCATATCTGCCAAAGAGGCCAGTGATCGCGTGTTTCTCTTTCAAAACCGATTCGATGAATTGTGGCGCATGTATGAGATGTATAGCAGCGGAGAAAAATTATTCGGTTTGCCGATTACCGACTACCCTCTGCTGCATCAGAGAAAGCGCGAATTCAATTATCTTAACCGTCTGTACTCGCTGTACATACAAGTTTTAAAAACTATAGCTGATTACTACGAAATGCCCTGGTCAGAGGTGGACATTGAAAAGATCAGTACTGAATTGGCAGATTTCCAAATTCGTTGCCGTAAATTACCGAAGGGTATGCAGACTTGGCCGGCATATATCGACTTAAAGACTAAAATTGACGATTTCAATGAGACATGTCCATTGCTCGAGTTAATGACAAATAAGGCCATGAAAGAACGCCATTGGGTGAATTTGAATAATCTGCTACAGAGCGATTTCGATCCGACCAGTTTTAAGTTCACATTGGGCAAATTGCTGGAAGCTCCGATTTTGAAACACAAAGAGGATGTAGAGGATATATGTGTGGGTGCCTGCAAAGAATTGGATATAGAGGCAAAACTCAAGCAAATAACGATCGATTGGTCGGTAGTGAATATACAGTTGGGCTTGTTTAAAAATCGTGGCGAATTGGTGCTAAAGGGTGGTGAAACATTGGAAATTATCGCTGCCTTGGAAGATAGCATAATGATTATGAATTCCCTATCCTCGAATCGTTACAATGCACCATTCAAGAAAGATATTCAGCTGTGGCTGAGTAAATTGGTGAATACTGGCGAAATTCTTGAGAAGTGGTTGATGGTCCAGAATTTATGGATTTATTTAGAGGCTGTGTTCGTAGGCGGTGATATTGCCAAACAGTTGCCTATGGAAGCGAAGCGCTTCACTAACATCGATAAAAATTATGTGAAGATCATGTATAGGGCTCGGGAAATACCGAATGCTGTAGAATGCTGTACCGGCGATGAAAGCTTGGCGAATGCCTTGACGTGGCTTTTAGATCAACTAGAGACCTGTCAAAAATCGTTGACTGGATATTTGGAATCAAAACGGTTGTTGTTTCCACGTTTCTTCTTTGTATCCGATCCAGTGTTGCTAGAGATATTGGGTCAAGCTTCGGATCCCACGTCGATACAGCAGCATTTACTGAGTATATTCGATGCCGTTGCTTACGTCAGTAACAAGACAATGTAGGCCATGAAAATATTTGCTAATGCTTTTCATAACTTTCCAGGTCAACTTCCAAGAAAAAACCACCGATATTATTACGGCTCTCAATTCATCTAATCATGAAAACATTCTGCTGGAGAATCCCGTTCAATGTATGGGAAGTGTTGAGATTTGGTTGAATCGTCTGCTGAAAGAAATGCAGGACACCATGCGCACAATTTTGGCTGGCATGGCAGTGAGCCTTAACGATCCGGAATTTAACTTTGTCGAAGAATTCCCTTCGTTCTGTGGTCAAGCTGGTATAATTGGAGTTCAGTTACTATGGACCCGTGATGCGGAGTTCGCTCTCAGGAAGTGTCGCTCAGATAAAGGCATCATGAAACGTACAAATACGAAATTCTTAAATTTACTGAATCATTTCATTGATTTGACTGTCAAAGATCTAACATCTCTGGATCGCATACGTTTTGAGACTATGGTCACTATACATGTCCATCAGAGGTAAGTTGTAGGAAAAGGGAGAAAGTTCTTTGGATCCTATTATACTTTTCGCTATGTTGCAGAGATATTTTCGATGATTTATGCACGATGCGCATTCGAACTACCAGCGATTTTGAATGGCAAAAACAGGCTCGATTTTACTACAACGAAGAGAATGATGATATTATAGTGGGTATAACCGATGTAAATTTCATATATCAAAATGAATATTTAGGTGTCACTGAGAGACTGGCCATTACTCCCTTGACTGATCGGTGCTACATTACTTTGGCTCAAGCTATAGGTAAGTGAAGTTAAGGATTTCGATTGTACTTCAAAAGTCTTAGATGCAATGCCGTACAAAGAAAAGTTATTATTTGGTCTGTACTACTAACTATGGGTATAAATAGAAGAGGAACTTTGCAGCGTAGAACTTGCATGTTGAACATCCTCACTGACATCCATGCGGCGGCAACTGGAAATGATGTTACGTGACACTTTCCACGGATAGCGGTTAGGGTTGGTCACTGAACTGATGTAAATTGTGAAGTAAATTTTCAACAGAAAACAACTCATTTTCAACCTGCTAAAACTATTGTAAGAAAACTGTAAAAATTAGATCCATGATTTACGAATTATGGTGTTTAAAATTTCAGAATTGTATACAATTTTAAACAGAGAAAGTATCGTTCTTGACTTCATATCCAACGGTAGGGATGCTTATGAAAAAACCAGTAAACAGATTTTAGTTAGATGAACTGTCTTGAACATACCTTTGCACAACGTCATTCCGCATTGGTGCAAAAATGTGCCGGATGCAAGAAAGGGATTGGTAAATCGCTAGATTCTTGCCAAAAGATACTCTGAATTTAAGGAATCACTGATTTTTTGTAAATCGATCAGTCTGTTGATAGACTGCTCCCTTAGGGGCATGACAATACAGTTCATTTTTATTCGCAGACCTAAGTTTACTAAATGTCTGATATTTCTTACATTATGTGAATTTAGTACAAGTGATTAGAAGATATAAACCCAAGAATATTTTCACTGCAATTCTGCCATAACATCTTGGCTATACGACAAGTTGGATTCTGTTTCGGCATAGTTCTGGGAAAACACTTTCAATATTTTTAAGTAATGTGTTGGTATTGACAATCATCAGCCATCCTGCATACGAAATATATGAAAAAGTTTGCTTTCAATGTGTGTAAAATGAGTAACGAACTAATATTTTTGGTGACTGTATTAATCAAAGTTATAGTTGGAAATAGAACGTGCACGGTAAATTTACAATAAACCTTAATAAACAATACAGTGTAATTTGTTTTCAGTTTACAAATATACTCATTTACGATTAAGTCTCTCTATAGCATGTTAAAAAATTTATATTTTTGACATCAGATGGCTAAAATTTTGAGGTCAGATTTAGTTTACAGCAATGTAATGTAACGTCTAAAGGAAAATTTGTAAAGGCTTTAAACCTTCCCTTTTCCATGCATGAAATTTCATCGAAATTAGTTTTATTAGACACCAATTCCATAATTTTTGTTTAACTTATAATTTTATTAGACACCAATATCATAATTTTTGTTTAACTATTCCTATTTCAGGTATGTCCATGGGTGGCGCTCCTGCCGGACCAGCTGGCACTGGAAAAACTGAGACCACCAAAGATATGGGTCGAGCATTAGGCAAACTGGTAGTGGTATTCAATTGCTCGGATCAAATGGATTTCAGAGGTTTAGGACGTATTTACAAAGGTTTAGCTCAATCTGGCTCATGGGGATGCTTTGACGAGTTCAATCGTATTGAATTACCTGTGCTATCAGTGGCGGCCCAACAAATTTAGTTAGTAATTCATCCCACGACATGTATAATTTCATTTCTCTAAAGAATTATTTCCCATTTGCCAGTATTGTACTGACCGCCCGCAAGGAGAAACGTACTTCATTTATATTCAGTGATGGCGATCTGGTTACACTAAATTCCGAGTTCGGTTTGTTTATTACTATGAATCCCGGCTATGCCGGTCGTCAAGAGTTGCCGGAGAATCTGAAAATTATGTTCCGCACAGTGGCTATGATGGTGCCCGATCGTGCCATTATCATACGGGTCAAATTGGCTAGTTGTGGCTTTAAGGATAACTTAGTTTTGTCACGTAAATTCTTTACCTTGTATAAACTTTGCGAAGAACAGTTGTCGAAACAAGTCCATTATGATTTTGGTTTACGTAACATTTTGTCAGTTCTTCGAACTTTGGGTGCCCAGAAACGTGCTAATCCCAGCGACACAGAAGAAACCATAGTGATGAGAGTGTTGCGAGACATGAATGTGTCCAAGCTAATAGATGAAGATGAGGGCTTATTTTTATCCTTGATTGATGATATGTTCCCGGGCATCAAACTAACCACAGCCGTGTATAAGGATCTACAAAGAGCAATAGTCAAGGCGGCTGAAGATTTGGGTTATGTCAACAATCCGGAATGGAATTTGAAAGTTGTACAATTATATGAAACCTCACTAGTTAGACATGGCTTGATGTTAATGGGTCCCACGGGATCGGGTAAAACTAGTTGTACCGTGGCTATGCTCCGTTGTTTTACCGACATGGGTCGTCCTCACAAGGAAATGAGAATGAACCCCAAAGCTATTACGGCACCGCAAATGTTTGGACGTTTAGATGTTGCCACCAATGATTGGACAGATGGCATCTTCTCGACACTCTGGAGAAGATCGTTGAAAGTTCCGAAACAGCAGTACACTTGGATTGTATTGGATGGTCCCGTAGATGCTGTTTGGATTGAGAATTTAAATTCTGTTTTGGATGATAACAAGACTTTGACATTGGCCAATGGAGATCGTATAAAAATGGCAGAAAATTCAAAATTGGTATTCGAACCAGATAATGTGGACAATGCTTCACCAGCCACAGTGTCTAGAGTGGGCATGACGTTTATGAGTTCTTCAGTGTTAAAGTGGACGGTGTATATGGAAGGTGAGCCGTATGATTTTGGAATACTGAATATCACTTGGCTAGAATTTCTTGTTTGTTCAACGCCTTGTTAACTTTAGTTTATTGAATTGATTTATATGACTTAATGATAAACATTAGTGACAGATTTTTATCGTTCATAGCTTGGGTGCGCAAACAACCTCCTTTAGAACAAGAAGTATTCCGCCGTTGCTTTGGCTCCATATACGATGAAGCCCATACTTACCTTCAGACTAAGCTGGTAGCTAAAATGAAAATACTCGAAGCGATTTATGTGAAACAGCTATTGGAAATACTCGATGGTCTGCTGGAAGATTGTTCTAACCGGTCTGAAAGATACTTGGAAAGGACTTTCCTCTTTGCGCTTATGTGGACATTGGGAGCTGTGTTGGAGATAAATGAACGGGAAAAATTGGAAGAGTTCTTTATTAAACATCCATCCAAGCTAAGTGAGTAATGAACGGGTTAAATAATTGATATTGGGAGTACAAATAAGTTTCTGCCGCTTTTTTTTTTCTTCAAATGTAATCTTTATTTTCATAAAACGCCACTTTATGTGTTATTCAAAATATTGTCCATTGCTAGATATTGCTTCTTCCGATCTTTCTGGCAGCGTCGATGGGAATCATCGTCTTTGATTTTTGATTTCTTTCGAAAGAATTAATTAATTTCGACAGAATAATTTCGTCGTGTTTTGAGTGGTAGTGGGCGCATTTGCCTTTGAGTGCTCGGCTCAATCCCATCAATTTCGCTCGGGCGAGAGCCACAGTAATAGTTTCGTTCAGTTTGAGCAACTCATAATACGCGGCACTAAGTTGGTCCCACCAAATACAATATGATTTTTTATATGGATATTTGATATGGACGGTATACATCATTTGATGTGGCCCAAAATTTAATACACAGAAGAAAGTATTTAGTTCACCAAGTGTTTTTTGGTCTGTCCGTCTGTCTGGCTGGTAGAAACGATAGTGGTTTCTAATCTTTACTAAATTTGTCAAACCTTGGCACAGCCTAACACTTCGCCAGGTCATAGTCGGGAGCTGTAAATGAGTTATATCGACCCATCCGTTCTGGTTCCTTCTATACAAATTGGTCCAAATTTAGAAATTAATTTTTTCCATTGCCCATTACATTACTCAATAATGTTTAATAGAATTTAAAAAAAGCGACCGAATAACAACAGCCTTCTGGTACCTCTCACACAAATGAGCCATTTAGCCCATATATTTGAGATTCAAATCTCTTACATGGTTGCACTAAATACAGTCAAATTTAATACCAGCTGAGCGTTTGCCAAACTAAAGTCACCCATATTTTGGTACCTCCCATACTAATTGATCGATTTTTCGAAATTAAATTTTTCCTCTGTAATTTCCAATCGGTAAGCTGCAATAGTATAGATTGTTTTTCAGTATACTGGCTCCCTATTCTCTGCAAGGCCTGAAAAAAAAATTGACCAAGTAAAAACGCCGCTTCTGATATCTTCCATACAAATTACCGATTTTATTTTTTTGGTCGCTGTACAAAATTTAGTCAATTCTGGTACACGTTATGCGTTTGGTAAAGAAAGTTCTGAGAATAAAATCAGAGGGCACTGCCATACCTCTTCTAGTAATTCCCATACAGATTGACCAATTTATGGAAATTTAATTTTGTGTTTGAATTGTAGTTACTCAAATTTTTGCCAATTATATTGCATTATAATGCTTGTCCCAAATTCAGTATAATTTATCACGCATCAGATATTTAGTAATCTAAACTCTGCGAATGAGAATAGCAGAGTATTTTTAAAGAATCTGGCGACTCACCTCGGCCATTCTGGCACCCCGCTCACTTTTTCACTAACGCAGGATGATGTTGAATGAAGTTATATGTAAGTCAATTCACCCGACTGAAATTTCTATACTGGGTTTTTCATGAATATTCAGTTTTCCACTCTTCTTTGGCTAATCGCTTTGGGTCCAATGGATCGCTAGCGACAATAACAAGCTAAAAACCCTTTTCGTTTATGCCTGGTGGACAGTGTTTTCCATGTGCGACATCAACGTTGGCGTATTTTCATATGGCGTCTTAGACTTCTTCAAAATCTGCATCTTCTAACACACGCGGTTTTCTGCTATGCTACCTGACTATGAGGTCAAGTTCACCATTCTTAAACTTCTGAAATCCCTCACGACAAGTTCCCCTAATTAGGACAGCCTTGCCATATGGTTCCACAAGCAAGCGGTGCTCCTGAACTGTTAATTCCTTCATACTAAAAAAGTAGAACAAAAGTTCACGCATTTTGAGCTTATTTGAATCAAAACTCGACAATTTCGCATAAAAAAAAATCTGATGCTGATACAAAATAGGTAATATTTCATGATTATGACGCCAGCCATAGTCAACCGTACAATTTTAATAATAACTGAAGTGGGGCCATATTTTGTATAACTACGGAAACCTTTTTCAACTCCCAATATTATATTGATCTATCATTGTTCTCTCTAGGGTGGCCTAAGAAACTACCGAGCGAGACCGTGTTTGAGTACTACGTAGATGATGGCGGCAATTGGCAGCATTGGAATACTCGCGTGGAAAAGTTCGTTTATCCGGAGGACAACATACCCGAATTTTCTTCCATTCTGGTGCCAAATGTTGACAATGTCCGAACTGCCTTCCTCATGCACAACATAGCCAAACAAAAGAAGCAAGTATTATTAATCGGTGAACAGGGCACCGCTAAGACTGTTATGATAAAGGGCTACATGTGCAATTATGATCCGGAGGCCCATCTCTCCAAATCATTTAATTTTTCATCGGCCACTACACCTAATATGTATCAGGTGAACATTTGAAGGCTGTTGCGTAGCGATTCTCCCCAATTTGTTTTGTTTTTGTGTTACAGCGCATTATTGAATCATACGTGGAGAAGCGAGTAGGTACTACTTACGGCCCTCCTGGTCAGAGGTCTATGACCATATTTATCGACGACATTAATATGCCGGTGATCAATGCTTGGGGAGATCAAATTACCAATGAAATTGTTAGACAAATGATTGAGCAAAGGGGCTTTTACTCTTTGGAGAAACCAGGTAAGTGGTATGTAGAAGTTTTAAAGAACCCGTATAGGAAGCATTTTGTGCAGGCGACTTTTCCACCATTATGGATATACAAATACTGGCAGCAATGATACATCCTGGTGGTGGACGTAATGATATACCTCATCGCTTGAAACGTCACATGTCAATTTTCAATTGCACCCTGCCTAGTAACAATTCCATGGATCAAATATTCAGTCAAATTGGCACCGGATACTTTTGCTTGGCTCGTTTCGATGAGGAAGTTGTCAATCTTATCCCTCTGTTGGTGCCTTTGACTCGCATATTCTGGCAAAATGTTAAGGTGAAAATGTTGCCGACACCCGCCAATTTTCACTACGTTTTCAACTTGCGCGACCTGTCGCGTATATGGGAAGGAATGCTTAAGGTGGCAAGTGAAGAATGTCGAACGATGATGGATGTCTTGAAGTTATGGCGTCATGAGTGTACCAGAGTCATTGCCGATCGTTTTACCGACTACAAAGATACCGCCTGGTTCATCGATCGTATGAAGAAGGATGTAAAGGCCAATTTGAGCGAAGAATATTGGGAAGAATTTCCGGAGGATGAGACATTCTTTGTTGATTTCCTTAGAGATGCACCGGATGCTCAGGAAGATGACGAAGATATTTCATTGGAACCACCAAAAATCTATGAAGAAATACCAAGGTAAATAAACAGTCATGTATTTGAAAATTTAAGTACTCATATATTTTAAACGTCATCCATAATTCCTTTTTTGTTTAAATTTTAGTATGGATAAAGTTAAAGAGCGTGTTTTGTATTATATGGCTCAATTTAACGAGTATGTACGAGGTTATTCCTTGGACATGGTATTTTTTCATGACGCTTTGGTTCATCTAATAATCGTGTCCCGTATCCTAAGTATGCCAAGGTAATATGAAATATCTGCGATTTAATGAACTTAATATCAAATAAGAGTTTCGTGTCTGCCAATAGAGGAAATGCTCTACTGGTCGGTGTTGGTGGTTCAGGCAAACAGAGCTTGACCCGTTTGGCTTCCTTCATAGCGGGTTATAAATTTTTCCAAATTACGCTCACCCGAGCCTATAATGTCGGTAACCTAATTGAAGACCTTAAGTATTTATATCGGACCGCCGGCCTGGAGGGCCAAGGAATTACATTCATATTCACTGATAACGAAATAAAAGATGAAGCTTTCTTGGAATTTCTTAATAATATATTGAGTTCGGGAGAAATAGCAAATTTATTTGCCAAAGATGAAATGGGTAAAATTAAATTGATATTGCTATCGAAATTTTGTGTTTTTAGTGTATAGAAAATCAGATACTTTTTGTCAAGTTGGATATCAAATGAAGAAATTTCGATTGCAATGCAAATACTGTAGAATATTTGACGTATATATATTGCGTACATATATTACATTATATTTTTACATTTTTTTCCGAACAAATAACAGATGAGATTTATAATGAAATAATACCGATTATGAAGAAGAAATATCCACGCCGTCCGCCCACTCAAGATAATTTATATGACTTCTTTTTGTCGACAGCCCGTTCTAATCTACATGTGGCATTGTGTTTCTCGCCCGTAAGTCTAAAAGATTGCTGGAGATCTACCTATAAATATAAGCGTAATGCAAAATACAAATCTAAATTTTCCTTTGCCGAAAATGCTAGGGGAAAAACTGAGAAGAATGTACGTGACTAAATCTAGGAGAGCAAACGTCCTGAGCTCTTTGCCTAAGCAACTATTTTGCGAAAGTTGTGAATATCCCACCACATAATTCGCGCAATAATTCTGCACAATCATTTCGTGAAGTTATACATCAACATATCTATGCTTACAAGGATAAACGACTTACATAACTACCAATTTATTGTTTATCATCATTATTCAAAGAGTTGTTTTTTTTTTGAAAAATTACTATATCTTGGAAACTATATCGAAATTTGGGCTGGCGATTGGAACATGTGAGTGAGCATGTGTCTAAACAGAAGCAACAATTGTAACAAATAAACTAACTCCACTTAAGTCGTTTTTCCTTGCTACCACAGATATGTTTGTTTTTCAGCTTTACGCATTGACAGGGCTAAAAACAACGCCTTTGCACAACTAGGAAATCTGAATTATTGTGTGTTTCCCGTTTTCCGTTGTATGTTGGCCTTCGGAATATTGCAAAACCAATTCCGACGCAATCTATTTATACAGGGTGTCTGTCGGGAAGGTATACTAGTTTGTTTTGACGCCATTTTGTTAAACATTAGTCTTGACAGTTCATACTTGGCAGTCGTGAAGTAGAGACGTGGCAAATTTATTATGGAAAAATATTCGATAAACCAAAGTGTTTTAATCGTTAAAACATTTTATCAAAATCAATCATCGATTATTGTGACGATGAGAAAGTTGCGTGAAATTTTTGGGAGAAACAACGTGCCAACAAGACGTACTATTTATCGTGTAGTGAATGATTTCGAAGAAAGAGGGTCTGTAACTGATAGGGCCAAGTATGGGCCACATTGTACTGCAAGATCGGCTGTAAACATCACTGCTGCCAAAAAAAGTGTTCAAAACAATCCATCAACCCCAATTCGACGTCGTAAAGGCGTAACGGTAACTGTCAATGGGGAGCGATATAGTGATATGATTGAAAACTTTTTAACGCCACAACTGCATGCTTTGGGCTTGATTAACATGTAGTATCAACAAGACGGTGCCACATCGCATACAGCTAGGATTGCAATGGAATTACTGTTGATTGGCCTCCACGGTCGCTTGATTTGACTACTCCGGACTTCTTTTTGTGGGGATATCTGAAAAGCAAGGTTTACGCAGACAAACCAGAAACGCTTGAGCAACTCAAACAAAATATTCGTGATGAAATTAATGAAATACCGCGTGAAATGTGTGAGAATGTAATAAAAAATTTGCTCAGAACTGCTCGCATTTGTGAGGCTAACAGAGGCGGACATTTCTCTGATATTGTATACCATACATAATTGCCGACATTAAATAAAACATTTATCAAGATAAGATCCATTCTCTTTCATTTAATCAAAAATTATGAACAAACAAAGTAATATACCTTCCCGACTGACACCCTGTATATTCATCTGAAGAAATTAAGGTACGCATCATATTATATGACGATAAACGATGGAAGCGTTTAATGTACTAAGTACGAGTACGTGTTAATCGAATGTGTTTTATGACTTTCTAAGGCTGCATAGCTAGCTGGTAAACAATTTTTTTCCAGAATGTTGCTTTATAATATGTAATAATCAAACACTCCATTTTATCCAATAGGTTTTTGACAAACTAAAAATTGTTTGTTTTCTTTCCTGACAATTTTCGTTTATAAATATGGCTCACGCATATTACAAATTCTTGTTAAAATGTAAAAAAGGAAAAATCCAATAATTAACCACGTCTCTACTCGTGCGTCCCATATATGTATATGATTCGTTTTAACCATTTATTTTTTTTTTACTTACATCTTTTATTCACTAAGACTAAATTCAATCTTATTTGATACGCTTTAAGCATTTGCTAATGCCGAATCATGGAAAATTTAGAAAATTTAGAATTTAGAAAATTGGTTGAAGTTCATCAGTTCTTTTAGCTCAGATCGGCGACTCGAGGTAATATCAATGTTTCGGGTTCGTCGGTTAATCAGTTTTGAATTAGTGACTTGGGATTCTGTTGTTTGCCTGTTCAAGTTTGGACCGATAGCGCCGAATGGTGTCGACTATTCGAGTTCGTCGGTAAATCAAATTCGAATAGGCATCGAAACAGCACTGCATCGAATATTCGCGTCCATTCGTAATTTAGGCTTGAATATGTCTTAAATAACTCCATAACTCGCGTTAATATCAGGAATTCACACGAAGTATAAATTCATTGGTATTAAACCGACGTCAATTTCTTTTTCGATTTATAGTCATATTTATTTCATTTCTTAATCAAGTTTTTACTTATTATGTGTCCATCTCCCTAAAAAAGAGATTTTAGATGGTCCGTAAATATGGAATTTAGCCAAATTTACATATTAGAAATTTTTTTATTTTGATAATTTTGTGAATGCTTTCACAATGTGAAGGTATACATTTAGACCAAACCTCTCAGAATCCTGCGAAAAAGAGGTAGTTATTTCTAATGTTGTCCACGAGATGAATTCGGGTCACGAAAGACATTGGAACATCTTCTGAAGTTGTAGAGCTTTTTAAACACGAACAGAATTTTGTACTGGGCATTATTACTCAAAAGTACATGCAAATGTTTGCAGGTTCTTTTCTCCAATCTAGGGTCAAATTTTATCTAGGGTCAAATGCATACAAGAGATGGCTCCACAGAAAGGGTAAATATAAAGGTGAACTTTATGTTTAGCATTTAGTGAAAGATTTATGTAGAAATGCATTTTGGGTTGCGCTTATACTTGGACCAGCCAAAATCGGAGAATCATAAACTATTTGTTTACTAACACAATTTTTCTATTTTCCGCAGATAGGTGAAAAATTCCGTGCTCGATCGTTGAAATTCCCCGGGTTAATTTCTGGCTGTGTCATTGATTGGTTCCAAAAATGGCCGGAAGATGCTCGTGTTGCCGTGTCACGTCATTATTTGCAAAACTTTGAAATAATTTGTTCAGAAGAAGTTAAGGAACAAGTCATCGATATAATGAGTTGGATACACGAAACCGTTTCGGAAGCCTGCGTATCCTATTTTGACCGATTTCGCCGTACGACATTTGTAACACCCAAATCGCTAATATCATTCCTAGAGAGTTACAAAAAACTGTATAGGGACAAGCAAAATAATATTATAGTGCTGGCCGAAAGAATGTCTTCGGGTTTGGACAAACTGGATGAGGCTGGGGCTTCGGTATCTGTATTGAAGAAGGATTTGGTGGAAATGAATAAAGTTATTGCTGTGGCCACGGAAGAAGCTGAGGTGGTATTGCAAACGGTGGCTGAATCTACGGCAGCGGCAGAAATTATAAAAACACAAGTATCGGAAATGAAAGGTCAGGCCGAAAAATTAGTGAAACTAATATCGGCTGACAAAGAGGTAGCCGAAGCCAAGTTAGAGAAAGCAAGGCCGGCTTTAGAAGAAGCCGAAGCGGCTTTAAAGGTAGGCTTCACTGAAGTGTGCGATCGGTTAAGCACACATAATTCGAGCCAAATTTCCTAACTATTACGTCATCTGTATTACCAATGTAGTTAAGTCGAAGCTTGGTACACAGAAGAGACACAGAAGTCAAAGAGGCTTTCATTTGTATGTATGGAAAAAGTTAATCCAGCTCGAGCATTGTCACATTTCGACACAACGCATTATATGATATCGAAAAGTTTTCGCTGATTAGCAAACCTCGACTCTAACAGATATTTACATAAACTTTCTCTGCACCAACAACTCTTCTGAACAAAACTAGTGAGGCAAAGTTCATGAAAATTTAAATAAGAATTGATGTTTGTTGCCACGGAAGCGTCAATTGATTTTGGTCAATTAGGTTGTGATTAGCATTTTATTTCTTGCAGTCTTACAGATTTTCCATGATCACGGAAATTCCCGGTAAATTATAACATTTAACAACTCTAAACTTACTTAGAAATTAAAGCGTGTTCAAGAAAAAATTTACGCTTTAATATACAATACTTTTGATTTACATAAACCGTCCACTATGAAAAGCTGACTAACCGTGGCGCGATGGTTAGTACTCGCGACTATCGTTCGCATGGTCGTGAGTTCAATTCCGCATGCAGGCAGCAGCCATTATTTGAGGAGCAGCCACCTCGACGTGTCTGACGAACACTTCGAGTAGTCGATAAGTCTAGTAAATGCTTCTCAAACTGTGAATGTTTGTAAGGTCATTAAATGTTGAAAGCTCTTCCATATCTCATTCATGGAATCTAAGGGAATTTATTTTTATATAAGAGCTGAACACACATTCAAAGGACTTTCACGTATTCTATTTTTAGATTCAACGAAAGATACTTGTTGTTTAAAGACGATCCCTATTGTTTAGAAGTTTCTTTCTGGATTACTTTCTGGACTATCCGATAACTCGCTTCGATTTATCGAAGAGCTAGAAAGAAAGTCTAATACAATCAACTCGATGGTCAAGAAAAATTGGTATTTTTCAGAAATTTTTCTATTAATTCGTTAATTGAAATCAAAATGTCGTGGTTGATATACGAGTATTTTGGTGAGATTATTAATAATATCTAAAAAAAATCAGATTTTCACTGAAAAATTGAGTTGATATGTCTGTGGTCACAACCCATAACAGCCTAAGTCTGTTTTTCAATATTTTCAGTACAGGAGTTTAAAGTTTTGAATCTTCGCTGAAAATCAGGAGAAGGTGTTTTTTGGAAAACTTTGCTACAGATTCAAAGGAAACGAATTTCTTTACTTAGTTGTTAACAAAAAATAGTTGTTTATTCTCGCAGTCAAAAGATATTATCGAAAAAGACACTTAGGCTCTTATGAAAATTGTTGAACGAAAGAAAGTCAAAAAGTTCAAGTTGAGTTAGGCTATTATTCCAGATTAAATAAAAAACTTTAAGTTTGGGGAAAGTTCTTAACTCAATTTATGTTTATCAAAAAACGAAATTGTAATTCGGAATAAGAGCTTAACTCAAGTTATGAAAATAAAATTGTTTCTTTATTTTTTTGGATTAACGACTTAAGTTGATTTAGGCAATGATGAAAAAATAATGTTTATATTTGTTGTAATCCTAAATTGACTTAGGCAGTTATGCCAAAACAGTCATTTAGAAAAATAACTTAAGCTATTAGGTTTTTTTAGGATTAATTGCCTTCCTAGAAGAGATACAAACATGAAAAATTTAGAGCAAATAAATTTAGATACGCTGAATACGATGATGCTAATAACTCAATTGTGTCCTAACTCGAGTTAGGCTGTTACGGGTTGTGACCACAGATATTATGCATGAGAACATTTTTGACACATTCACCTATCTGAGTCAGTACGTCCCACAGTGGGGATAAACGAAAAAAACGGGAAAGTATCATGCTACTCCTTAACAGTTTAATCGATTTTGATGGAAGTTATCTTCCAAACTATAATACCACGAGCTTGATGAATTTTTAAATTCTTTACATCCAAAAATGATTAATCTTCTGCCTCGCTGTTTCCAAAATAATAAATAAAACTAAAACTTTACATTGCATTTTAGACAAGCAACGTTCGAATTTTGTCCAATTTCCAAAGAAAATATGAATAATTTTCCTTTTTTTTTTTTTGTAGACCATTAAAGCTGCCGATATTGCTACTGTCCGCAAATTGGGTAAACCGCCTTATCTGATTACCTTGATCATGGATTGCGTGTGTATACTGTTCCGGAAACGTATTAAGCCCGTTAAATCTGATGTGGATAAACAGTTTTTGCAAAGCTCTTGGGAGGAATCTCTAAAAGTTATGTCAGACACGAGTTTTCTAAAGAAAATCGTGGAGTATCCTACGGATATTATAAACGCTGAAATGGTGGATATGATGGTGCCATATTTTAATTACAGGTAAATGTTGTGCATGAAGGAAATCGATTGGAATGTTTGTCATTCGTTTTGTGGCAATATATACAAAGGCCATCGAAATTATGAGCTTTCGTTATTAGCCCCATCTGTTTTTTATATAAATATCTGCCGTATACTTAAATACTTAATTTTTATACACTACGCCGCACGTAGAAAATTATCCCAAGTGCTTTGGTCTTCTGTGCTTCTTTCCCAATTTGCTGCAACTAGTTTTGACAGTATTTCAAGAACCTGGTCCTTCCAATAGAGTTTTGGCCCATTTAGGCCGCCCATGGAATTCGTTATCGAATTCTTTTCATACTGGGGCATTCGGAACCATCTTCGCAGCTTGATCCAATACACGTAATCGCTGTATTTTAATGCGCTCCAGCACGTCTACGTAGATATACAGCTCATACAACTCATACTGTGATGTTGAGTCCATACATTTTTCGAAGAATTTTTCTATTGAAGTCCTCCAAAATTATTCTTCTGCTGGGGATAGCGTCTGGTGCAGTTGAATTTTTGTTCGCCGAGAGATGGATTTATCACTAAATCGCTCCATAATCTTACAGCAGCATCTATTTGCAAGCAATACTCTTCTCCTAATCTCCAGACTGACATCATTACTTTTATTCACAGGGGAGACAAGATAGGTGAATTCATTCATCAGTCTAAGCTTATAGCTGCTAAAATTTGCACAGCTTTCCTCATTGTAAGTCGAAACAAATAACTATATTCTGCTATTGTTTACTACCACACCAATTATTCTGACTCCTTCTTAATGTTTGGGAAGGCTGCAGCAACATCTCGCAGGCTTCTGCTAATAATGTATACATCATGAGCTAGTGATATATGAGTTTCATTAAAGACAGTACCAGTTTTTAACTGTAGCTTTCCTCATAATCGACTCTAACAGTATGTTAAAGAGGTTGGTAGGCTGTCGGTCTATTTGAATCACCAAGCTCACTCAGATTTTTGTCCATCTTTAGTAAAGACTTTGCTTCAGACAGAGGTATCCCACAAAGACGTCTAAGCTTCAAAGGAAGTTAAAACTCGGACACGGCCTCATTAAGTTTTTGATGTATCGAATTGCTTTGTGGTCAACGAAAAGGTGATTATGTCAACCCGTTTTTTTTTTCTTCTCCGATTACCAGGGAGTATGTGCCCAAGGGCTAGAAATCATGAGCTGTTTAAGATATTAGTTGAAATAACATTTTTGCATGACGTTAAAGGCTTTATTTGACATAGTTAGATTGATTCGATTAAGGTTAAATATGTCCCGTTTTGTTTGACATCTAGTAGTCATTTGGAGGTAATTTCATTATAAAACCCCACGTCCATATTAGCAGACAAAAACTGGGACAGTCGATTTTCATAAGTTCTCTTGAGAAGAATTTTTCACCAGGTCCGTATTATAAAGTGTATGCATAAAAATCTCTTGATCAAGGTTTCGGAACTTCTGGCGAATCACTATCGATGTGTGGGTTTTGCGTTGTTATGATAGAATTCAATTCCTCTTCTCTTGCCCAATGTTGACTACTTTTGGGAGATTGCTTCCTTCAGACGATCCAATTGTTGGGAGTACTGGTCCGAATTAAGAGTTTGGCAGCGGAGCAGCTCATAGTAGTTGATTCCATTTCAATCCCACCAAACACCTTCCCAACAGAAAATACAATCCAATCCAATTGTTGGGAGTACTGGTCCGAATTAAGAGTTTGGCAGCGGAGCAGCTCATAGTAGTTGATTCCATTTCAATGCCACCAAACACCTTCCCAACAGCCAATTCTGAATTGGTTCGTTTCTGTTGGCTTGCCAATATTCGATTATGACTGTTTTCACTTGACGTTGTCCAAGTTACCCGCTTCAGAAATGGGTCGACTTTGTTGCCATTCAGCAGCGATTCGCAGATGGAAATTCAGTCCATGCGTTAACTTCTACGGCCTTGTGTTCATCGTTTTGTAAATGGTTCCAAACAAGTTTGTGTGCAAGATTTAGCTCTTATGCAATCGAAACAGTGCTTACATGACGGTCGAAATTCACGATTCCCATAATTCCATTGATATTTTCAACAATTGGCCTTCCAGAGTCTTTTATCAAAACATGAATATGATTTTTTACATAACTGTACTACAATATCTGTAGTAAATAAAACGTAGAAAAGATAAATATATTTAATTTGTCATTAAGACGGCGGGTGCAATTTGCTTTCGAATAGTTATACAAAGGTTTTATTCTAATACCAAAAGCATTCCTTTGGTGAAAACTAAATTTTTCAGACGTGCCTTGTACTTTTCTTCTTGACTTTTCTCATTTTAGCCTCTACACCTTCGAAGCGGCGAAAGTTGCTTGTGGCAATGTTGCCGGTTTACTATCCTGGACCATTGCAATGGCCAAGTATTTCGAAGTCAATAAGGAAGTTTTGCCTCTCAAAGCCAATTTGGCCGTTCAAGCAGCCAAGTATGCAAAAGCTTCAAACGATTTGCGAGAGGCTGAAGAGCTTTTTGCCTCCAAAGAGAGGGAATTAGCCAAAGTTCAGCAACAGTTTGACGATGCTATTGCTAAAAAGGATACTGTGCTGGCCGAGGCTAAGAAATGTCAGGATAAAATGGATGCTGCCACTGCTTTGATAAATGGATTGGCTGGCGAAAAGATTCGCTGGACAGAACAAATCGCTCAGTTTAAAAGTGAAACGGAACGCTTAGTGGGCGACGTGGTGCTTCTAACAGCTTTCCTTTCATATACGGGACCCTTTAATCAGGAGTATCGTAACGATTTGCAGTCCCAGTGGTCGAAACAGATAATGGAACGTTTAATACCAATTTCGGCCAATCTGAACCTCATCGACAGTTTGACCGATCGTACACAAATTGGTGAATGGAATTTACAGGGTTTACCCACCGACGAACTGTCCATACAAAATGGCATTATCGCTACCAAAGCCGTAAGATTTCCCCTCCTGATTGATCCCCAGTCGCAAGGAAAGGCTTGGATTAAGAACAAGGAAAAGGAGAATAGCTTAATTGTTACTAATTTATCTCATCGATATTTCCGAACGCACATCGAGGATGCTGTTAGTATGGGGCTGCCTGTCATTATCGAAGATGTTGCCGAGGAATTGGATCCCTGTTTGGATAATGTATTGGATCGTAATCTATTGAAAGTTGGTACCACCTTCAAAATCAAATTGGGCGATAAGGAAATCGATTATAACGCGGACTTCAGATGTTATATTACCACCAAGCTGCCCAATCCGTCATATACTCCCGAAGTGTCGGCCCGTACGTCCATTATAGATTTCACGGTAACTATGAAAGGACTTGAGGATCAACTACTGGGTCGAGTCATTCTCACCGAACGTAAAGAACTGGAAGAAGAGCGCACCAATCTGGTGGAAACTGTTACTGGAAATATGAAGAAAATGAAGGAGCTGGAGGCAAATTTGTTGCACAAACTCTCCACAACAGAAGGAAGCCTTTTGGATGATGTTACAGTTATAGAAGTATTGAACACCAGTAAAAATACGGCCATGGAAGTTAAGGAAAAGCTCGATATTGCCAAAGTCACTGAGGCCAAAATCAATGTAGCTCGCGAAGAATATCGTCCAGTGGCCACACGAGGTAGTGTATTGTACTTCTTAGTGTGCAGCATGGCCAAGGTGAATATGATGTACCAGACATCGCTAGTGCAGTTCCTGGACCGCTTCGATTCTAGTATGCATCTATCGGCCAAGACTCATATAACTCAAAAGAGGATCAAAAGGATTATTAATTACTTGACCTTTGAAATCTACAGATATAAATCGAGAGGTCTTTATGAAAAAGACAAATTCTTGTTCGTCTTGTTGATGGCTTTGAATATTGATCGCCAGTTGGATTCGGTGAGCTATGATGAGTTTCAGAATTTTATAAAGGGAGGAGCGGCCTTAAATCTGAATGATTGTCCACCGGTTCCATTTAAATGGATCACCGACGAAACTTGGCTTAACTTGGTGCAACTGTCGAATTTGGCAGCATTTGCCCAAATTTTGAACAAAGTTTCGAATAACGAACGAGCCTGGATTCACTGGTACAAAAAAGAGTGTCCCGAAAACGAAATTATACCAGATGGTTACAATTCTCTAGATGCCTTCCGTCGCCTGCTTCTAATACGTTCTTGGTGTACAGATCGTACATTGTCGCAGAGTCGTAAATACATTGCAAGTTCATTGGGCGAACATTTTGCGGAACCTGTCGTTTTAAACTTTGAGGGCCTTTTATCGGAGAGCAAACCTTTAATGCCCATTGTATGTTTCCTTTCCATGGGGTCGGATCCTTCTTCCAATATTGAGGCATTGGCCAAGAAAAATGAGCTCAAATGTTATCCAATATCCATGGGACAAGGTCAGGAGATACATGCTCGCAAATTGGTGGCGATGTGCTTGGAAGATGGTGGTTGGGTTCTTTTACAAAATTGTCACTTGGGTTTGGAATATATGCATGAATTAACCTTGCTACTACTCGATTTAGAACGCGTAGATGAATCGACCTACAGCCCCAATTTCCGCGTATGGATTACCACTGAACCACATCCGGAATTTTCCATCACTCTCTTGCAGATGTCTTTGAAGTTCACCAATGAACCACCAGCTGGCGTTCGTGCAGGTCTTAAACGAACTTACGGCAATCTTTCGCAAGATTTTTTGGATTATTCCCAGTCTATTTTCTATCATCCTCTGGTTTATGCCATCTCTTTCTTGCATTCTGTGGTCCAAGAGCGGCGTAAATTTGGACCGCTAGGTTGGAATATACCATATGAATTTAATTCTGCCGATTGGTATGCCAGTTGTTTGTTCATTCAAAATCACCTTGATGACCTGGAACCAGGTAAAGGTATTAGTTGGAACACAGTGCGATACATGCTGGGCGAGGTCCAGTATGGTGGGCGAGTCACAGATGACTACGATAAACGTTTGTTGAATACATTCGGCCGAGTTTGGTTCCATGACCAACTATTTGGCGAAACTTTTGAGTTTTTCAAGGGTTACAAGATTCTCAGTTTTAAAGAACAAGAAGCTTATTTGGCTGCCATAGAAGAACTACCGAATATTGATCCACCTCAGGTTTATGGATTTCATTCAAATGCTGAAATTACCTACCAAACGAATACGACAAGATGTATATTGGATGCAATCATATCCATACAACCAAAAGGTGAATTAACCAACTTTTGACTGGGAATAAAGGTTGAAATGACAGCTTTATAAATGTTTTCAGAGACTTCTAGTGGTGGTGGCGAAACGCGTGAAGATAAAGTGGCCCGGCAAGTGAAGGAAATGCAAAGTAAAGCTCCAGTGCCTTATGATATGTTTGAGGTCAAGGATCGTTTGAGAGTAATGGGAGCTTTAAGTTCAATGAATATTTTCTTACGACAAGAAATTGATCGGATGCAAAAGGTAAGAATGCAAAGAAAGAAATCATTTAAATTAGAGAAAGATTGTAAGAAAAATAAAAGGTAAAGGAAGAAGTTAAGAATCGACGGCAATATGATCATATCAAAAAATATACGATCACCGAGAGATATTTTTCTTAACCGCGTAAAACTCCATTAGACATCCAAGTGAGGTGGGAGCTTAAAGCCGTTAGTTGGTTATGTGCAAAATTATAAACAGCTGTTTTAACCAATCTGAGTTTGAATCTCATAAAGCCAGAGGTCAATTTCAGAAAGAATAAAAACATCCATAGAATTCACTGACTTTTCGTGTTGAATCATTTTGTTCCAGTCGTACAGTATGATCTGGCCATCGGAATCGTTGTATTATTAATGATAGTAGATTGGTTTATGCGGGGTTGAACCTACGATCATGTGAACGATAGTCGCGTGTACTAACCATCACGCCACTCTAATCTGAAATAACCTCCGTTTGAAAAAGATTCTCCTTTTTATTTGTGTGCAAAGTTTTAGTAAATTAGTGTAGACATTTGAAGTTATAATAGAAAAAAATATTTCAGAATTGATAATCTTTTCATATGGTGATGCCAGAAAAGATGAATTGAACTGGACCAATATCATAAGTTATAGTAATCTATGCAAAGTATTATAATATTCCAAATGGTACGTAAATCTAGTCTACTAATTTAAACTATTCGTGTAAAAGTGATTTTGCCATACCTGTAGTTTTGTGTGGGAGACCAAAAAGGTGGTGTTATTCTGTCAATTTTTATTCCTAAGCCGTTATTTGAAAAAAATATTACCATAGGCATTTGTCTTAAGGTACTGAAACAAATTTTGTCTAACTCGTCCCCTCCAATGTGTTACACTCATTTTCGTATTAAATAATATAAGGTACTAGTATGGTAAAAAACCATTAATTTTTCAATAGATGGCTTTAGTAAGCAGTTTCTCTCGTTGTACAAGTGCAGTTGAGCTACACTAGATGACGTTAGAAACATAAGATATCGTATTCTAAACATCTACTAAAGACAGTTTTGTGATTTCTTTTCTGTACTATCAATAAATGAACCAATCGCCCAGAAGCGGCCAGCTTCGGCTAATAGGAAGGAGAATGTGTCCAAACAGAACAACGCCAAGCCCCACACGTCGATAGTAAATCGCCAGAAGTTTAGTTTGTTGGGAGATTCTTATGTATCTAACTTATAGTCAGTCTGGAACTGGCATCAAGTACTTACCACCTGTCGCTGTGTGTGATTTTCCTGGTGAAAAATTTGTCTCAAGAAAAGCTTGTGAAAATCGGCCGTCCCAGTTTTTTGAAAAAAGAAACGAGGATTTCTATAATGGTATAAAGGAATTATCTTCAAAATGGCAACATGTTATCGAACAAAGGGTGCATGCTTGACCTATACTTAATAGTGTCAAGTAAAAATAATGGATTTCTTCTTCTTACTATATATGTTGAATTTGTATATACATACATATATATCTGGGATACTATAAATATTTCTAGAACTGTCATCCCTCTTAGCGATTTTTTTTTTGTGTTACATATTGTAAAACTGTTAAAATGCAACATTTCAGATCATTATTTTGGTTAGATCGACCCTCAAAGATCTGCTGTTAGCCATTGATGGAACCATTATTATGAGCGAACAATTAGGAGATGCTTTAGATAATATTTTCAACGCCCGGGTGCCAGCCGTTTGGCAAAAAGGAAGTTGGGCATCCTCTACCCTCGGTTTTTGGTTCACTGAATTATTGGAGAGAAATACTCAGTTTAGTAATTGGTGTTTTGGGGTAAGTCTAGATTACTCAAAGCATTTTCTCCACGCCAATGAAATAATGTCTAACTCGGCGTCATTTCCTCTCCGTTGCAGGATCGTCCTGTAGTTTTTTGGATGTCAGGATTTTTCAATCCTCAAGGTTTCCTTACGGCCATGAAACAGGAGGTGGCGCGAGCTCATCAGGGTTGGGCCTTAGATCAAGTTTCAATGACAAATGAAGTGTTAAAAGTCGGCACAGAGGAGTGTAAAAAACCACCAAAAGAGGGTGTCTACGTTCATGGTTTGTATCTAGATGGCGCTGGTTGGGATCGCAAGACTTCACGTTTGATTGAGTCCACCAACAAGGTGTTGTATGTTCTAATGCCTGTTATTCATATATCGGCTATAAATTCAACAGCGCCCAAAAGTTCTAAGCTGTACACGGTAAGCTGTATAGAATTTAATTACATATCTTTCAATATTTATGAAGCTTTGATTTCATTTCATTAGTGTCCCGTTTACAAGAAAATTAATCGCACGGATTTAAATTATATCTCCCCACTTTGGTTAAATACTTTAAAAAACCCGGATCATTGGATTTTACGTGGTGTAGCTTTGTTGTGTGATATCAAATGAACTGAATCTACTATTATGATTGCATATATATTCCAAATATATTTCTCATATATTTTGTTTAATTTTCTACTGCGATTGCAAAATACTTTCATTAATAGTGAAATGTTTTTGTATTTTGGCCTCAATTCACACTATATTCAAATATTAATTCCAAAACTTAATTTATTTGCACACGAACACAAAAATATTCTACATGCTTGAATACGGTTCACGGAATTTTTCTTAAATCTTGTTTACACACTGTCTGAAAATGGAAGTAATGAAGTGAATATCAAAAGAGAAATTTAACTAACATTTTCCAAGGAAATTTGTCTGGTTAGTCAGGGTTTTGAAAGCACTAATGATGATAATACGAAATGAGACAGGGAGAGAAAAATTTTGGATGTTTTTCCTACCAGATAAGTACATACTATATTTTGGCAACCTCAAACTTTTTTGTCAAATTTGTAAACTTGTGGAATGAAATAGTAATAAAAAAGATGTAATTTCACAATTTTACAATTATATTATCGAACAACATACGTTGTTCCGATTTCGGTACTAAAAACCAATATAGAAAAAGCTAGTAATGACGCGAAATTTTTTCGCGAGCAAACAATATCTGTTGGAAGTTTTTCCTCGCAAAAAGAACATAATACCTAGCCGAATTTAAAAATTTCACTCATACGCAGTTTGTCAACTCAACTTAAAGTTTGGGAGCCTTCAATCCGATATAGAAATTTTCGTCATGAAGGCCGAGGCCATACGGGTAATATTTCTGAATATTATAATGGTGTAGAATTGAAGGGCCTTTAGAGAAGATCAAATTTCGATGTATCAGATAGTTTGTTTGAGAGATACTCAAATGAGCATGGCAACGCAGTCAATTTTCATGCTGGTAATTAAGTTTTATCAAACGCATGTGTACCAGATTTGATTAAATTCACTGCAACGGCTTCAGAGATTGGATGGAGTTTGACAGTTATCTTTATATATATAATTCTACTGTACGGGCGTTGTCATTGAACTCCTCCTAAACGGCTGGACCGCTTTGCATAAACTTTTGTATATGCGTCTGGGTGGTGCCCGGGATGGTTTAGATTTACAATTCGGTCCAATTGGACAAAGGGGCGTGGTACCTCCCATACAAACAAAAAATTAAAAATCAATTATTTCTGCTCTTGTTTACGGTATTTGAACAAAATTTGGTACATCGATTTGGTGTACATATCTTAAGTGCTGCTGCAAAAATGGGCGGGATTGGACAATGGGGAGTGGTACCTCCTATACAAACCACAAATTAAAAAGCAATTATTTCTGCTCCTGCTAAAATTTGAAGGCAAAGCAACGTTTGCCGGGTCGGCTAGTATATACATATATATATAGGTATATATGGGTGTATGGATTAATTTAGTCATTAGCATTGGAAATACCAGAAGGAGTGTGGTTTTGTTCACTATTTTTATTCACAAGACAAAGTTCATTAAAAGCAACGCATGTACCTAAATTCAGCATAACTGGCAAAAAGATATGAAGCTAATATAAGATATAGTAAAAATAAATCCATTTCAGTATGCCAGAAACCCTCGCCCTATCGGCAAAAAAACTGGAACAATAGCCTGTTCATAAGCTCCTCTTGAGACAGATAACAGCAAGATTATTCGCAGTATCCTTATTGGCCAAAGCTGTCCGCTTCTGGGCGATTGCTTGTTAATAATACAGTTCCATATTAATTTTGCCGTAGGGGACTAGTTCATAGTAGATGATTCTCCGCCAATTCCACTAAACAAACAGTGAAACCTAGCTGACGGCCAAACCTGATTTGGCCCCAATTCTATCTATCTATCAGATGTGATCACAACCGTTTTCAAATAACATGCAAAGACTGAGAAATTTCATAAAAATTGTCGTCTCCACCAGTCAAACGACAAGATTGGCGGACATCAGGTAATCGATTCAAAAGTTTAGTGTCTTAAACGCTTCCTTCTGGCTGCCTTATTAAATGATGCATACCTTCACTTAGATTGAAGGTACAAAAAAGGTTTACACAATAAAACGAAAAAGATTTTTCGTATAAGGAGACTGTCCTAAAGGACCATTTTCCAATAAGAAAATGTCGTTATTTTCAGTTTTATAGGCACTTTTACTATAGGAAAATGATTTATAATACTTTTCTATGTAGATAGTTTTCGTATAGGAAAGCGTTTTTGTTCCTATGTTTCGAACAAAAAGACATGGGATGTTTTCACATTGTATAAGTTCCACAATTTTCGAATATAGTTTCTGGTGTGAAATGTGCCTATGAAAATTCTCTTCTGCTTAAAAATTATTTATTCTATTCAGCAAAGGATTTATGATTTTTTTTTAAATATACAATTTAGGATTTCTCTGGATTATGTTTTATACGGTACTCCTCCTACACATACTTATTTAACAGGAAAATGTCCAGGATATGTAATGAGAATTATCTACTACTTTGTGTTTCCTCGAGCATGGAATTTATCTAACTTTAATGGCGAAACTTGTAAAACAAGCTGTTACCGTGATTTACTATAATTTTAGGTGATATAACCTCGATATTTTTGCTTGCGTATATGAAGCAACATTTACTGACTGAAGGCACGCCGCGAAATTAAAGCAGACATTAAATTTCGCAAAATCGGAAAATTTGTGTGGGAAGTACCAGGAGTCGACCGAATACAGCTCATTTTCAATCCTCAGATTTAAGAGGTCTCGTAAAGACTAGCGACAAATGTTTCCTTATGGAAGTTATGTACATTTCAATCATTTAGTGCGTTTTAAAAGATTTAACATATAACATACTATTAAACGATTAAAGCGATATTGATGAAATTCCTGAAACAATTAGATACATTTCCCCTAATCTAATAGGGAAATGTCTAGGATATGTAATGAGATTTGCCTACTGCTTTGTGTTTTCTCGAGCATGGAATTTACGTATATTTATTGCCAAAACTTGTAAAACAAACTGTTGCCGTGATTTATGTGAGTTTATGCTATAATTTTAGGTGATATAACGACGATTTTTTTTTGTGCGTATATGAAGCAATATTTACTGACTGAAGCACTCCGCAAAATTAAAGTAAAGACATTGAATTTTGCAAAATCGGGCAATTTACGTGGGAAGTACCAGGAGTCGACTTTATATAGCCCATTTTCAATCTTCAGATTTAGGAAATCTTGTAAAGACTAACGACGAATGTTTCTTTATGGAAGTTATGGTTTTTTTAATGAAGTTAAGAATTGTTACGTATCATATCATTTAGTACATTTCAAAAGCGCATGAAACTGTAAAGGTAGTTAAAAACACAATTTATAAATATCGTCCAACCTAAAAGAAACAAAGTCCTGAGGAAAAATTATTATCATTTTTTTTTTCTTTTTGCACAAAACTAATTATTTCTGGAAAAGCGCTTAAATATAAAATCATCACCTTTTGATTTTTTAAGTTATTTTTATTAATTAAATTAATCTAGTCCCTTCGCAGATTTCTTGCTTATCAACCTTAACCTTGATGGAAAATGTTATTATGATTTTTCTGTTTTTGTAAGTTTTAGCTTTTTACAATTTAATTTTAGATTTTTTTTTATGATTTTTGTGTTTAGGTAAATTAATAATAGTGTATAAATATGACGGTCATTCCAGATACACATGAATATCCATATAATGTGAGAAAAAAGGGGGCAGATGTAAAACAGTTTCATTATACATACAATAGAAATTCAGTACAATTTATAGAAAAAATATATAATATTCGTTTTAGGTGAGGACAAAAAAAGTAATTAAGCCAATTAACGACCTAGAGTATTGCCCCGGCCCCAAGCGTTTGGAAAACCACCTGCAGCATTGGCTGCTGGTCGTTGTTGCTCTGCTCTACTAGCCGGTGGGACGCCAAAGTAACTGATGCCACCGCTAACATCGGGAACATATTGTTTGCTAAGGAAGAGAAACAAAATATGTAAAAAATAAAATTTTCAGTTTAAAATTATATTTAACTTACAGTAAAGCTGGAGTTTCCAGGAAAGCGTTTCCGCCTAGTTCCTGTGGATACTGGAATTTAAGGAAGTAGTAAAAGTGTCCAATGAAAATGCCTATCAACGAGGCAATGGAACTGAAAAAAAAGAAATTAAACAAATCTTTTGTGGTTAGATGACCTTTTTTTGTTGGGAAATTGAATTCATAAACATTATTCTAAATGAGATTACCAACCAGCCTGTTTTTAAGGGTAAGGATATTTTCGACAAAGAAAAGTAACACTTTTATTGTAACAAATTTGCGAAATTGATTTGCTTACAAAATATTCTGTTATGAAATATTGCAGAATAGAATAGCGTCGTTGTAGTCTCCTTAGACACGTTGTGGCATAAAAAGTTTTAGCTCAGAACTTTTTGAAAGTGCCGTTCTCATATATACCAAAGTGAAATTAGCAGTGTCCCAATTATTTGTCACAGGTTCTCTGTTCTTCTACATATCTTATAAGGATAAATGACTTATAAAATTATCAACTTGGTTTTTTCAGATTTTGAGTGTTTTTCAAAAAATCTGAAAAAATCGCTGTTACGAAGGTTTGAAACCACGTTTAGAAGGCACTATGTACAACAAAAAAACATGTTCTCGCTTATATCAATTTTTAGAAATATTACGTAATTTTACAAAAATCGTTCTATTGAGAAGTGACTATAACTTGTGAATTACACTGAATATGCGTCTAAATAAGGATAATAATAATAAGGAATAAACTCGATTTTGTTCTCCATTCAAGCGATTATCCTTAGTGAGTACAGTCAGGATATAGGATGGGTCTTCATTATATAAGAAACGTGAGGAGGCTTCTTGCCTAGATTGAGTTTGAAAACAACCTTCTCAGACCGAAAAGCTTCTTAGACAACTAGTCTAAAGTTATTTTAGTACCTCCTAAATGTGAAAATAAGATATCGCTTTAATTTAGTGCACAAGGGCCTGACCTATAAATGGTGCCAGTAGTTTGGAAAAAATTTTGGTGGAAAGTACACAACATCCGTTAATTTGTAAACATGGAAAAATTGGTTACCGTTATGTAATTCAATATTTCCAATTGAAAGGCCTTAAACCAGCCAATAATAGCGCAGAGCTAGATTCTACTAGATTCTACTACTGCACCTTCGTTTATGACTGTGAAATAATGGGTAGCAGAGTTAAAACGAGGCGTACGTGCTGGCAAGACAACCACTATAGTGGTCGACCAATTGATGATAATCGACTGAAGGTGTGTGAACCAGCTGAAATGAAAGGCATTTCAAAAAGTGTTATACATTGTATATTGACCGCAGATTTGAAGATGCAAAAGCTGTGCAATAGACGGGTGCCGCGCTTGCTTTCAATAGAGTAAAAACAGCATCGTGAAGATGTTTCAGTATTTGACGACGTTTTACCACAATAAAGCCGGATGTTTGCGTCGATTTATAATCATGGATGAGACATGGGTCCACCACTTCACACCTGAGACAAATGAATAGACAAAGCAGTGGACTGGAATGAGAGAATCGTGTCCAAAGAAGGCGAAGACGGTTCTATCTGCAAACGAGGTTATGGCGTCTGTTTTTTGAGATGCGCATGGGTTTATTTTTATTGATTGCCTTCAGAAGGGAAAAACCATCAATGGCGAATGTTATACTAGTTTATTACAGCACTTAAGTGATGAAATTATGGAAAAAGGGTGCATTTGGTGAAAAATAAAGTGTTGTTTAATCAAGACGATGCTCCAATTCACACATTCACTATTGCGAAATGAATGAATTAAAGTTCGAATTGCTTTATCACGCATCTTATTCGTCAGATTCAGCTCCCAACAATAAACAGCGGTTGGTGGATGTTTCAACAAGTTTGACAGTTCTTACTATGAACATCGTATTATGTCCAAAAATAAAGAAAAATTGCCCCACCATTTTTGTGTCTTCTTTGTTATGTCGGCTAGTTCTGGGCGACTTATTTGAAGATGTTTTATTATTATTATGTTATAGCAAGAATGGCTTTATTGTGGTCAAGAATTACAAAATCACCACAGTTCATAAAATTAATAATTTTGTACTTTTCTGGAATCGTTTCGGATTTCAAAAGGATCAAAAATTTGTTTTACGACACAACGACTTATATTTACGTAATTCGGTCGTAAAATATTTGCCATTAATCAGAAAAGCTTTTTAGAGAATTTGTAAAAGGATTTTGCACTGCGGAATGGTAAAAT
>JAHXMU010000467.1:0-100309 GCA_019455685.1 Philornis downsi | reverse complement strand
TTCACTGCAACATTAAAATATTTTGTTGCTTTTGCATTTAGGTAAACATTTATGTAGATCCTTGTATCAAAAACATTATTTAAATTTACATGATCTCGTTTCAAAAGTAATTGATATGTTATAGATATGGTTGTTATTAATTTTATTGTTAATGAATTCTGCTACTCTGTCATGTGAACTATTATATGCTAAAATATATTGAATTCTCATAATAATTTATGATAACTGAATTCCAGTCTCTATTTTTTATTAAATAGCCCCTTCTTTTTCTTTTTTATGTTATATTTAATTTCCCAATCTTTTTTTCTTCTATTGAACTTTCTAAGTTCTAAGGTATCCTATCTACAGTTTTGAAAAGTCTTAGTTCAAATTTTGAAGTCCGTTTTTCATCCTAAATGAATACAGTCAGTTTATTATTACATTTTTAAGGAAGCGCTCGGTTATTTCGTTTTATTCCAAACAAAGTCGATTTTTCATACATTCGAAAAAGCCGAAAAGTCTACTTTTATTACACTCACATAAACGAAACCGACGTTTTGTGCCAACTATACGAGTAGATTTGTAATCTCTGCATAGTTTCCGCCTCAATGTTCTAAAGCACTTTACCGATTGGTTTTCTATTCTACAAATTGTTTTTATCCATTATCCGGGTTATTCATTTTTCGGATTGTAAGTTAGAATTAAATAAAACACATATAACGCTATGATTTCGATGAAACTTTTCTTTAATCGTGTTGCTTGGACCTTGCCATTATGTATGAAACATAATGTCATTTAAATGACCGCCTTCGAATAGGTTGCAGCAGTGGATTCTTTTGAGGTAGTTTTCGGCCACCTTTTCGCATATTTCAGGCGATGTCTTGGCGATAATTTGACGAATCTTGGGTTTTAATTGCTCCTCGTAAACACCATATTTGGCGTAGACACAAAAATTGCATGATATTGGTGGGCAATTGACTTGAAATTACACTTTCCAGAAACTTCTCATGCAATAAAGCCAAAATCGGTCGTGTTGCGTGGCACCGTCTTGTTGAAACCACATATCGTCGAATTCATAATTTTCAATTTCAGCCCAAAAAAGGTCGGCTATCATACCGCCATAGCGCTCTGAATTGAAATTCGGTTTATCCGTCACACTCAGTAACAGAAGCGATATTTTCGGCAGCGCGTACATTACGATGATGTACAGGTCTGGCCACATCTGTAACACTTCCACTCTTTTCAAATGTCTTTATATGTCAATTCATTGCACAGTAAGCCGATTATAATCATCCCGTAATTCACGAAAAATTCCCACGTTTGGATCACCACTTTTGTAGTAAGTTTTAACTATTTTTACGTGTTCTTCGGATGTTAAACGATCCATATTCCTAAATCGCAAACCTTTCACTAAATAAATAACGCTGCAGACCATAGGTATTTATTTAACAGTTGACAGCCTTGACACACAGTCGATTTTGGAAACCACTAAATGGATAACCCTATAGTAGTAAGTGATGCACGACTCCTTATGTATGCATGATTTGAAATTTTATTCTAACGCGTTTCCTCTATATTCCTTACATATGGGGCTTACTTACCCTTGGAATATCAACTCCATACCCGCTAGCACCCATGGCAAATAAATCGCCTTGAAGCTACTGCCAAACCAAAACTTCACAATCACATCCTTATTCAACTGACACCAAATGTACGTAATGGCCACAACCAATATGTCCATGAGGAAGGCCACATTGAAGACTAGACCACTGACCACAGCCAATGTAGACACTATTAGTTGTAAGTATAAATAGTCAGCCGGACTACGGCCAAATTGATCCTTTTCCAACCGAGCACTGTACTGGGTGATGAAATAGCAATTGATAAGGTAATGAAATCCGGTGGACGGTGTCAAAGGGTACACGAAAAGACTTGTAGGGCAGCGCCATAAATGCAACTTGGTCAAAACTAGTTCACGGGATAAATACATGTGATGCAGCGGTAAAATACCGAAGCGGGACAACAGACTCATCGAGACAGTGGCCGTCAACCAATATCTTGTAAATCGAGGCAGCTGTTTTAACCATTGACCGGCATCAGCCATTGTGTTTCGGTTCAAAATGCGCTCGCTGGATTACTTAAAACTTCTCTGTTAATACTTTATACGATTTCAATCAAAAATATGCAAATGGTTTGATTTATTTCTCAAAATTCTCCACTGCTCCAGATGCTCGTGTTATCCAGATGATAGTTGTGTTTAAGACGATTTCGATAATGAAAACATTACGTGTCGTTTGACAACTTTGTCATGCTGGGTAAAAGAGTGAATTAGCAGTGATGTCAGCTGAGAAGGGTACAACGAAAGACAGGGATGTTTTGATGCTTCTACACAGAGTGTTTATTTCAGTGCGAGCACAAACCTTTTCCAAAGTGGATACTTCGTATAAAACACTGCATAGCGGAAAATAGCGGTATTGGCGCAATGTAGTCTTTGCGTGTGCTCATAGTTAAAAATGACAGAGGTTTTACAGTTTTTTTTTGGCAATAGCATATACAATACCGAACGGAAAATGCAACTCAGAGTCGTATGATATTTAAGTGTATCTCGGATAATAACGGTGTCTATCTAACATATCTTCACATATCTGAAATGCAATGAAATGGAATAGAATGAAATGAAATGAAATGAAGCGAAATGAAATGAAACGATACGAAACGAAACGAAATGAATACAAATGAAATAGAATGAAATGAAATAAAACGATATGAAATGAATTGAAATGAAACGATGCGAAACGAAATGAATAGAAATGAAATGGAATGAAATGAAATGAAACAAAACGATATGATATGAAATGAAATGAAATGAAATGAAATGAAATGAAACGAAATGAAATAGAATGAAATGAAATGAATTGAAATGACATTGGTTTTTATTAAATATGACTTTATAAGCTCTAAATTTTTTGTAATACCTACTTGTTACCTTATACGAGTACATTTCAAGGGATATTCGATATTCCCATATGAGAGTTTATCACTGGGATATTCCATCGTCTCTCAATGTATATCGTTTTTCTATTATCAAAAACAACATCAGACACAACAATTTGTTACGAAAAACAAACACTTACTCGACATTAAGCTACATCTCATTTAGATTGTCCACATAGAAAACACAAAATATACAAAAATGTTGCCATTTTCGATGGTAACCTCCAAATGTCAGCTCCATTGTAGAAAATAGCAAAGGCGAAGAATGCATAAGAGCAGCAGTTTTCTGATAAAAAAAAAAGAAATAAGAAGTTGGATAAGAAAATAAAATACACCTCCTTTTGTCGGGCCTTGTGTTTACAGGGATTTCCTAAAAATATGCCTCCCCATGAGTGACTGAAACTAGGAGGGGAATACAAAAATACAAACCTTAAACTCTAAACGAAATGTTGACTACCCACTACGGAGAATTCATGGTAAAAAAACGAAACGGAGGAAAGGATTATGAAATCGCGAAGAGCAATTAGAGTTTATCTAAAAATACGAGGCCAGCTTAAAAATTTACATACTTAGGCGCTCGAAGTGTAGCTGCTGTAGCACTCAAACGGCTAACGATAAGTGTCAGTCTATGATGTTGTTGACAAGCCTACGGAAGCATATCGTTATACGTTGCAACTGAAAAAAGTTATCGAATTCAACAGTGTTATTGAGTTGTATTTGGTTGAAAAATCGCAACCAGCCATTGTTAATGAACTGGGACATTTACATGTGAACAAAATGTAACATCAACAATAAAAACAGAAACATCACGAAAAATGGTTTGAAATTTGGGGATCATAATTCACTATAATGCCCAACAAAGCGCAGTTCAATTGGCAAAAAAAACACGTTTTACAAATTTTCCTTTGATTGAAGCTCTACAAAATAAAAAATGACGGTTCACCTCGTAAGAGGAAAGATGGTACAAATCTTGCATGTTCAAAAATTTGGTATTTCCTGATCAAAAAGATTTTACAGTTTAATAATAAAATGATAGATTATGGTTAGAGTATAAATCAAAAGACAATTTCGGCCAGCAAATTGCTCTGCGAAAGGTAGCACTTATATCAGTAATGGTTTTGGGCCGCGGTAACTGCTACAGGATGCTCACCGTTCGTTTTCATTGTCAAACGATGCTTTGCCTTGAACAAATAAACGTTTCTTTAGAAACTGTTGAACTTGAACTTGTTGAACGTATTTACAAGAAAGACTTTCCACTCTCATTTCTTCACAACAATAATCCATATTCAAACCCAATGGATTTTCCGTATAGGTCATTCCGGCGGCTAAAGTATGAGACAGTCAATACCTTATAGATTGCTCTTCGCTGAGAATGGGACAAAATACCACCAGGCCACATTCGTGCAGTGTGTAAAGTCTTTCCGGACAGATTCGATGCTCTGTTACATCAAACACTAACATATTTTTTAATTTGAAATGTTTTTACGATACAGTGAAGGGCAAATAAAACGCCACTTTTGTCTGGATATGAATTCGTATTTACAACTTGTCATTGTAATTTCTTCTGGGAAAATTATGCCAGCCACATACAATTTTCCTATACCACAAAGCCTACCCTCGCACTGCATCACCAATACACAGACCACAAGCAAGGATATTATTAACCAAAAGCAAGATGTGGGATGGACTGACACAAAGGCATCGGGAAGTAAACACAGACGGCTATCACTAAACACACACACACTCACTTAAAACGGTTACCCAAAATACTCTTGGGTATGTGTTGAAGAATGAGCTAACCAAAAATGGCTTGGGTGTCAACGAGGAGAACAGCGGAATGAAGACCATATTGTTGTCATTCAACACGAGAAAAGTGTCGCAGGAAGGAGATCCTTTAGAGAAACAGCAACATGAAACAGGCTAATAAATTACTATTGGACTCATAACCAATAGCTCTCTCTCCGTCTCACTACTTCTCCCACCCACATAATAGAGTGTGTGAAATCTTACTTTCTCTCCTGTAAATAAAGAAGAAAGAGATTACCTTATTGACCAATGAAAGGAGAGCGTAGAGAGTGAAAGAGGGTGCCTATAATGCGCAAAATCCTACTCCCACAATACCTCAGTTGCTTTGCTCTGAAACGCTCGAATTGAAAACGTGAATATACAGAAAACTAACACGCCTCCTTCATAGCTGTCCACACTATTCTCCTAATAACTGAGATGTTACAGAATCTCATTGAATCTATCTCTTTCTAATTTTCTCTATTTACTATGGGCATCACTGAGTGGGTGTTTTGCCCCTCTCCCATCTGTACTGAATTTTATTTACTGTTCATATGCCATGTAAATATATATTTATGTGTATATGTATGTATACAGTTGTAGTGCTATTTTCGTTGATGTCTCATTTCAAATGACGTTTGTCATTTGAAAGCCAATGTAGATTTCTACATTTCCCTTCTCTTCGATTCTCATACGTCTTTTTGTTCTGTTCTTCTGTACTTCTGCTCGTTCATTTGGATTCTTTATTTTTGCTCTGTAAATACTTATAAATGTATGATGACACCAAAGGGTTACCAGCTAAATAGTACATTGGACATTATGTACCCCAGAGTTATCTTCCTACATGCTCAAAATTGCATTATGGTAAATTTTATCACCTCTGTTCAATATCAATGATTTATGATGTCTTGTTATATGAAAGAAGTATGTATATTCGTTCTCAAAATGAGCAGCCAAAAATCATTCTGTAATGAATATATATAGTATAATAGCATAATGGTATAATATTATTATAGTACTCGTATAATAGTATAATGATGTAATAGTAAAATAGTATAATTGTACAATGCTATAACAATATAATAGTATAGTAATATAATAGTATAATAATATAATAGTATAATAACATAATAGTACGAGAATGGAGCATAACAGGATAAGAGTATGAGGGAAAGGGGGGTGGGGTGAATTTAATCCTCAGTCAAAAGATGAAACAAGCTTAAAAAAATCCAGAAAAAAAGCTAATATTTTTGTTAGAAACTTTATATAGTTTATATGCCAATTTTTTTTAATAACTAATAATAATAAAGTAATGACTTATATCGGATATTTTCTACCTATCAGAACAAATAGTAATATTGTGTTGAATGAAAATTGCGTTACTGACATAAATATTCTTAACTGAACCGAATTTGTCTGAATTATTACAAACAACCATAGCAATGGATGACTTGAAAGCTATATTCAACAGGCCAGCTCACGTTTGGCTCGGAAATTTAAACTGAGATTCCTTAATTCCTCCTCAGAGCAATTTTTTCAACGCCGTAACATTTTTTCGTAATCACATCGATTTCCTATACAGAGTTTATTTATTAGAATTTATGTTTTAGAATTTTTCTACTTTTGTCATTTTTAGGGAGTATTTGATAGATGCGGGATGGAGTACCTTCAATTTATATACATTTGCCAGGGACTGCAATAGTAGTAGATGCGGCTATTGAATTATGACAAAAAATAAGATTTTTTTCACTAGTAAAATAAGATTAGTCCATATAACATGTATGGACAAAAAGCCCATAAACACGTTACTGACGATGTGTTGACACTTCATCCACGGTACTCTTATCAGCAATCTACAGTAGCGGGTATAAAAGCTTCGGCTTCGCCCAAACTTGATTCGTTTGACTAGATTCGAAAACAGCCTTTGACTTTATGTAATTGCGATAAATACTAAAAATTGAAGCCTTTTCAACATAGCAGATTGTCGGGTAATTTTCGATAATTATTTGTTTGCTTGTTTGTTTGTCGGATAATACGTATTCGTTTTAAGAAGATCCTGTTTTTCTTTCTATGATATATTTGATGATTAAGTTAAATTCATTCCTGGTAATTCATTTACAAATTTATAACATTCGCCAATGGTAACACAATTTTTTGACAAATACTTGAACATTTGTTAATCGTAATTCTACTTCTAATTATAATTTCGTCAGTTAATGCAAATTAAAATGCCAATTACGATGATCATTCTATTAATTTGCATGATGGATGTTGAGACGTAGAATATAAATATGAAAGTTACAACTCTGCTTTTCATATCACATCAATTGACCGGCTAATGGGGCCTGTGAATCTAACATACAAAAATAAAATGTATCTTCATAAATCTATGCACTGCCCGAAAATTGGTAACTCTGTTTCTGTAGTATTGTTATACAAACGTATTTCCACTTTCTATTTGCTGCCTTTTTTGTGAGTTTAGATTTTATATGCAAACATTTCATTATCCTTTTGCTGAGTAAATGTAATGGCAGAGTAATAAGAGAATATGTATGTATTAATAATTGTAATTGTGTATGTATTACCATTTATATGTACATATGGCTTTGATATGTCTTGTTGAAATGATATCCTTTGTTTTATGCTTCTGTTGTTGATTTTTTTTGGAATGCAACGTTTGCCAGTGCTTCCTTACATTTGTGATGCCAGCACATTTTCGTTGCTTTAGAATTCCTGTAGATATAATGATTACTTTATAACAAAACTATAATCCTTTCATATTTACTTATGCTTGCATAAACATAACAACGGCTCCCTCGTATTCACCCTCTCTGTTTCTGCTGCTGTGCTTGGGTTGTTGTTTTCACTACTGAGCGATCCTGTGCGGCATTGTCGTTATCCTGGCCACCACCTCCTGTTGTACCACTTGTGGTGTTTTAAATTTTTAATTTTCTCTGTTGGTGTTTCGTTTCCTTCTGTGCGTGAATACGCGAGCTTTTGTACGAGACTGGTTGTATTTCGATGCCGTTATCCTGGCCAAGGATCGTATTTGTTTAATTTGCAGTGCTTTTAATCTTATGGGGAGGACTAGGACGAGTGAGTCGAACAATGATGAAAAGAACAATTATTTAATATTTTCAAAAAGACCTCACAACTATTGTGAAAATTAAATATTTACAGGATCTTAATTCAATTCAACGAACGGATTCTACGACGTTATTCTTAAGCGTTGTGGTATTCAAAACATTTAAGAAGAAATGTCACCGAATCCGGGATGTCGAGGATTGTTGCAATTGTTGCCACGTACTCTTTGAGAAATAACCCTTCTTAAAGCTGAGAGAGTCATGCGATTGTTGTTTTGTGCTGTCATGTAATATGAATTGAAGTTCTCACACATTTGGTGAATTTGGAAATCGTAAAGAAATGGCTTTGGGAATTTGTCTCTACAAAATTTTCCCGTGATCACAATTGATGTCATTAAATGTTGCTGGCAATTAACTCTTGCATACCATTGTATTACTAATTGTAATCAGTTATTCTTAGTGTTTTAACAATGAGCGATATAATTCAATTTAAAGCCACCGTAAAAGAACATACTATTCCCTTCAGGGTCATAGAGAAATTTTTTTGGTGGGGTTTTCAATAACTGTGAGTATAATCAAAAGGTTATTTGGAAATTTATTTATATAGAATGTAAGAAGTTTTATAAAAAAATTATCAAAATGTACAAAGTAATTAAAACACTCAAAATATTAAAAATATGAAAATTTACAAATTACCTAAAATATTAAAAATATTCAACATGTTTAAAATATTTAAAATTATCAATATATTCAAATATTACTCAAAATCATGAAACTTACAAAATACCTCAATTTTGCCAAATATTCAATAACTCAAAATATCAATATATTACAAAATATTGAAAAAATTTAATATTTATAACATTTTTTACCAAACATTCTAAATATTTAAAACTTCCAAATGCTCAAAATATTAAAAATGTACAGAATAATTAAATTTATAAGATATTTAAAAATTTGCAAGACGTTCTAAGTATTTTAAGATTAAAAAATACTTCGAGCACTCCGAAATAAAATTGAAATTTGTAATAAAAAGTTACAAATTCTAACGCAAAATGTATTCAAAATATCAAAACAAATTTAAAACTCCACATGTTTCAATTCAAATTTTAAAATCTTCACAATTTGCATTCAAAACATTAAAATATTTAAAACTCACGAAATATTATTTCTATCCCAATAGAATTCTAAAATATACACTATTTTATAAAAATTTTAGTTTATAAAATATTCAAATTTTACAAATGCCTAAAATTAATTAAATTACTCAAGATTAAAGAGGAAAATATCCTGAATATATCAAATTTACTCATATTTCAAAAGCTAAAAATATTAGAAATTTCAAAAATTGTTAAAACTTCAAATTTTCAACATTTTTAAAATTTTCAAAAAACTTAAGATATTCAAAATATTTACATTAATCAGTGTATTCGAAATGGTACTTATACGAAGTGGTGTGAATTGCTTATAACTTTTTATTTAAGACATATTTTTTTATTTTTTTTTTAAATACAGTAAATTTATAGGGAATATTTTTAGATTAGTTATTAAAAATGATATCCCGCAAGTGGTGGCCATTTTCTGCTTCGCACAAATGTGCTCTCTCCAACACATTTTCCCTGACCTTTCGCAAAATTTCCGGTGTTATGTTGTTAATTTCGTCTCGAATATTGGATTTTAATTCGTCAATAGTCCTAGGCTTATTAACATAAACTTTTCCTTTTAAATAACCCCAAAGGAAAAAGTCTGGAGCGGTTAAATCCGGGGAACGCGGAGGCCAATTAAAATTGCTTGTACGCGAAATTATTCTTTCACCAAATATGTCGCGTAAAAGAGCCATTGTGGCCCTCGCAGCGTGCGCTGTGGCTCCATCCTGTTGGAACCATATTTGCGGATGGTTTTCCACGGCTGGCCTTACAAAATTTTCCAACATGGCCCGATATCGATCAGCATTGATGGAAATGGCAACACCTCGTTCATTTTCAAAAAAATATGGGCCAATGATCCTTTCTGAAGAAACACCGCACCAAACAGTACACTTAACTGGGTGTAATTGTCGTTGATGAAGTACTCTCGGGTTTTCCGTAGCCCATATCCTACAGTTTTGCTTGTTAACGAACCCATTTAATTGGAAATGGGCTTCGTCACTCATAACTAAGTTATGAATAAAATTAGGATTCTCTTGTGCTTTTTGCTGGAAATAAATTGCATGGTCAAGTCGTTGCTGGCAATCTGTCGGTTTCAATTCTTGGACAATTTGAATTTTGTATGGAAACATTCTTATGCTATGCAAAATTCGATGCAGCGACCCTCTTGAGATGCCAAGTTGTGTCGAACGTCTCCTGGTTGATGTTTGTGGATCCTCCTGAATACTCTCCTGTACCACTTGAATATTGTCATCCGTGTGCACCGTTCGCCGTCTGCCAGCACCAGGAAGGTTCCTTACTGCTCCTTGTTCTCGAAAATTTGCAACAAGACGGTTTATTGTTGACTGAGAGGGTGCAACCCGCACATTAAATTGACGACGGTATGCACGCTGAGTCAACACAATGGACCGTTGATTTACAAAGTAAATTTCAACGATTTGGGCACGTTGTTCAGTTATGTATTGATCCATTATAAATTCTCCAAGTCTTCTTTACAAAATACTAAAAAGAAAAGAAAAAAAAATTATAATAAAAAAGTTATAAGGAATTCACACCACTTCGTTCATTCTGGGCAACCCTGTATTCTATATTTAAATTTACGAAATATTGAAAATACTCAATACATTCAACATACATATAAGAAATATTCGAGATATTCAAATTATTTAAAATGTTTAAAAATATTCAAACTTACAAAAAATGTTAAATAATAATAATTTACAAATTCAAAATAACAAAACAATATCTGAATTACAAAATACTAAAAATATTCAAATGTTAAAAATATAAAAAACTTCATAAATATTTAAAATTTACAAAATATTCTAAACTTACCAGATATTTGAATTTGCAAGTTATCCATAATTTTTAAAATATTCAAGACGTTTGAAATTCCGATTCAAATATAAAAATATCCTATTTTATAAAATACAAGGTGTGATAAAAAAACGCGTTTTTTCAAATTTCGTGAGTTACGTATGTTCGATTTTCGCATTTTTTTCTGTTATGTTGTTATATATGTTGACAATATCAGTCATTTTGGATTGGCAGAGTGTTTTTGACAGATAAAAAGGTTAGTCGTGTTTTGGGGTGCTCTTCGACTTTACTATTCGAAAAAATGGATCACAGAAACTGTATTAAGTTTTGTGTAAAAAATGAAATTAAATGTGCAAGGACATTTGAAATGTTGACTGTGGCGTGTGGCCAGTCTACTATGAGCAGAACACAATTTCAATTGTGGTATAACCAGTTTAAGGAAGGCCGTGAAGATGTCAATGACAATGCAATATTGGTCACCCGAGCACATCAACAACCGATGAAAACTTACAAAATATTTGAAATGCACAAGATTTACAATATATTTAAAATTTAAAAAGTGCCCAAAATTTACTAAATATTCATGATTTTTTAAGTTTCCAAAATATGAAAAATATATTTGTTATTAAAAAATAGAATACCAAAAAAATCAAAATATTCTCACAAATTAATTGAACAAATTAAAGTATATAAAATTAAAAAATAATTTCAAAATTAACATGATATTCAAATTTGCAAAATATTTAAAATTTACTATATATCCAAAAATTGTAAAAAGAACGATCTCTTCAAAAAAAAAAAAAATGTTCAAAATTTTGGAAATATTTAAAACTTTATATTCTCTACACGGAAACTATTTTTTGGGTATATGTGAAGAAAAATCCGCATTGGCCTAATTCTCGAAACTACAAACATTTTTAACCTCACTAATTATTATAACATCAATTTTCCTAATAAATAATGGAAAATAAACATAAATATTCTTGCAGTAGCATTTCTAAACAAAATTTTGTTTGAAGAGCCTAAAACCTGACCAACAATTCCTCAACCGAGATCACCGACTTCAGTTGGACTGTCTTTTCTTGATGACACATTAATCAGAGCTGACCAAATTACTATAATAGTTTGATATTTTATAAAATTCCTATTGGAAAAAGTAACTCTTTAAAAATAACCCTTTACATGTATTCTAAATACTCAAGATATTCCAAATTAGAAAATGTTAACAGAATTTATCAATTGTTTTAAATTATACTAAGTACTTTAACTATTGAACAATTTCCGTAATGAACTTTCAAAAGTATTTTACACAAATTCACACCGGATTTGCTTTCCTATAACATCATTGAGCATTCCCGGCATACACTGAAACCAGAATTGTGAAAAATTCCTCTCTTCACATTGCCGCAGTAAATGAGCGCTTCCCTATATACACACACATATGTACATATGTACCTACTGCTAAATGTACCCTCCTAACTCGACCAAAAGCAAACCCATCATTATCACCGTGAAAGTCCTAAAGAGGAACGCTTACTAATGGAGTACAAACACAAAAGCGTATTGTACTAAAAGCATAAAATGCCACATTGCCAAACAGCAGCTTCCATTGCCCTAACCATCATCTCGTTGCTGGCAAACACCCATTGGAACACACAATGGCACCAAGACCACCTGCAAATAAGAAGCGAACCGAAAAAAGGAGCAAATCAACTAAATTGCAATGCAAATATATCCTCGCACAAAAGAGTAGCACACTCGCACACATAAAGAATCGTAAAAACAAAAAACATCACCGAAGGAATGGGTTACTCATTTGCGCTGTTCTCTGCTGTTGCACACAAAGGGCCAAGGGAACCCAAGCAGCGAGCACTGGGTGCTGTAGGGAGACCGCACAACAGCAGCAGCAGCCGCAGGAAGAGCGACGGCTGAATGAACGAGTGAGTAATGATGGTGGATAACCCATCACCATCTTCGCAATCATCATTGCCGTTGTTAATGATGGCAGACATATGATGCAATTCATACGAGTTTAAACGAACTCACTCACTCACTGCTGTGTTACTTGGGTTTGCGTTGAGAATCGTTAACACCCTTCCTCAAAACAAAATGTATTGATTGCAATGGCAATGCGAGAAAGAGAGAGAGAAGTGTTTTACGAATGAGGTGATGTGTGTTGTGAGAGTATTTGCTGGCCCATCTACACTTATAAGAGTGACAAGGATACACTTATTGGGTGTAAACATACGTTTGTGTGTAATTTGAGTAGAGTGGGGTGGTATCACTTAATTCTGACATTTGACGTATTTGTTTGCAACAGTTTTATTCCCTTATAGAATACAATAGGGGACAAAAGTATTCTATTTATAAGATATTGGAGAAGTGAAAGAATAATTATTGTGAAGTAATTAAAGTAAGACGTTGTTTTCGTTTAAATCCCAGAAGCTTTCCTTTGTTTTGAGTGTATTTTTCTGCTATTCTTTTTTTTTTTTTGCTTGGTTCATTCAAATCGATTGATAAATTTCGGCCACAAAACGACATGGCAACATAAAAAATTGGAATACTAATTTATAACATATTTTTCCCATACAAAAACTAATGAGTCAAGTGAATAATAAATAAATAATAAATAAATAATAATAACAAAATAATAAATTGGTTGTTTAGTTAAACTTGTATTTATGTCTAATACCTCATTACAAATGCTTGTATAGCTCACGAGTTGTAAAAAATTTTGAACGACAGATATTTTTCCGCATTTGGGAAATGTTTTTCTTTAAAAATTTTTGAAAAGTGGTTGATGAAGCTATACATAATTAGTTGTTACGGAAAATATAACAACTACACGTACTAGAGTTTTTACTGACAACTTGTAATGGGTTCTAACATTTTTATTTGAAAAACAAATATACCAGTGACCAGGATGATGAAGATTATAATTTTTTTTATTTAATTCTCATCTTAGTTAGACAAAACTATTAAGGGCTTTTAAAAGTTTTAATAATTTTTATTTTGATGACAAAATTAACTTGTTGTACTTGGAAGTATTTCATTTAGATCAAATACGCACCACTGTGAAAATTTAACCTTGTACGTTTTTGACAGTCCGATTTAACGGACCACTTTTTTAACTAAAGGTACCAGAAGTTTGGGAGAGCGAAAGCTTTTATATCCACAACCGTGAATTTGTGGTCCACAGAACAATTAGCGTATCAAAACAATTACAAGTGTTATAATCTTTCCAAAGGAAAACCGATATTTGTTGTTACTATTCGATGTATATTCACATGGTTCCTTTCCGCATTCATTAAATAGCGCCGTATATTACTGGCCACAGATAAAAACAAATTTAAAAATGTTATTAGCTATGACGACCGTTTCTGATATCTTTACATATAGCTTAGTTGTTGAAAAGTTACTCCAAATATCCATTATTGAATTCATTTTTTTTATGAGCAAATATTTCCTAATGAATACATTTGCCAACTTGTGCCACCTGCAATCCGCAGTGTAGAGAACGTCGTAGCAACCCATCTCCAGATAAGTGGGCGTGTCAGAAATGCCCTGAATGATTATATATCGAATTATACACTTTTTTAGTAAAAATACTTCAGTTACTACGAACACAATTGGAAGTTGCTTTATAAAATTATGTGGATTTAGATGTTTCCTTTTAGAATCTGGATAATAATGGTCTGTGGTTTAAATTAAAAATCAACCACGTTAGCTAAATGAATGCGACGCACGAGTATTCACTCATCCCACGCAATAGTATCAAAAGTTATTTTCTCACACAGCTTAAGATTAAAGAGGAAATGTATCGATTAGAGAAAAGTTTAAGTATAGGATCGAAAATGATTTCACTGTTAAAGTTGTTCTCGTTTAAAAAGAATTCCGTAGGATGGTACTGCTTTCGAGTAATGATTACACAATCTCAAAATCGTGAAATTAATGCCAGAGCTGAAATTCAATAAAGATTTCTTTGATAATTGTAATTTAACATTGCGTAAAAATTGACCTGTATGACTTTCTGTGGATGATATTGATTGTATTGGTTTATCAGCTACAATAAAATAGAAATGAGTGAATACGCGCAAAGTCTGATAGAAGTCAAAAGTTCGGTCTTGCCGAAGCTTAGATCGCAGTTAGCATGCTAGTTTTTTTTGGTATTGGATCAATTTTGCAAATTACGGCAGCTGCGTTTCATAAAGTTGTGAATCAATAACGACTTCTTCTCTTGTATAAGATATCCACTTGTCTTATTTTTCCAGTGAAGGATTGATTTTTTTTAGAAATTTTCAATATTCAGACTCATAAATGAGGCGACCTATTTAAATGCATATAAAATGTTTTATTTGGCAATTAAGTTGTAGGCGTTAGAAAAAAATATAAAAAGAATTATTTTCAAAAGGTACACTTGTATGAACAAGTTTTTTTTAGAATTTGGTCGATTTCGTCCAAGTGGTACACTTACCATCCTATGTCCCACAGAACAACGGAACATGTACCAACTTACCGCGTATTACCGATTTCCATATTTAAAACATTATGTTTAACCATTTTAAGTGAAAATTTTGTTTGTTTTCAATAACCATGCCCGAATTTAGGGCATGATTTGGGTGGCTCTATTCCCCATCTATCAACTACCACCATTTTAAAATGCATGATAGAATGCATACAAATCAGTTTGGTAAAAATGTAAAGCTATTTAGTGGCTTGCTCAGTCCTCACAACTTTTTACCCACTATGTAGGATTATTTTATTTTTCCATTGAATTAATTCAAGCTATTTCTTAATAGGCTTAAAATCAGTTAGATTCCTGAATAAATGAAGTGATTAGTTCAATGCGATTTTCAATATTTCTCTATTTACAATTTCAGTTCGGTATCAATTTATGTTAAATAAATTTATAAATAAATTTGAAATAAATTTGTTTTAAAATTTTTCTTTTGAAGAACTAAATTTATTAATTACCTGATCATAGGCGTAGCAAGGGACGCAAATACAGTCGGTCATGTATAGGATGTATGTGATTAGGCATGGTTAACCGATTCACTCTTTCTGAGTTTTACCAAGCTTTTTAGAGCGATACGGCGATGAATAATGCCGATGACCGGGTTAGAATTTGCAGGGGAAAAATTAAATTGAACATAGCCTACTTACAACCTTCGTCTATAATCTCACAAGCTGTAAAAAGGATCATATGGATTTGCCATATTTATAGTGCCCAGCTATCAGATAGACGAATATTCATAAATCAACTTAGAGAGTCATGAAACATATCTGGCAAAAAAAAAAAATACTGTGATATTTGTACGCTTTCTTCTGAGCGCTATATTTCTCGCCATATTCAATGATATGTAACCTAGAGAGTTATGAAACACGTCTTGCGAAAAAAATTCAGCTTCCTTTCCTGTACGCTTCCCTCTGGACGTTACATTTATTGCCATATCATATGTACATACATATGTATGTATGTATCTTCATTCCTTCGGGTGAAGGTATAACAATTTTAGTTACTTCTAGAGAAAGAATTTTTGAACAAAATGTATTTTTGATGTGTCTAAAATAAACCTGCGAGAGAGCGTCTTCGGACGCTTAATATCTAATTTCTAATTAGCATACATTTATTAATTATGCTCACACTTTTACCCTTCACTGTATGTACACCCATGTTAGATGGTGCCGTTACTTTTGCGCTTATTTCCCATTACTTTTTGTTGTTTTGTTAACTTTGCCACCATCAAATAGTTACCGAGAGTACGCGTACGAGTATAGAGAGAGAAACGCTGAACGCTTCTCGTGTAGATTATTGCATTATATCGTGTTTGATTCATTTAAAATTTTACGTGTACTCGTATTTATGTGTCTTCTTGATATTTAAGAAACCACGAAACACTGAAAATACCGTCGGCATTTTCCAAAAACGGCGAACAGTAGCACGCACATTTAAAAACAAAAATGGCGCTTTGTTATGTTGTGATGAGTGACACATTGTGATGAATGTTATGTGCTGGTTGTCACATGGAAATGTTGAGGGGGTATGAATGGGGAAGAGCTTTGTGCTGATGATAATGTCGTGGCTTTTATTGGGTGACACTTATTTAATACGCACCCACCCACACAACCAACTGTTTTGTGTTTTATGATGCCGTCGTGATAACCTCATTATCGCACACATTTGTCTATACATCATAAGAAACTGTGTGTTTTTTTCGTGTTCATCGTTTGTGTGCGGTAGGGAGAGAAGATCGTTCCCGTCATCGTTGATGTCGCCGCCATAATCTTTGCTCATTCGCTCATTTTGTTTTACGTGTGTATTTGCTTGTTTTTGTATTAATTTGTAATTATTTTCTTTCGCTCTTGCATTCGTGTGTTGGTGATTTTGTTGCCATTATTGATGTTGCAGAAAGATGTTTTTGTAATCAATGCTCCACTTATGTATAAGACTCGCTGGCATGTGTTTGCTGTTGCTAAAAAATGAAGAAGAATCACAAGAGGAGAATAACACATACTACAAAAACAAAAGCCAAAGAAAACTGTTGGCCTTCCAGTTGTTTCTTCATTTAACGTTGCTCATGTGATGAGTCTGACGTCGAAGGCGACGACGTTGGCGCTTTGGCCCCGATGATGATTCGTTGTCATTGCGTTAATTTTTTTTTTACTTTCTAATGCCGTCGTTGCTATCGCAGTAGCCGAGCGTGCGTGTGCATGTGTATGTGACAGTTGCTTGTCATAAATCAAATATTTGCATTTCAAAATTGACATTGTCATTACGCGGTTCAAATTAACGGCGGCGGTGATTTTCTCTCTTTCGCCTTACGATACATGGCGAGACATGCAGGTTACGTTGTATTTAATAGAAAACAGAACGATAGCGTTAAGTAAAAAATAAACTAAAACGCTTGCAGTTATTTTAGGAACAACTCACAAGTACAGAAACATCAAAGAATCCGTAAAAGTTGTGTAAATCGTAGAAGAATAATTACCATGGAATTGCATTAGTATTGTGAATAAATTAATTAAAATGATCCACCTTTGAAAGCGGCTCAAAAGTGAACGAATGTTTGATGTCTTTCTCATCGCCCGCCACCTTTGCGGTTGGTAGAATTAAAATCCAATTGTGTTGCTGATTTCTTTTAATCTTTTCAAACATATGAATACAGTTGAAAAGTATATGTAATTTTATTCTATTAAAAAAAATCGGAGAAAATTTGTTACAATTGTGAGTTTTGCAAAAGAAAACGGATTACAAAGGAATTACAGTTTGCTAAGGAGTATCTTCCGTATTTCGCATTCTAATCTAATACACACAGTTAAAGGACTCCACTTCTAGAAAGGTAAGTATGGGGAAGAATTAAAAAAAGAAGAGAAAAGCCATTTTATTATGCGTCAACGTACATTTAATGTGATGAATATGATTGGAAAATAAAATGCATTAAATGAAATGTTTCCGATTGTAACTGCATATAAAACAAAAACATTTTTACGTTTCAAAGTAGACTTTTGACAATTCCACGATCTTTGGGGTATGTGTAAAATAGTGCAGTGCTGTCAGTTTTGGTATAAAGATTGCTTTTTGTATTCGGCACTATTATGACGGATAATGTTTGGCATTATCTAGACAAATTGTAAGGTTTTTTTTGTTTTCTTTTACTCTGAGAAGCGCCGAGAAAATATTAAGTTCTTCAAAAACAGAATGTTCTGTTTCGAAGTTTGGAAGACTAATGAATACCACTGTTATCAGGGTCCGCATGAAATAAAATGTATGAAAATATTGATTTTTTATTGGTTATTATATTATATATAATATATATATTATAATGGTTATTTTCGGTTTTTACAGTAAGCAATAATTAAAAAGATTCTTGTTTTTAAAAGTCAAAAATAAAAATAACGTTTGATTTTTAAATTTTATATACGAGTATATTTCATAATTTTTTTAATGCAATTATTGATTAATTGTACTTTTTATTAAAAAATTAAATTTTTTTAAAATAAAATTTAAAAACAATTAAATTAATTAATAATTTTTATTTTTTAACAAAAAAAAAAAAATTAAAATTTGTAAAAATAAAAAAATTGAATTGAAAATAAAAATTTTTGAAAATAAAAATCGTCATTGATTTTAATTTGATAATGTTAAATTTTTTTTTAACATCTGCTGCTTGTTAAAAAAACAAATAATTTTCAATTATTTTGTTTTTATTTTTTTTCCAAAAATGACTCAAAAAGACTCATAAAATATTAAAACTTACGTGTTAGGTGTATCTTCATTTGTTAACAATTATTTTCAAATGAAAACAATGACAGTAAAATGAAGTACATAAATTCTAAAAAATATATCAACATTTTTGGGTTTTAATAGTTAGTCTTATTTGAAAATTCCTTCTGGGTTTATAATGAAATATAAATTCAACTTCACGAAGCAGTAAGCCTGTTACACAATCAAGGCTTATATGTTTGAGTTTAAAAATGTTTTTTTCCTTAGGCTCAAATATACAAGCCTTGATTGTGTAAAAGGCTTACTGCTTCGTCAAGTTGAGGATGACAATAGACAAATACCGGCTCGTCGGTAATCGACAAATTCGTGAACTAAAAACATAGCAAAATTTAATTAAAATTTAGAAATTACTTAAATTAGTCCTCTGACCAGAACCTGCACCAATATTAAAAGTAAATGGATCCATGCAGCAGGCAAAAAGGTTATATAATCCGCCTTACCGAGAAGTTTCTTCTTCCAAAATAATCGCGTATGGACCTCGTTTCGGAAACAAATAGTGATATGATATAAATGTTAAAGCTACACATTTATAAGAATATAAGAATAAGAATATTGCAATTCTTTCTGGAACAGCGTTGAAGATAATAAAAAATTAGAATGATAATAACAATTAAAGCGACATTAGAATTATAAACATTAACGTTATGAGCGATATGTTGTGAAAGATATCTAAATTTTATACTTATTCTAATTAAAAATTTATGATTTTTGGATCAGAACCAAGTGGGGAAATGGTAGTATACGAGTATGTTGCCAAAATTCCAGTCCAATATGGTCAATTGCTTAATTTAACTTTAAAATTATGAAATCACAGTAACCACATTACCAATACCTATTTAGCGTTCATGTGCATTTCCTTCTTCAGCTGGTCAGTTTTCTGGATGATGGAATTCCATGAAATTTTGGGTCATCGGGAAGTTCAGATGTATTTTATTTTAAATTCCAAAGGTTTATAAGTGGCCCTGTACACGTTTTAATAATATAATTCTCATACATCTATATTGGCAAATGTCCTACTTGCAGGACAAATTCCATCAAGGTTTAGCCAATGACGTATACAGCTGTTTCGTTACGTAAGGATCGTAGAACTTTTTAGCAAAATTGTTTATAAAACCTAGCACGCCATATGCTTTGTTGACCATGGTTGATATGGTTGCAAGCTAAGTTTCCTGTCCACCAAAATGCCAAGGTTGATGAACGAATCAAACAGATCCAAGCCAATGTTGCCCAAAGTAAGACTTACACTAAAAATTCTTACACTTTCTAAGATTTTGGTCTGTGCAATTAACCTGACACGGAATGAATTCTCCTGAAATTTACTGGATTCATGTAAACAATCGTAATTGAAAAATATTTTAAAATCATTGGCATACCTAAGTAGCCGGGAAATAATAATTATCGGCAAGCTTTTAATGAATAAAAATAATACAATGGGACCCAGATTGTCCTGCGATATACCAGATGGAACAGACATTAACCTAGAAACTGCACTACCAAAAGACACAGACTGCTTCTTATTTTCATGGTATGAAGGAATCCAGCATGATACTCAAGTATTAAATCTAATTGCATAATGTTTATGCAGCAGTTTATGATTTTCTCTATCAAAGGCTTTACTAAAGTCGGTGTAAACAATATTCGTCTGTTTACCAAGACAAAATCCTGTTATAACATTTGAAGAAAATTCAATTAAATTAGTAATTGTAGTGATATTTCTTTACGAAAACCATGTTGACACGGAACCATGCGAGAGAAACGTGACGACAGATAATAACTATCACCATTTTTTCCAAAAATTGTGAAATTACTTTACATTTGACATTCCTCTTTAATTCAATGCATCCATTACACTTCCCGATTTATGAAAGTGGAAGATGTAAGAATACTTTCATATAACGGCGAAATAACCAAATTTTAGTGATGCATTGGAAGGTAAAGTTATCGGCAAAACAAATCCCTCAAAGCAGTGTTTCAAAACTAAAATTGGAACACCATCAGGCCCAATGCTGACGATGGACTGCAATCGCTTTAATATTGTTGATATTTCTAAAGATGGAATACTCAGTTGAATCAAGCCAGGGACTGAATAGGGTATGCACTGGACTATACCCATTACTTAACAGAATACATTGTAGAAAATAAGTCTAAAAAAGAATGTTTTATCGATTGGTCACCAGCACACTCTGTGTCGTTGTAATCCATTCTAGAAGGTTTAGACGAAGTTGTACACTTCAAATTGACAAATCTATATAAAGACTGGATCCTTTCCTATATTACGTTTAGAGTGTTTAAAATCCATATCGCAAACCAGTTAACCTGTTGTATATTCAAACCTTACACTGTTTTTTTTTTAAATAATAATTTTCGAATAAGCAGTTTAATCAGTTTTTTTTGCTTCCGTTAACTGGTTTCTAAGAAAATACAAGAATATTTAAAAACGGCTTTGTGTTTAACAAAATAAAACCCAAATTTGTAATATAAATTGAAGTTTAATTCTAATCCAATCAATATAACAAATTTGATGATCTCAGACCAATAGTTCCCCTGGCGACCATAATGACAGGGTATACATTTTGACCGTAGACGCCAATTTGGTGGTAAGGTCGTGATTTCATAAGGCATTTGTATAATTGTTTCACATGCGCAGGTATTAGTTCCAAGAACTGAGATGCAAGGGCGGCATATGCCTGCATTTAAGTGATTTCGTGAACACTTTATCTGATCACAAAGTATATCCATGTTAAAAACAACCACATCATTGTTATGTTGAACTTCTCGAAGATACGGTGTAAAATTAGTTCTTTGATGAAAATTATTGACGACGGTGCAACACAATTTTTGAATGCACACAATTTTTCTTAAATGAGCTAGAATTGATTGTCAAAGGTTCGTAACGTTTATAAGCACATGCTACATATAATATAATATATGTATTAAAGGCGAGTCCACAAAATTTAGTCCAAAATTCACACTTAACAATAATCCTGTCTTAAATATTTAGCTTTTAATGTACTGGCCTAATTCTGAGAAAACGTTGAAATTGTTCATACCTGGTATACGGTCAATAATATACGCTTGTAACAAATAGATTTTTAGCTTACAATATTTGATTATATTGAACTTCTTCATGATATAATTTATAAACAGATTTCCAGAAAAAAAGTAAATGACAACAGTATAGCAAATAAAAACTTATAATATTTGACAATCCCCTTGGATTTTTATATTTTTTTTTATATAGAGCATTTTAAACTATTAATCAGATTCTGAGAATCTGGGTAATATATTATATTTTTTCAATGTCCTGCATTCGTTTGCTTTATGGTAATAATTTCTGAACTTCACTACAAAAATGTATCTATTCTATGTACAATATTGTAATCGTGTGAAAATATACGTGACTAACTTTTGACATAGTGAACATTTTTTTCCAATATTTCAACACGGAACTTGCACTTATATGGCTCGTATAGTGACAGGTTGAATTGGGTTGGTTGGTCTGCGAGGGTCGAAAAGCTGAATGTTTCAATAAAAGGGAATTTTGTATATGAAGTGAGTAAGGTAGCCAATATGTTGTCAATATGTTTGCAACTTGGTACTTATTTTTTTCCCCATAATAATATAGAAAATTTCATTTAATATGAGCGCGCTATTAGTTGTATTTTTGGCAAAAACCCGACGTAAAACCAATGGTCTGTGAGATGGCTTGGTTTCAACAGTTCGTAATAAATAATACCGCCTTGGTCCCACCAAATACAGAGCATAACTTTCGCAGCGTAAATATTTGACCGAGGCGACGATGTAGAAGACTGGGAGTCCCCATGAATTTCTTTTCTTTGAATTTATGTAATGAATTAACTTTTCATCATCCGTTACAATACGATGAAGAAACCCTTTCTTCATTTTGTCCCTGAAGCAGTTGTTCACAGGCGAAAAAACGTCGTTCAACGTCCCTTGGCTTCAACTCATAAGGAGTCCAAGCTCCTTGCTTTTGAATCACTCCCAACGCATGAAATCGCTTGGAAATGGCTTAGCGGGTAACTCCTAATACTGAAGTAAGCTCTACCTGCGTTTGAAACGGATCCCCATCAAGAAATGCCGTCAATTCACCGTCTTCGAAGATTTTTCGTTTTCCTTCACTCGGTCGTCAACATCAAAATCACCGTCTTTAAAGCGATGGAACGAATCATGACACGTTGTTTTACGTTTGTTTAGATTTCACGTTGAAGCTTTTAATGAGCTTCAGCCGCCATTTTCTTCGATTGAAAGTAGAAAATCAATACCTCCTGCATATGACGATTATTTGGCAGAAAATTATACATATTCGCACAACTAAAAGAATATGACGTCAAAATAAAATCACTATTGTGTCGAGGCGGTACGTTTATCGTATACTTAAGCTTGGCTCATGACGTTTAGGTAATGGCAGAATCGAATAGCACTTAGAGCTGGCGCCATCTATTGGTGAACGGCGCAGAAACTTAGTTACGCGCCAATATTATACGTCATTTGCAAAAAAAAAAAAGAAAACGTAATTATGGACAAATGATGATGGCGATGAAATGGATTTGGATGAATAAATAAGGATTTTTTGAAGACACTACAACCGTTGTAAACCTATATGAAATTTTCTATTTTCACTTCATATTTAGCTAGATCGTGGTCGGGAATTGTAAATGAGTTACACCAACCCATCTCTTCTGACGTTCTTCATACAAATTGGCGGATTTTCCGAAATGCAATTTTTCTTTGTAACTCCTAGTTCGTTGGCTGCAGTAACCTAAACTTATTTGCCCTGTGTTACCTTGTAAGGTTTGAGAAAATTAACCATGATCCTTTAGCGACCTCCCACATAATGGTCGATTTAACTTATATGTCCTTAGGTTCATATCTTTTATTCAGCTGCACTAAATTCGGCCAAAGTTAAGATTCTGCCAAAATTGGCGAGTAATCAAGCAGCTTCTGGTATTAACCCATATATTCATAGTTACATATTTTTCAAGGAGTTATTTTAAATTATTTCAATTTTGCCACATATCAAACAGTTTGGTGACTCAAGCTCGGAGAATGGAAATTTATAGACTGCAGTTATTTCAATTTTTGCCAATTTTTCATTTAATTGCATTAAGTTAGTGTAATGTAGATATTTAGAAAAATTGATTCTACGAATGGAAATGGATCGAATTGGCATGTTCCTTACGTTACCACACGTTCGATGTCGCAGAAATCTGCGACATTTCTGTAATTTCTAAGCAATGGACTTCAGAAAGTTGTGATTGTGTTTTTTTATTTAGCTTTAATTCAGAGCATTTTTTAATAAGAATCACATTTTTTCCGGCACCGAACACCATTTTCACTTTTGGGTGAAGGCTTATGAATGCCAGCTCAGTTGATTGAAATTTCTATGTTGGTTTTACGAGTTACATTAATGGCATACACAAAGCTAAGTAGATTATTACGTTTATTCTACTATTGAAATTCCATTATATAATCGTTTAACGGAGCATATCCAAAAAAACAATTTCATAATAACACAACCAGTAAAAACAGAAATAAGTGATTCCACAAGAATAACATTTGCATAGCTTCGACAAATGCTGAATGTTCTAATTCTCAATTAGGAAATTTTTTTTAATTGCAGCAATTTTTTAAACTTTTTTTCAATTTGTTTTCCACTAACCTTAATTTCATAATGGCTATATATATGTATATAAATATGTCATAAAATTACAAATCAATAATATCTACATATGTATACATACATTTCATTTTGAAAATAAAGGTTGTTTCAACAAGAACGCAAGATTTAAATTTTAAATAAAACACAGATATTAAAAAAAAAGATCGTGAAACTTTATTATATCGTAAAGTAGACAGAATGAGGTTATGTATGGAACAACACATTGGGCAGATGGCCCTCGCGGCTTTGCTGGCACACACGCGATCTTTTAATGAAATTTTCAATGACCATTTTGCACAAATGCTGCGGTATTTCATTAATGCAGCGTCCAATTTCCTCTTTTAAAACTTGAGTCGTCGTCGGCTTATTCGCGTTAGCCATCGATTTCAAAAAAACCCCAAAGAAAAAAGTCTAATGGTGTTAAATTGCACGATCTCTGCGGCCAATTCTGGTCTCCAAAACGCGAAATAACACGATCGGGAAATGACTGATGCAGAAATTGAATTGTTTCTCTGGCTGTATGACATGTGGCGCCATCTTGTTGCAACCACATGCCCTCTACATTCATTTCTCCAATTCTAGGCACAATAACAATTGTTCAAATGTCAAACAATGACACTTCGAATGGCGCCAAATTTAAACCTTCTGTCCTTGTTGGGACACCCTTTATAAAGATAATTATGAAATGAAATTTATGAAATTTTAAAATGATTATGAAACAGGGCATTAAAATGATTCCCTTAGTGGGATTTTCACCTTTTTCGAAGAAGTAACGTAAGCATTATTCAGAAAGCATTTATATAAAATAGCTTTTTACCTATATAAATTTTTATAACAATCAAGAACAATCATTGGTTTATTAGATGTGGTGAAAAAGTACTGAAATGGTGTCAAAAACAACAGCATCCCTCCAATGGTAAACCTATATTATATTCCCAGTGATTATCCAAATTATCTCTAACTCTAATTCACGAATATCGGATCTTTTTGGCATGTTCTTGAATATTCTTTTTTGTCTTGTAATGGTGCTATGTAAGTAGTTTATACTATATACTTTATACTGTGATGTTTGGTATGCAATGCTTTTGATGATTTATATTAATCATCTCTTCATCACCTTTCAACCGTACCAAAGGAGACTACACACGTTTCTTAAATCGTGATTAGATTGATGACACGCCGGATCAACCTTCTACTAGTCTGTAGAAGGGATCATCGTCCGGAATCAAATTCTTCGCTTAGTTTCCAGAATCGTACGGTCTTCTATTTTATTTCTCTCTCTCTCTTTCCCTCCCTCTCTCATTTCTCTACCCGAAACGAAGATCTTATTCATTGAAGGAATCGCACATTTGGGCGAGCCTGTGCCTGTTGGTAACTGGTAATGTTCGTATGGTTGTTCTTATTGTTCTGAAGAATTACTGTAATTTAATTCAAGTGCGCAAATGTTTCGCCTAACCTACAATTAACATTTTTGCTCTTCTGTTGCACAACTTTTTCTGCCGCCTGTATTTCATTATTTATAACAAAAAAAAAAAAAAACAAAAATATAAAAAAAACACATTGCGATGAAATGGGGTAACAAATCCTGGCCCTCAATCGTCTAAGCGTTCCTTTTTGCTCATTCTGTGAGTTTGTCGAAATGTTCACATATGTATTGCTCTATTTTGCCGCTTCGATTGACGCTGATGTTTGATTTTGTATATGTTGTAGTTGTTGCTGGTGGTATTAGCTGTTCCTTTTCACGAATAACCAGGATAATTCTATAAATTCTCTGCTTTATTACGAGTACGCTTTTTTGTTACAATGCACTGATAAGGCTAAATACAAGTATTTATGTACAAAATGTATTGCACAGTGGTTGCAAAGAGATATTCTTATTTTTTTCAATTAACTTCTACTAGTTTAAATAAATTATGTATCGACTACAAAGGTTATAATCGGTATGGTAAACATCGGTATTTTTATGTATACAAATATTTAAATAAAAATCTCGATCAATTACAAAGTTACAGTAAAATTACATTGGCTTTCTAGAGAGTTTGCTTCTTTGGCACGCTGCTCATAGAAAACAGTTTCATGCGTTTCGGCCTTCTAGTCTCCTTCTACAAATCGTCAATCGAAGTTTTAGTTGGCCTTAACATTCCTTCCCATGAAGTTGAGTCTGATAATTTTAGGGCCATTTGTTGAGGACTTTTTATGCTGGAGCACCTTCATGTATTCGCACAATTTAAACTACTCATTGCAATTGCTGTATTTTGATTTGTTTGGCAACTTCGATACTTGTTTGCAGCTCATATAGTTCAGGGTTTGTCCAGCACTCATACGCTGCGTTAACATAGATGAGCCCGCGTATATCATGAATTTGTTTCTATTATTAGCTAGGATTTTGCGGCGCATTAGAAGGCTATTGCTCATATGTTCGCAAGTTCAACCCCTCATACTGCCACCTGACATTATTTGAGCGGCGGTCACCTCGATGTGTCTAACGAATTATGGGAGTAATAAGTAATAGTAGAACAATCGACAAATCTGGTAAATGCTTTTCAAACTGTGACGTTCGAAATCGTCGTTAAACTGTAGGTCCCGTTGAGTGAGTCTAAAAATTGAATGCGTGAAAGATCACTGAGTCTGACTGGCTATCCCATATCTTATTAATGGGGTGCAAGAGAATATTTTTTTATAACAAAAAAGTCAGAAATAACGCCGATGGGAGTTTTATCATTAGACCGCAACATCAAGTCTTTCCAAAGGTTGAAATTATTTATTTTTGACCGCGGTGTTGACTCTTTTACAATGCTTGGAAATGTTACGATAACATGTCGCTGTTTTTGACAAGTGATGTCTTTATCATATGCTTTTGTTAAATGTGACAATAGGCGTGCTTAGAGCAATTCATCACATTATAATCTTTACAATTATGTTGCGGGATCGCTGTATAGGTTGTCACCTTTCCTTTGCCCTCTTTTGATGTGTCTCCGTGAAATTTATGCTTATCTTCTTTAATGAAAAATGCATGTTGACCACCGTTATTTCTCAAAAATGTTGCAGCTTTCCTAGTATATCTCCCATGGTTTCTGAGTTTTCTGCATGATTTGCTACAGTTGTCTGTCCACTACATCTAAAGGTGTATTAACAAGGTTTAATTACATTGTAAAGAAAAGAATTTAATTTTACACTTAATATAATCGCAAGAAACTTGTATGTAATGTATATAATAGGTAAACGATTGATCCCGATAACACTATTTCAAGCTCTGTGATGACCTATTTCAGACACAGGATGGAAAACGCACAGATGCAAAACATCAGGAATATTTCCGTTTAATGCTAGAGGAGTTATTTATACGGCTTTTTAGAAATTATAAAAGTAATTTCTTATTATTTCCAGCGCGCTTTGTTTAGAAATAAACCTTTCTCATTGAAAGGGTATATCCCTGTACCATAACATGCCTCTCCCTGTATCTTTCCATATTATCACTCTCCCACTTCCAGAATGAATGCCTCTTCCACTTAAAGTAATATCTTTCCCTTTCCTTTATAGCGACACCTTGCAGCATGCATTGTAAATGACGGCAGGCTACTTAGATTCTAACCAATATGCTTGACCTTATAAGGGCTTGCTTTAGAGAGTTTTCTGTGCGTCTTTTCAAGCAGGGTCTCATGAAACGCCGGATCTGTAGCTTGTTAAGAACTGGAAATTTTGATCGTAGTAATTCTAAGCGTTTGTTGGAATATATTTTTTTTTTAAATGACGTGACCTCGGCAACAGCCATTGTTTCTTCTAGGCGTTCTTACGACACATATTTGTTTTCATCTTTTCTCTATATCGCACGGAGAAAATGTAAGATTTGGGGTTATTTCTCAATACTCAACCGATTTTGAAACATCGTCGTTTTGTGGTCAATATGTGTTCTGGTCAATATGTGAAAAAAGCAGAAATATTCATGCTCTAATGTATTCTATAACCCAGGAAATGAACTTTGAACTAAATTTCTTCGGTGCTAAATTCAATGTCTTGGTGATTTCTAATGTTTTACAATGAATATTTTTCCTTTAATTGCAAAGAACGGTAACCGACGTTCTAAGTTCAGTCTTGTTTCCCTTTCTCTAAAAAATTAGTTACAAAAAAAAAAAAAAAATTGGTTAAGAATTACGTAGCCAAAATTGATTTGCTCAGAAAATTATTGTTCCCATTGTGTATCGGCGCATATGCTCACATTGTTATCAAATTCGACGATTTGTCGCTAACATTTGAGAATGGCTTTCTTCTCATTGCTTTTTTAAGTATTTATTTGACAATATTTTTGGTGATGTTTTTTAAGACTTGCCTTGCGGTAACAATAAATTTTCTCTCTATGGGCGGCTACCTAATCTGAAAACTCTGGAGGGCTGTGCCTATGTTTATCTGCAGTGAAGAAGTTAAGCCAGAGTGGTAACGGGGTCTTTGCAAACTGTATATCTTTTTCAAATTACCTAAGTGATTTTAACCCCTGTTTCATGTCCTATTTAGACTGTCTCTATGTTACCAATCGATAATAGCCAATGCCTCAAATGTATCTAGGTAAAAATGTAAAAATTATTTCAGTTTCTTATATTTGCATTACAAATTAATTCAAAGTAGGCAACTCAAATGAACTAATATTATTTTTAGTAGCGAGAAAGATACAAATTTTTAACTAACCAAATCTTTAGAAATATTATTAGAACTTTATAAAAAATAAATCAATTTTACAAATGATATTAGAAAGAGTATAATAAACAGCTATATTTTGTAACGAAAATAATATATAGGGTGATTTTTTAATCGTATTTGTTCTTTTTAAATCGAATAAAACACTCAAATTTGCATCATATATTAAAATTGTTTATTGGAATTGATAAATTGGTCTTTGCCATTTAATTTTTAAAGATAATTTCATGTAAATGTTGTCCTTGGCTCCGTCTTAAAATGTCCATTAGAAAGGTCCAGTTTTTCGTCATTTTTTCGAGCATTTCCGCCTGGATTCCACGAATAACGCGTGTTATGTTATCCTGTAAGGCTTCAATAGTGTACGGGCTGTCCACATAGTCTAACGACTTTACATAACCCCACAAGAAATAATCAAGAGGCGTTAAATCGCTTGATATTAGGGGTCAACTCACAAGGCCAAATCGAGAAACAAGCTGCTCACCTAATTCATCATCATGGCATGTAGCATCTTCCTGATGGAACCACACTCAACCAAGTTCAACTCAGCCAATTGACGGTAACGTTTCTTCCAAGGTCGTCTTTGATGAAAAAATGGACCGATGATGCCACCAGCCCATAAACCACACCAGACTGTCGTTTTTTCGGGATGCATCGGTAATTCATGTATGGCATGTGACTGTTCATCACACTAGATGTGACCGTTTTGCTTGTTTACGTATCCGTTCAGCAAGAATTGCGCCTCATCACTGAACACAATTTTTCGATAAAACAGCGGATTTTCATTAAGCTTTTGTAAGGCCCCTTCACCAAAAATTAGACGTTGTGGTAGGTCATTCGGCTTCAATTCTTGCGTGAGTTGAATTTTATAGGCTTTCAAAACCAAATCGACGTGTGCAATTTTTCTTTTTTTTTTGAGTAACACATGTCCACCCAATCGCTGAGAACGGCGACAAACTGACATTTCACGATCGTCACTAACACTGGTCGCTACGGCTGCAATAATGTCTTCGGTATGCACTCTACGCATGCGAGTCGATGGTTTTATGTCCAAAAAAGTAAATTTGGAGATAACAGCACGAATTGTTGATTCAGCAGGTCGATTATGACGACCATAAAATGGTCGTATCAAACGATGCACATTTGTCACAGAGCACGAATTTTGATAATAAATTTCAGCGATTTGCAATCGTTGCTTATTTGTTAGTCTTTCCATGATGAAGTGGCAGAGTATATTGTACACTTTTCACTTTGACAGATGATGTTTGGAGGCCATTACCAGCCAGTGCTGTCAACTTGAAATACTTACATCTTAAAAAATCATCCTGTAATTTCATATTTTGGTGATATTTAGGGAATTTTTGCGATATTCAATAATGCAAGTAGCAGCGAAGGTAGAAAATAATCTGACAACACTGTCATAATGTATTCAATTGCAGCTATTCGGCTACTTACAGGTATAGGCCTTGAATTATTGTTCCCATGGCACTCGAATGCACGAATACTTGATGTTATTACCTTTTTGTTTTATACTTTTTTTCCTTTTACATTTATGTTATTTAAAATTCGACTTGGTTTCAGAAATATCAAGGCTCATAATTATTATAAAAAACTTAATATATATGTTTATCATGTTCAAGACATAATATCGTTTTCATACAATTTATTGCTGTTAAAAACTTATGGCGTTACTATGTATAAAAAACATATTGAAATGAAATCACATATTTCCGGATATGGATTATTCAAATAGCGTGCCTCTAGTTTCTCTTTCATTTTGCTTGCAAATAACCTTACGTTTTTTTTTAATATTTATATAATCGAATTTTGTTTATACATATGAGGGGGAGACAGCAACTCTAACTGTAGCTTATCCTCTATCAATCCGATTTTTTTTTAATATTTGTTAATAAAATTAAGGTTCATGAAGAAATGCAAGGATTGTTTTAAAATGTGTATATCAAACAATACAAATACCAAAATAACGAAACTAAAATTCATTCAAAATTAAGGAACGCTATTTTGTTTAAATTTATATTTATATTGTAAATCAATTTTAAAGTAGAAATACTTTAAATATACTTTAAAATTTATTTACAAATAAAATAAAATAATAAATAAATTGTTGAGACCAACAACAATTAAGTGTAGTGTTTAAAATTTTAAGGGACTCAACATAAGCATTTATTGATGGATTGTGGTTTGTAAAACATTAAGTTTATGTTATTTGTACCAAAATAACATAAACGGTACAAAATTATTTGAAAGAAAAATGGTCACAGCACTTCAAAAATGAATGTTAATTTTAAAGTGGGGAATGTTTTATAACGCACACAATATTTCACAGGCGAATGCTTAAATACGTTTTAGATAATTCTTTTTTTAATTCCTTGCAATAACTTTACCTAATTTTACAATGATCAAAAAAAGTTAGTTTACATTTATTATCGGCAAAGGTTCAAACATGAATACTTAATACTTAGTATCGTAAAAGTTGAAAAAGTACTATTTGAAAAGTACTATTATATTAATATGATGTATTATACCTGACCCCATCCTTAATCCAGATGAATCTTTCGGGGGTGGTTCGAAAACTAGGCACTCTCAAGTGTAGATGGTGCTAGTAGTTTGAAAAAAAAAGAAATATTTTGCTAAAAGTAGTAAGTATTATTGGATGATCATCGGTTGAAGGTGCGTGAGCTGACTGAAATGATAGACATTTCAAAAAGTGCTATACATCGTATATTGACCGAAGATTTGAAGATGAGAAAGCTGTGCGCAGGAGGAAGCTGTGTCGCGCTTGCTTTCAATACAGCAAAAGCAGTGTCGTGAAGATGTTTTAATAGAGTTTTGGTGGGTTTGGCGATGTTACACCACAATAAAGCCGAATTTTTGCGTCGATTTATAAACATGGATAAGGCACGGGTTCATTACCTCACACCTGAGACAAAGGAACGGCCAAAGCATTGGACTAGAATGGAAGAATCGTGTTCAAAGAGGATGATGATGGTTCTATCTGCAGGCAAGGTCATGGCGTGTGTTTTTGGGATGCAGATGGGATTATTTTTACTGATTATCTTCAGAAAGGAAAAACCATCAACGGGGAATATTATTCTAATTTAGTGCAGTTTAGGTAATGAAGTTATGGAAAAAGCCGAATTTGGGTAAGAAATTAATGAATTAAAGTTCGAATTGTTTCATCGCGCACCTTATTTGCCAGATTTAGCTTCCTCTGACTACTTTCTATCTCTAAACTTAAAAAAATGGCTGAAAGATTTGCCATCAACCTCAGTTTTGAGGAGTTTGATAGTTCTAACTATAAACAGCATGTAGACGCTATTGAATATTGCTGCAAAAAGTATATCAAGCTAAAAGGAGGATAAAATAAATAAACTTTTTCTCAACGTTTTTGTGTCTTTTTTTTGTTAGGTCGACTAGCTTTGGGACCGCTCTCGTATACTGCTAGTATTAATTGAGTCCGAATATTGCAATTTCCGTCACTTATGTACATTCGCCACCCCAATTTACCTAACACTCTTCATTAATTCGAAATGATGGGGCTCTTTCGAGCTCTTTTAATAAGCAATTTTTACCGCTTAGAGACGAAATTTCATAGACGCCAACAAATGTTTGCAGTTATTTCATTACATGTAGAAAATGTGCCATCTCAAACCACTGTGAGTTGTTAAAAAAAAGCTAAACTTTAACAGGACAATACGCTAAAATGCAGCTGCCTTTTTATGTACATACAGATTTGTTGGCGTTGCAGTAGTAAATGCTGTAAATTTAGTTTACAATTGTATTTATTTTGCACTCGTACATACACACCGACTCACATCTACGGCAATCACTGTTGTTGGGTACTCAGCCAGTACTTTGGGCAAAAGGCGTTTAGTGATACTCCTACCAGCAATCTAAGCGTTCAACCAACAACCATCATCATATTTGCATCGTTGGCCAGAAAAGGTTGTTTATTTCCGGTTTCAGTTGTATAATTTTAGCTTCGGCGTTTCTCTAAGTAGGCTACTACCCCAGACCAAAAACTCAATGAGTTTACATACGATTGAGTATCACCGAGATTGCCTCACGTCGTACCGTGGATGGTCATGTAAATATTTATTTAACTTGATCCATCACGGTTGTGTTTGTTGGGTATCGATTGAGAGCGTTTTTGTTTTTTTTTTTGGTTTGATTTATTATGAGAGATTGTGTTAGGTATTCTGGGTTGAATTCCACATTGAAGGTAATTTGAGTACCACTTTTTTTCTGGCTGTATATGTGCGTTTGTGTTGTGTTTTAATGTAGAATGTGTTGTGTAATTGCTATTTTTGTTGTTGTCCTTTGCACAATCCATAAAGGATTTTTAATATAATTATGGGTTATGCCTGGAATATGACGGAATTCGACATTTATGCCTGATATGCATGAACGAAGGGGATTCCGCCCCCCTTTTGCTTTGACATTTTGACATTGTGAACGGATGTATTAAGATTTTCTCAGAGGTTGTAGTGGATTTTTCTTCTCACAAACTCCTTAGAAATTTATACTTTTTATGGGCAACGAAAAGAGTAGAACATTCTCGTATCATTCCCTTTCCCATGTGGAATGCCTACAATAAATTATGACAAAGGTTAACACCTTCCAATTAGGAGGTTTCGTTTTTAGATTGCCAAAATCTTTTGGCATAACCATTTCAGAATTTTAATTGACGTAAGAATTTAAAATAATATAAACAACTGTAAACAGTTATGGTAATGGGACTGTTCACATATCACCATTTTAATATTGTTTAGGCAATTTTTGCAATTTTAGTTGTAGTTCTTAGTTTTGACCAAAGAGGTATCCAGATTTTATTTCTCAATAGCACTCTTATAATAATAAATAACTTGTCATTTTTTTATAAGAGAAATATGAAATGTTGGAGTTAAAATGAGATTTTAAAGTAGATGTAGACAATGTACACAGGTTATTTCCACAGAGGTTTCACATAAATAGACATCCCCCAGAGTGTAAAGCTGTTATCTATACCTTCGTGGAAAGGGTAACAATGATTCAAGTATATAGTAAATGTGGTTTACGATCTTTAAGTCGATGACTAACAGGCGGATAGACACGAAAAATGAAATAAATCTTTATAAAAGTGTTCAAAGTTTGTCGCAGCTTAATATATTGTCATATCTTTGCTAAGAATTACAAATCCTCTGCCTTGTGCTGCCAGCTATACCAATCAAGCGATTTCTAGAAATTCTGTATTTACCTTGTAATTGATCTTAATTGATAAGGAGCACCAACCTAAATTATTGTACCAATTGACCACTTATCTTTGCCCCTTGTGGTACTTCAGGTTCATATCTATTAGTTTGCGAAGTTCAATCTTTTCCCTTTTAATTTCTAAATGAAAGACAAATAATCGTTTAATTTATGTTTTCTTTTCACACTGAATATGGACTGTTCAGGCACCCATCTTCTAGTGCCTTCTTAAATTAGAGAATGAATGTGAACAGTGGAATGTGAACCCTCCGACCAGTGTAGTGAACAATGTGCTGGTTCTTCATAAGACAAAAGGGCGTAATTAAAATATCCTCTATTCATACATAATACGAAGTGTGTTAAAAAAAGTGAATTTTCACTTTTTTCACAAAATATTTATTCATCAATTTCTATTAATCTCCTTCGAAGTAGTCCCCTCGGACATACCACACTTGCGCCAGCGTTTTTTCCAATCCTCGAAGCAGTTCTGATATACACTTTTTGGTATGTTCTTGAGCTATTTCAGCGATTCGGTTTTTATCTCCTCAATCGTCGCAAAACGCCGTCCTTCCACTGCTCTCTTCAATCTTAGGAACAGGAAAAAGTCGCAGGGGGCTAAATCTGGCGAATAGGATGGCTGAGGCATGATAACAGTATTGTTTTTGGCCAAATAATCTCCCAAAGATAAGTGATTACCGATAAGATTATCATGATGCAGAAGCTATGAATTTTTTTCCACAATTCCGAGCGTTTTTTTCGTATTGCTTCACGCAAACGGCGCATTACTTCGAGTTAATACTCCTTATTTACAGTACGACCTTGTGGTAAGACCTCCTCATTCACTACGCCATGGTACTCGAAGAAAACAGTGAGCAAAACCTTGACATTTGATCGAACTTGGCGTGCTGTTTTTGACCTTGGCTCTCCTGAACTCTTCCATTGGGACGATTGGGCTCTGGTTTCAATGTCATAAGCATATACCCATGAGTCGTTACCAATTATGACCCTTTTAAGCAAATCTGGATCATCGTTGACGTCATTCAACAATTCCAGAGCGATGCTCATGCTGCGTTGTTTTTGGTCAAAATTCAGCAATTTTGGAACGAACTTCGCTGCCATACGCTTCATGCCCAAAATTGCCGAAAATATTGCATGGCATGAGCCAACCGATATGCCGACATCCTCAGCAACTTCTCTAATTGTGATTCGACTATTCTCCATAATAATTTTCTTTACTTTCTCATATTTTCATCAGTTGTCGATGTGCTGAGGCGTCCAGAGCGAGCGTCGTCATTCACATCTTCTCGATCTTCTGTGAAAAGCTTGTACCACTTGTAAACATTTTTTTGACCCAGAGTACTCTCACCTTATGCCACTGTCAACATTTCAAGTGTTTTTGAGCACTTAATTCCATTTTCAACACAAAATTTGATGCAACTTCTTTGATGCATTTTTTTTCGATAGCAGAAAATCGCCGAACACGCAGAACACTTATCTTATTTATGCCTCTCACAAACAAACTAAACATGCTATATGGATAAAACCGTCAACATATCTTCGAGACGAGTGTACCAGCATAAAAAAAGAAAAAATAATAATCGAAAGTCAAATGTGCGTAGCCCGCGAAATTTGAAAATCATACTAATAGAATTTCATACATAACTAGCAAGTGGTGGCTTCTTCGTATACATAATCTACCTAAAATGATATTGGAATTTAATTTCCTTTGCAATTTATTTACAACTTCTTTCCAATTGCACCGATTCTGACTTGGACTTAATCAAAGAAGTTAACATTTCCTGTACTCCTCTCACCCACGTCAAAATTTGAGAAAATCCATTCGTTCTGTCCCATGTCGGTTTCAATGTGGGTTTTCAGTGAAACCATGATTTTACCCTGTTTATCGTTTCATTCGACTTCAGCCGATTGTTTGTGGTACAATTTTTGACTCATGTATTTCCTGTTCTATCCCTTAAAAGGTTTGAGATGGAATGTACTCTTCTAGTTCTACGATGCATTCTTCTAATCAATGTCCTCTTTCATTACTACTTATATTTTAAACGTTCGCATGTCAAAATATCTCCTCCTTTTGCGTGATTCTTTTGACCTTTTTATTTTCTGTTGTAACCCCGAAAAGTACGAAATTCTGCCAATTGTTTAATTATCTTAATATGTGATTATATCACTTTTGTTTACTTAATAATGAAAGGATTTGAATGAAGATTCTACTCTGAATGATATTTCCTAATTTTATGCAGAGCTATAGAAAAATGGTTATTAGATATTATATTATTAATATTCATGTGAAAAAATTACGTAGATCTTTTTTGCATTTTTTTGAGTAATTCACCTTTTTTCAAATAACTACCATCGTTGTTTTTGGTTAATTGTTGGAAAATGTCTAATAACGTCTAATATTTACAACACATTTGCAATCTACGCAAATGAAAGTCAAACTATGGCTAATTTAAACATTCAATAGGTGCAATTAATTTGTTATTTTTAGTTTAATTACAAACATGAAACATATTTTTTTTGTTTTATTTTGTTATTTTAAAAGAAATAATCAGCTCTTAATACACAAAAACATACCCATCTATATTTGTTTAAAATATCATAACAATTCAATTGATCATAGTGAGATGGTGGCATTTTTGTTCCCTTCTTTACTTACTTTACTTTTAATTAATTTATTTTTTATTTTGATTCAAATTAGCTAATTTCAACGGCAACTAACTTCAAACATTTCTTCATCCCACTTTCCTCTTTCAACCCTACGAGTACGAGTTTTGAGAATTTTCTTCCATCTGATGGATACTCCTAATTTCATGATAATTTAAAATTAGCTGTTTGCTCTAGACTATGGTAGGTACAATTTTTGGATTCCAAATTTTATCCTCCAAGAATAAAGATTACGATAAAGCACTTTTTGATTGCATGTCTACTTCGTAAAAGAATTTTACTCGCCTAATATATCATTTTAGGGTCAGTCGCATTTTTAGACTGCTAAACGATTTTAGCTCACTTTATTATCTATTTTGAATAATTCTTATCTTTGCCGGAAGATGTACATGTAAATAGCGAACTGTTGATTTCGAATTATGGCACGTCTTTTTTTTGTCTATTTTTTGTCCCCATTTCTTTCTTTCCTAAATGTATGGATTTATAAAAAACATCACCTCATTATGAGTCTATACAGATGAATGGTAGATGAATGTACTTCTCAAATATAATGATTTTAGGTTTAGCGGTTTGTTTTACCTGATGTCGGTTTCGTTGCCTTTTTTTTGTCAGTTTTATCCCCTAAATGTACGAATTTCCCTCATCTCTGTCCCCATTTTTTCTTGTTTTACCCCCTATGAATATAAATCACTTATCATTCCTTACCTATACTGATAGATATACTCGTACACTCTTCATTTCAAAATTATAGCTTTAGTTATTTTATCTGGGTAGTAGTATGCTATTTATACCTTTTCTGTCCCATTCTCCCGCTAAATATGGGTATTTCCAAATTTCATGATTGTATCACTGGCGACTCGGGCGGAACGATATAAATTCTTTGTAATGAATGTATGTATGTAATCTAATTAACTAGATGACCATTCCAAACTCGATCATGGCGGAATTTAGCTCCGGTGTTTTGCTCTTCTTCACCAATTCGACACGCCAAGGTTTCACAAAGACTCATTTTGTTCGCTGACAAAGACTTCTCGTGATTATAATTATTGTCCAATTTGGGAATATGATTTAGCCACAGCAGTAGCTGTGATGAACCAGAAATATTTTACAAAGTATATGGGATAGAAAAATAGACTTGGAATATGAAGTGATAAGAGTGGACTATTATGGGAGCAGACTATCGTAACTACCAGTGTAAACAAATTAAATTTGAAGTATTAAGAAATAAAGGTCAAAAATGATTAAGATGCAAATGAACAAGGCATGATGCTTGGAAGTAAGCTCTGCTGCTGTAAACAAAATGACTGATTATCCAGTCACTAACTGGGATAAAAATGGCTAGTACTTGAACATCCCTTACATATGAATGAAAGGGAAATTTACAACCATTTTGATCCACCGAAATTGCACGATTCGCGATCAAACAGTCAGGAAGACATCCAATTTGAGATTGAAACCCTGATTTGGATTCCACCAACCATGGCTAACGATTGATAAAAATTAAGAGTTGACCGTCAGCTCTGATTGTCGGCCAAGAGAACCTTTATCTCAATTCTACTCAAGCTTCATCAACGGGCAAATCTGATGAAATCAGTGTATATCCTTTCCTGGTCTCGAATTCCGTCGCATGATGAATGATAAGAGAGATTCAGTGGGGCAATGGAATCTTCATACTTTCTTCAAATGCTTGCTTAGTCCTAAAAAATTAATTAATTAATATTGCTCTACTTTTTTATATTTTTAAGCCAAATATGACTGGTATTAAACGCGGTGACAAATGTATTTATCACAGATTTTTTCTATAAATTCGTTGCTGTGGTTCTGGTTCAATGGTTCAAAATATGTCGTGGTGCGTAAAATTATCTAGCAAAAACAAGAGTATCCAAAGATGTCTCTAGCAGAAAAAAAATATCATTTAAATGTACCGGCTCATCCATTTTTCTGTTTGAAAAGTAAAGTTTAATAAAATGCACATAAAGCTATGATTTCGATGAAACTTTTATTTCATTATAATGCTTGGATCTTACCATTATGCACGAAATACAATATCATTTTAACAATCGTCTCTGAATTGGTTGCAACAATCGATCCTTTAGAGGTAGTTTTCGACCTCTTTCTCGCACATTTTGGGCGGTAACTCGGCGATAACTTAACGAATGTTGGTTTTCAAATGTTTTAACATTTAGGGATTATGATAGTAAACACGGTCTTTGACGGAGTCCCACAATAAAACAACTATCGGCGTCAAATCGCATGATCTTGGTGGTCATGCATTAAAGCCAAAATCTGTCTTGCTGTGCGTCTTGTTGAAACCACATATCGTCCAGTTCATAATCTTCAATTGCAGGCCATAGAAATCAGTTATCATATGGCCAAAGCGCTCTGAATTGAAATTCGGATTATCCGCTACACTTTCAGTAACAGGAGCTATGTTTTCAGCGGTGCGTACATTGCGATGACGTACAGACCTGACCACATCTGTAACACTTTCGATTTCTTCGATTATGGCGACCATAATCACCCCGTAATGCACGGAAAGAGTTCACGTTTGAATCACCACTTTTTTTTAGTAAGTTTTGACTATTTTTACGCGTTCTTCGCTTGTTAAACGGTCCATATTAGTAAATGGCAAATCTTTAACTAAATATATAATACTTTAGGTAGGTAGGTATTTAACAGTCTTGCCAGACCGGCGGTTTTCAAATCATTAAATGGATAACCTTGTATTAAAAAGATCCGCAATTTATCCTGCGGAAGAAGCGCTGATCTGGAAGTAGTGAAAATTTGAATAATCCTCAATGAATTTAACACGGGCTTGGCATTCTTTCCAGGTCTCATAAATTTGTCGAAAACCTATAAAAAAATTTATACAAGTGGAAAAAAACAATTTTTGTAAGAGGAAAAATCTAAATCACGAAGACAATTTTAATGATGTATCTTAGGATTGCATTAGAATTTCAGAAAAGCACCGAAGCGCCGTAGGTTTTCAAATCAATCCTATTCAATTCGGCGAATCACAACCATTTCAAAGTGGATGTTAGGGGGAAGCAAACCTCAAAACAATTTTAAATTGTTATAATCGAATGTTCTTTTGTATTGTATTATGTATAACATTTGTAGAAGCTATGAAAATGTTATCCATCTTATCCCCTTCTCTTTTTCTTTAAAATCTTTCTTTATAACCATACCCACAAAAATTTTTATTTTTTTGTGTTAGAAATTATAAATTACAACAATAACCAGTACAGAAATTTTAATCAGGTGAACTCATTTGCATATACCTTCACCAAAAGCAAGGATTACTGGATTTTTATCAATATATTATATAATAAAGGGTGTCCCAACAAGAACGCAAGATTTAAATTTGGCGCCATTCGAAGTGTTATTGTTTGACATTCGAACAATTGTTATTGCTTGCTAGTAGAAGGTACGAGGTTAGAAAAAGGGGAGCGCTACACGAATTAACAACGCATTCTCATTGTGAAATTGTTTTACCAAAATGGTGAAAGTTTTGCGGCTACAGTTCGCAAATTGCGATCAATTTGGGGTCTCAATAATGCTCCAAAAGAGTCAACTGTAAAGAGATTAATGGATAAATTTGCCAAAACTGAGTCTGTTAGTGATGTAAAGACAACAATGCGCCTTCGACCAGGTCGATCGACCAAAAATGTCGCAGCTGTACGTGATGATGTCGCTCAAACTCCATCCATCTCAATTCGACACTGAGCTCAGCAAATTGGTGTCTCCAAATCCACTATGCAGCGAATTTTGATGAAAGATTTGCATCTTCATGCATACGAAGTTCAATTTACTCAGGAACTGAATCCAGCTGACCATGGACAGCGAAGGGAAAATGCTGATTTTGCCGATAAAATCATCTTCAGTGACGAGGCTCATTTCCATCTTGATGGCTTCGTCAATAGGCAGAATTGTCGCCATTGGGGTGAGGAAATTCCCCGAGTGATTCACGAGGAGCAAATCCATCCTCAACGTGTCACTGTGTGGTGTGGATTTTGGGCTGGAGGAATCATTGGACCTTTTTTTTATGAAAATGAGGCATGCCAAGCGCAAACAGTCAATGGTGTTCGGTATCGTGAAATTATAACCAGTTTTTTCGTGCCTAGAATTGAAGAAATGAATGTGGAGGGCATGTCATACAGCCAGAGAAACAATATCAGTGTTTTATTTAAAATTTAAATCTTGCGTTCTTGTTGGGACACCCTATATATGTAAATGGACAACCGGTTTTCACAAAATTGCTATTTCGGTTGTGTTTTCGTTTACGGTTACAACTACAATCGATTGTTTGATTTTGTAGTTTTAATTCAATACTTAGCGATAGGCGACTTCCAGATATATTTCAATATATTAACGCACAATAGAAAAAAAATTATAAAGTACTGAGCTTACTATAACTTATCCTACTGCTTAGAAGTAGTTGAGAAATCACTGATTTGTGCTAACCCGGCAATATAATTGTTATCTGCCCTAAAGAGCATGATAATTCAGACCACATTTAGTCGCAGAACTAGGTTGAACTAATTGAATTTAACACAGTTGAACAAAAGATATAAATCTAGAAACATATGGCCTGATTCAAGTAATTTGTACAGGTGTAGTTATCCGGTTAATTTGGGATTGAAGTACAAAAATTAAATCTCGATAAGTCGATCTATCTGTATGGGAGATACCAGAAGGGCAGTGATAGTTCATTCTATTTTCATTTTCAGAAGTAAGTTTGTCAAACACATTACATGCTTCAAATTTTACTGGATTCAAGCAACTGCCTGAAAGACATGAAGCTGAAAGTTGGAGATTGATTTAATTGGTCATTTGCGTGGGGGTGCCAGAATGGACCAATTTTCGTTTCAAGAGCATATTTTAGCAAATATCTGACGTGCATAAAATGTGATTGAATTCGGTGGAATTGGATGAAATGAAATACATGGGCCTGGTGGGAGACACCAGAAAGTGAATGGTTATCTGGTAGATTTTTTAAATTTTAAAGAGAATTTAATTTACTGCAATTTAATTTCGACAAATCAGTCTATTTGTATGGGAGGTATCACAATAGTAGCCATACTGCAGTTCATTTTTATTCCTAGAACTAAGTTTACCAACTTCAAATTTAAATATGCAAAATCGGGCGCATTATATGGGAGATACCAGAAGGGGTGGAATGATATGGCCATGTACAATCCCGCATATGACCTGGGAAAATATTAGACTGTGCTAAGTTTTAAGAAGATTTATGACAGTTGCCGAACATCGCCCAATCATCTTAGAAGGTTGTGAAATACATTACGTCGAAAAATGCTTGGTATTTGAAACGTTTTCTTCTGAGTGTTATATTTTTAGGTATATCAATTGAAATATTTCTTCATTCCTTCATTTCTTCCAGTGATGGTATAAAAAAGGGATATTATTGTACAAAAAAAATTAGAAACCAAATTAAATATTTGTATAATGTTATCAGTTACGAATCGATTATTTTAGTTTTTGTTTGATAACGGTTAAAATGGACAACCGGTTTTTACAAAATTTCCAATTCGGCCATGTTTTCGATTACGATTGCAACTTACAATCGATTGTTTGATTTTGTAGTTTTAATTCAATACTTAGAGATAGGTGGCTTTCAGATATATTTCAAATTCGTATTTCCCGCCTTTACCCCCTTAAGAAAAACCATCCCTAAAGGTTGGACGTATCGGCTTTGTGATTTCTAACTGACGAAACGCAGCAGGGTATTTGTTAATACACTCGCGTGTTGCACAATAAAGAGATTTGACAGTGATGATGCCGATGATAATGATGATGACGATGGTGAGCACAACCGTGAGGATAATGTTGAGCAATACGGTGGTGCTGGTCATGGTAGTGGTGGTTTCCAGTAGACCGTGCACCACAGTGAACAACCCCGAAGCGCATTGCCAGTTGTCTATTCTAACCTGGTGTGTTCACTCAGTGGCTCTCTTTCACAGGATGCAGGCAGGCGGCCACTATTTAGGTTTCAACTCGTCCTTTTGTCAAAGTTCTTACGTTGTTGTTGGATGGTTGCATAAACCATTGTGAAAAATGTTGCAAACAAATAAAAGGTCAGGGCGCACATAGAAGACCATCATTAAGTATTCCATACATATGTATCATTTATGAGGCTGGCAACAACAACAGCAGCAACAGTAACAATAGTAAGAGCAGCGGAGGGACGATGGGAAGGGGAAGGACTATATCCACATATACTACTTTTGAGTGTGTGTGCGTGGCCTTTCCGTATTTTGCTTTTTACCCGCCAGGCAAAATGGTTTCCGTCTTTTTACGCCGTCACAGCAACGAACAAAACAGAAAAAAAAACTAACAACAATAGTGAAAGTAGTCGTTTTAAATGCTGCATATGAACATCGCTAAAAAGCCGCTGCCCTGCATACAACCCTTGGAAGTCCTTAGAAGTCTGTCCACCATCATCTGCATCACATGATCCCCCTGCTGGATTGGATTCCAAGCAGGGAGTGTATTAGCGTGTAAAATCAACAATTTAATAATGTTACACATGAGTTGAATGTTATGAAAGACTATTTACCATTTGATTAATCGGTATTCAATTCAATTCCTTATTAGCATAGTGATGCCCATAAGTCTAGCATGCTACAAATGAGGGTGCCTCATCCGGGTTGTCATGGATTCGCTGCATGGACCATGGATGTGTCAGTACCCGTTGGCAAATGTGGATGAAATGGTTCTTATGCTGATATCAAAGTTTAATAATTTTCCACTGAAGAAGAAGCGCTTTCGGGTGTGAATGTTAGTTTATATGTTTGGTAATTATTACAGTGTTTTGAATTGGGTTTATAGATGTTACAATTTAAAGAGTTGCAATAATAAAATTCTATTTTTGATCTGATACATTTGCTTATCACATTTGAGATCACTTTTGCTAGAAGAAAATGTAAAATATACCAAGGAAGTTTCGAGCTCAAACAACTTTCAGTCAAATTCTGGTACATTTTAGGTATGTACAAATTGAAGATATTTAAAAAATCTACATTCGAACATAAATTTAGTCTTTAAAGCAAGTTAACAAAACGGAAGACGCGGTTTGCCCACAATTCCAATATAAGAAGGTGTGACTAACTCAAAAATACATTCCAAAATGTTTGAATACAGCAATTTTGAAAATATTTCATAGGATTAATTTGCCATTCCAACTAGAAAGACTCATTTAAGTATATCTTTTGAATGACACGGAACGACACAGATCGCTTCGCTGGGGAAAGATCTCCCTTTCGGCCATTTGGGGACCGCAAATGTAGAGGTGTAGAAGAAATTTTACCGATTATTCCAGAGAAAATTTGTTATTTTTTATAACCACGCGCTGATTAAATAAATTAGAACATTTCAATATCTATGCAATACTATTGCATATTGGTTTTAATTGACGAATAAATGGTAAAATTGTTGAAAATATTATATTTGTTTTTAATTCGGTTCAAAATCGTTTTCTATTGGGAATTATTTAATATTGGTAATAGAGTATAATTTAAATATCTATTATATCAAACTTTTGTGGGCAGGTTAAGTTCTAAATTACGCAAAATCTTGTCCATATAAGGAGTGGAATTTTCATATTTCTTTCACTATTTTTTGTTAATCGATGGCATTGTATAAATATTGAAAACAACCTTACCAATACGATTTTTTTTTATAACTTACCAAGCTTAGTGTGCAACTAAGTTCCCGCTGTTTGCCAATAGATGGCGCCCGCTGTAAGTGCCAGTCGATTCTACCATAACCTATACGTCATGAGCCAAGCTTAGGCATGTGGTAAACATACCGCCTCGACACAATAGTGATTTTCTTTTGACATCATATTCTTTTGGTTGTGTGAATATGTATGATTTTGTGCCAAATAATCGCCATGCGCGGCAATTATTCATTTTCTTCTTTCAATCGTAGAAAATGGCGGCTGAAGCTTATCGTGAGCTTCAAAACTTTTATGGAGATGCTGCTTTAAGTGAAACAACGTGTCTAGATTGGTTCTGTTGCTTTAAAACATCGTGATTTTGATGTTGACAACCGTTCGCGTGAAGGAAGACGAAAAACTTTCAATGACACTTAATTGTCGGCATTGCTCGACGGTGGTCCGTGTCAAACGCAGGTAGAGCTTGCTTCAGTATTAGGAGTAACCAGCCACGCCATTTCCAAATGATTGCATGCATTGGGAACGATTCGATACAAGGAATGAAGCCAAGGAACGTTAAGCGTCGTTTTTTCGCCTATGAGCAATTGCTTAAGCGACAAAAAAGGAAGTGTTCTCAAGTCAATTTCTACGGGAGATACCAAATTTTAAGAAATCTCATAGAGATTCATGGCAAATATTGTATTTACAGACCAGACAAATAGTCGAATATCGCTGAATTTATTTAAGAAATTATGAAGCACATTTAGTCAAAAGATGCTTGGTACTTTAAGCACTTCCTTCCAATTGTTACGTTTTCGTTATCCTTTCGGATAAGAAATACAAATTTCTACGGTTAAAACCGATAATACACAATACAAAAATGCAGTACAAGAACTTTTGAAATGTGAGATGTTGTTTCATAGATGTAGGAAGGAATTAACTCAATTTGTATATATTCTGGGATCGCCCCAGTTGTGGTCGCGATTGAACGACATCAAAAAATACAGGAAAATTTAAATAAGACGATTTGTTATGCTTGGGAAGAAGGTTTACTTCTTAAACGAGCATTAATTTGTCCAGTGACTGCTGGCCACAATATAAACTTCGGCCCGGTAGAACTTCAGTTAAAAAATGGATGGAAATACCTAATGTTTTTATTATTAATTAGTAACATAATTTTCTCATACGCTATTGAAATAAAATTGGGGAAGCTTGAGTCGAATATCGTTGCGTTCCAGGACGTATCATTTTTCTTCCAGATGTACATTTTCTACTGTTATAGTTTTTCCCAAAAAAGCTGCCAGAACTCGTAGAAACTGTAACAAACGTTAAGAGAAATGAAAAAAAATTTGAACCTCTGGCTTACTACCAATTAGTGAAAGAAATTTGCTGAGTACAACTTGTATGTATACGTTTCCGGAAGATATCGCTTTAAAACAAACAAGTTGACAAATAATAGGAAATAATGACAGGAAATAAAGTGCAAATAGTAATAAAAAGAATAATTGATTTTGCTTTCGCACGAAATTTATGGAAATTTCCTTATGTTTGCCAGTATTTCCAAAGTACTGGAACTCTTTAAGACATTTTGCGGTAGATGTAATCCTTGTACATCTGCAATAGATGCGGGTAGGTGTTAAAATTGTAGATGCCTCTCATTGAAATTATGCGTGGAATCCGACGTCGTCCAAATGGCGCGCATTCGAGAGACCCAGTTGACTCAGGTGCACAGATGCGGCTGAATTTGACTGTGATGACTTTGGGGGTAGCAGTGGTTTATAGCTTATCGGCGTAGACCTATAGCTTATCCTGTGACTACGGAATCCCCTCAATCAATAGTCCAACAAATTCAAATCCCAAGATCTCTATGTATTACGGTCCGCTTTTGACTGCCCCAGAACCCAGTCAGCGAGCCCACGGCACTGTCTTTTGTTTCAACTTTTGGATTTGGATTTTATACGGATGTAGGCCCAATTCTCGCCGGGTTTTTGCTTGCGGCGCGGAATTGTTTGATTCGGTCTCTCTAGTAGATTCTCACGGACAGCGGTTCATTTTCGACAGACATTACGTTTCGTGTTGGCTGATTGTTCAGTGAACCAGTCAATTCGAATTTAGCTACTCAACACTGAATAGCAGTACTGAAAGCGCATTCAGGACGATTGAGAAGGATCGTGGGTCATTGCCGTAATTTTACATACTGATTTGACTTTATTGTCTGAAAAGAAGGAAAATCAACAAAAGATGAAACAATATAATCGCAAAGAACTTCCGCTGTTAATAGAAAAACTAACATATTCCTTAATATTATAAAGTTGTTCGCGGATAGGTAGATCATGAGCAAATTTTCTAATATTTGAAAACTGTTTCATCAATAATCACATACGAAGATGACAACAAGTTGGTACTTCTCTTTTTTGTTGATAAATGCAGTATATTTACTTTTGTACACATAAATGATCACGCAGTAAAGAGAAATTAAAATAATTGTTTAAACTACATTCTTTATTTTCTTATAATTTGTAATGACCAAGGATACAATTTTTTACCCAGACTTACGACGGGTCTTAGCTGCAGAGATATTAGAAACTTTGCGTGAAATCAAGCAAAGAAAGAAACGCTAAAAATATTCAACATGAATGGGGACGACGCATATTCATCACCAAGCTTGGATGTGATTTAAATTCATTAACCTTTAAAAACTATTAAACTATTAAAGAGACTTTATTAAAAATTATTGGAGGAAAATGATTTATATGAATTAAAAAAAAAAGTTATTTGTGTTTCTTAAAGCAGGAACATTCATCACTCATCCTGCATAAGATCTATTTATAAATTCGTTCATTTATTCAGAAACTATTTATGAGTGTAAAATATAAATTATTACTGGCTTAATTTGATTTAGATTTCTTGATCTGCAAATTATTATATAGTGTAAAGAGAGCTTTAGTGCAACCATTTCTAATGACAGATTTACTGAAGAAATCTGTACTTAAGATTAAGGATGGTTCGAGAGTCAAAAAGTCTAAAGTTTCAGATTTTATTGTTAAGAATAGCGTCACATTTATGTGAAATTGGAGGTCCGAGAAAATTCATGTGGCTTCGGAATGTACAACAAAGAACTGCACGATTTGGTTCAAAATAGCGACCTTTAGATCGCCATCATTTTCGAAGATTATACTACGAGTCCAAAACCCTCTCAACATACTGGAGACTTGCTTTTCGGCTTCCAAAGACGATGGCTTTCTTTATTTACTAGACTGCAACTGTGGAAGAGTTTTGCGAAAAACGTGGAAATTCTTGTGGAAACACCTGTTAGAAAAACTGTTTATGGAAGAACATTCTAGGAGATCATTATCTTACTAAAGAAAACAAAAAAGAAGCATTACCGGTGATTCTAGCAAGTGATAAAAGTTAAATGATTTTCAGTTTCATTCCACTGTGCGCGGCCTTTTTATGGATATTATTTTTAATGGATAGGAATGAGTATATCTGGGGTGTGAGTTTCAGTAATGGGTAAAGTATAGAGATCATGGTGGTTGTTAATAAAAATATTAATAAAGTAACAAAAATCCAAATGGTTCCCATCATCATTTGATTTAAGACAATAATTACGAATTCTTCCTAGTAATAATGGAGGTAATGAAAGTAATGTGTACTGGATTTTAGACAACGAACGGACAGAGTTGTTTTTAAGAATTCAAAGACATTTACTATCATAGAAAATTGGTTATTTGTTAAAGAGATGCATCACTGTAATGAACATTTACCAACGAAACTCATTGCACAAACAAAAAGGCGAAATCTCAAGCCACTCTATTCCAATTATAGAAATTTTCTTGTGTGTGGAATGCAACAAATGTTAAAAGTTTTTGTCTAAATACGAGTTGTGACAAATAATACCTCATCTACTAACCACAAATCCTAATCAAACAAAATGACAGCAAATGGGCGATATTTGGGACAATAAGAATGCTGATGATGAAATGACAATCAGCATCCGCAAACAAGGACACTGTGATAGGCAAACCTTAGAGTTGCGGCGGAAGAAGGAAAATCAGCCAACCGTCAGTAAACCATTGCGCAAATAAACAATTAAAGTGTCACAATCTATTACGCGAAATAAAATGTCATTTTAAGCATTGAAATTGAAGGAAGTTCGGGCCACTGAATGACATTGACAGACAGACAACCGCAGAGTTTTTCATGCGTAAATGCTGAAATAAAGCGGGCACGAACAGCAACGGGATGTCGGCAGACGCAGCCGAGTAACAACTGTGATGTTTAACTTTAGACACACCAACGAACAATGGAAGTTTTGAAAGCCCCTGGGGAAATGAGCGTAAAGAGTCTTGTCTCAGCCACATAAGACATAAATAAATACGAAAAAATTCCAATTAAAAATTGAACAAGGAAAAAGGCAACACTGGAGACATATTAAACAATAACGACGAAGTAAGAATTTAAGCAGTTATGGTCAAGGTCGACTGGTGAGTTTTGTACAAGAAGATGAGGGTTGCGGAGGTTTAAGTTTTTTATTTGCCGTTTACTTTACCAATGCCAACGATAGCACTTTTAAAATACTGTTCAAATATTTAGAAATTTAGCAAATCCCAAAACTAGTCGACTTAACGTACAGATAATGCAAATAGTTTGAAACAAATTATTTTGTCGAAAAGCGGCAACCTTGTAAAATATATGTTTTAAGTTTCAAGACGCCACAATGTTTAGTATTTTTATTCGAGCTATCAAAAGCAAACAATCTTCGTGGATTTTGTAAATATAGAAAAATTGGTCACCGTTATGCAATTCAATATTTCCATTTGAAAGGTCTCAGTCCAACCAAAATTAATGCCGAGCTAGATTGTACTCTGGGAGAGTCTGCTCTTTCGTTTACGACTGTACATTATTGAAGTGTCCACGCCAGACACGGTTAAGCAAATCCACAAAATAGTATTGGATGATCGTCGGCAGAAGGTACGTGAACCAGCCGAAATGATAGGCATTTCAACAAGTAAAGATGAGAAAGCTGCGTGCACGATGGGTGCCGCGCTTGCTTTTAATAGATCAAAAACAAAACTTTGAATGTCTTTCAGTAGAGTTTGGTAGGTTTAACGATGTTTCAGCGCAATAAAGCCGAATTGATGCGTCCATATATAACCATGAATGAGACATAGGTCCACAGCTTCACATCTGAGACAAAGGAGCAGTCAAAGCAGTTGACTGGAATGGGAGAATCGTGTCCAAAGAAGGCGGAAAAGGTTCCGTCTGCAGGCGAGGTCATGGCATCTGTTTTTGAGGATACGCATGGAATTATTATTATTGGTTATCTTCAGAAAGGAAAACTTTCCACGGCGAATATTATGATAATTTATTGCAGCGTTTAGGTGATGAAATTGTGGCAGAAAGGTTGCATTTGGCGAAAAAGGAAGTGTTGTTTCATTAAGACAATGCTCCAATTCACATTTTCACAATTAGGATGACCAACATCACTTAATTAAAGTTCGAATTGCTCTATCACGCACCTTATTCACCAGATTTAGCTTCCTCGAACTATTTTCTATATTCAAACCTAAAAAATTGGCACGCTGGTAAAAGATTTGCCAATAATGAAGAGGTGGAGTCTGAGGTTGGTGGCTGTTTTGAGGAGTTTGACAGTTTGACAGATTATAGAAGCTATTAAATATCGCCGAAAAAAAAGGTATCGAGCTAAAAAGAAATTATGTTGAAAAATAAAGAATTTTTTTTTTTTTTTTAATTTTTTGAAATTTTTGTATTCTTCGTTAGCTTGGCTTGGCTTGGCTTTTAGGACCGGAGTTAAAGTCTTCTGTTGAAGGTCGAAATTGAACAAAATCAGACTGTAGCAAAAGTTCACACGTATAAGGACTGAACCTCTGTCAAAATGGGAAATTTTCAGCATTTTTTGTAAATTAAGCTGTGCTAATTAAAAACAATACTATGTAGTATTAGTGAGTAGATAGTGCGAGAGGCGTGATTATTGGAAAATACTTAAAAATAAACAGAAAAAAATGCAGTGATATATATGAAGAGGGGGCTTTTCCGTTTGCTACCATAGGAGGTGGAGCAGGTGTCCAAGATGGCAAAACCGGTTCAATAGGAAAAACTTATCCATACAAAGATCGAACATCTAGATAAACGGAAATTTGTAGTGTTTTTATTGCATTTTTATCAGCTGTTCTTCAACTAAAGAAGTATACGGCGTTGAGATTAGATATCGTATATAGGTACTGGAAATAGTTGCCTCAAATCGTATACCTTGGACAACTTGGTTAAGTTGATGATGAGCCTGGCATGGCTGTCAGCTGTTAAATACCTGTCATCTGAATATTATTTATTTAGTGAAAGGTTTGCTATTTACGAATATGGATAGTTTAACTACTGAAGAATGCGTAAAGATAGTTATAACTTACTACAAAAGCGGTGATCCAAACGTGGGTTTTCAATCGAACAAAATTTTCTTTAGAGATAAAGATCATTTCTCACTCAGTGGTTACGTCAACAGGAAATGGCGCATATGGAGCTCGGAGAGCCCACAAGTGATTGTGTAAAAGCCATTGCATCCGGAAAAAGTGACTGTTTGGTGCCCATTATGGTTTGAAGGTGTCATTGGGCCGCTGTGATTGGGGCTGCTGCAACCAATCCAGAGGCGATCATTTAAATTACATTGTACTCGTATAATATTTCGTACATAATGGCAACTTCCAAGCATTATAATAAAGTATCATCGAAATTATAGCTTTATGTGTGTTTTTGTTCACTTTACTTGAAACCGAAAAGCAGGTAAGTATGGCGTTATCTATATGTTCACCTACCTAGCGATTATCGAAGTCGGTACAATGAGAAAAAAAACTTGTTTATGTAAAGACTAAATCCAGTTTTGTAACAAAGAACATCAGTGGTTTTTTAACAATTATAATATTTCTCCATTGAATAGTAACATCATGTAATGTAGTTGGCGGGTATAGGAACTAACTTTGAATTTTTCACCTGTCGCCATAATTGCGAGTGTGGTTAATGGGAAACGGCAAAAAGGAAAGGAAGTTGGGAGGAAGTTGGTTGTGATACTCCTAGTTATCTAATGAAGAGCCGATACATTATCCTCGATATCCTCGAAAATTGGTATAGTACAAAAGAAGCTTGGCCATAGAAGGAACATATTTTTCTAAACTTTATTCGTCAAATAAAAGCAGAATACCATGGGAATTGATCGACACGGGTCGATACAATAATTATGGGCTTGATTATTTTAGTGAATATTAGTAAAACGATCAATGTCGATACAGGGAACATTTTAGCTACATCCATTTATCTTGCAACGAACCGGTTCATCGTTATCCAGAAAGTGTGTGTACGTAAATTTCAGACAAGCAGCAGTTGGCGCTTTTGCTTGCACAAAAGTAAATGTAAACCTTGTCTAAGACAATGTACTTCGTTCGCGTTGTAGGGTGTTTTTCACTTAAAAAGCTTTCATCATATTCAAACAATTTAAAATTGAATTGCTGAATTCCTTTTTGGAACGACAAGACCCATATGATTATGCTGACGTTCACCGCCGCTGAATGCAAAACGAACCAATAAAACATTGAGCTTTCAGTACGTTTACCAAAGAAGACCAGAAGGCGATGATTTTAAACACCCGCATACAAGGACGTGCTTAAGTCAAGGTTAACAAAGGTTTTACTGTAGTTGGCGGCAATACACACATTACAATTGGAAAGGTTTCAGCGTTTGGGCTGCTTTCGCACGAAAATCGAGATAAAGTTATTGGTCGTTTGCTTAATCAGTTATCTTTTTCGAACATCGATATATCAATGGAAAGTGTAATAATAAACAGCTAATTTCTAAATGTCCTTAATTTGATTAAATGTGACTGAAACTTGTTAGTTTGTACTATTTTTTCCTCAACATCAATTTAAATTTCTCTAGTCATTTAGCCATCCTCAATTGGAAACTTTATTTACTCTCTTGAATCCAATACCTGCAGCAGGAATGCATAAAACTTTTATACATGTGTTGAGATTAGCAAATTTATCCCGGTCCCTCCAAAATCTGGTCGCAATGGTTACTCAACGATACTTTAGTTTTATATTGGGAAACTGCGGTTTGGTTATTTGGGCAATAATAATGTACCTTTCTATAATAATGTACCTTTTTCTATCATATAAGTTCCTCAAAATGTATAAATGACGGTTTAGATCTGTATGAAATTTTTTGATTTTAAATGTTTTTGTTTTTCACTGCAAATGAAAAAAAAAAAAAAAATATAACATTTATAAAGTGTTTTTAAAAAAGTGTTAGTTGTAAGATTAGTTCATTTCAGCCAATTTCGTTATAGGCGTAACAATTTCAGTGAAATATTTAAGCAAAGTTATGGAAACTGGAACTGTTTTTATCATTGGGGTTATTGCAAACACGATGTTTACAATTCGGAACTAACAAATTTAGGTGATTTAATACAGCAATGTTTTCTAATAGAAACTTTTGTAATTAATAAAGCAACAAACTAGTTATATGAATTAAAGTCATTAGGGTTGTTTAATGTATTAATATTCACCAGTTACTCTGTATTTGTGCAGTTCGCAATTACAAACCCGTTTCAACAAAAACTAGCGCATACGATATGTATTGATTATCCCAAGAACGAACTCTTTTGAAAATGGAAACCAGTACTTTGGTAGAAATTTAACTAAATTTTGCTTAATTTTTTTTGCAAGTCTCAATATTTGCAAGAATTTAGTTACATTAATTAGTTTCTCAGATGGATGGAAATTTCATTCTGAAAAATAAAGAAGAGGCAAGTGAAAAATTGTTATCGAAATTTCGTGCAAAAGTTCTATTTTGATACATAAAAAAATCATTCGCCATAAACAGGAACAGTTGGTAACCATTTATTGCCAGGTATAGAAGCTTAAGAATCTCGCAACAATACTAGCCCGAATTAAGAGTTTGGCCGTAGGGGAGTAAATCATAGTGGGTGACTCCCCGTCAATCGTACAAAAAAAAAAAAAAAAAAAAAACAGCAAAGACCTTACTGACAGTCTGTCCTCCCTTGTACACCGCCTGCATGAGGTTTTTTCGTACTAATTCGTGTGGCACCTATACCTCGAGGTTGTTTATATATTCGAGTCTTTTCAAATGATTCTTCGTGCTGAGTACTCGAAACAGTGTTTTTATGACGATTGGACTTGACGATTTCCACTATTCAATTGATATTTGTTTGACAATTGACCTTCCAGAGGGTGGTGCATCTTTGACATGAAAATTACCAGAATGGAATGCTCGAAACCAAAATTGAGCTGATTGGCTGTTGCTTGGCTTGCGTTTTCTGCTTTAAGATATGTACTATGTTCTTTTCTCAAGGAAAAAATTCCACAGGCATTGTTTAGCTGTGAAAAAATCTAGCACCATTTCCAAATTTTCTTTAATGGATTTCCAACACTGAAATCAGAACTGCTGGTGTTTCTACGCCAGAATATGTTCGATAATATATTTTGTAAAATCGCTAAGTAGCGTTTTTTTTTTTATTAATTTTTCATTTTAAAGTTTACAAATTTATTACTATATTATTATACTATATTGCGACGTGGAAAATTACATTATTCCGACTCCAGTGTTGGAAATCAACAACAAAAGAAGATGGTCTTGTCACTGCAGAAAAATTTCCTTGTGCAAAAACATAGTGCTGGTTAGTGGAAAAATTAAGCTTCAATTTCCATGACCATTTTTTTTATACGGAGTGAGCATAAAACTCGAGATATTACTAAAAAAGACATTACTGAAGCTTTTTATTAGAAAAAATTATGAATATCTTTTTATTATACTATTACTATTAATTTGTTAATTAGAAGCAATATGCGGTGGTATTTTAAAAACTGTCATTTGACCCGGTAGGAAGCGGTTTATTATTAAAAAAAAAACAAATTACAACTACAGTGCGAAGAAGACATTTTCAAAAGGCCCACTTATTTGGCGACTTAGTTAAACTGAATGAAAAAAAAAAAATTATGTATCGTTCCAATGAAATGGTTTCAAATTTTTACTGTTCATTCCTTTTAATATTTTCTTTGCAATTTAGTGTCATATTTTGATAACATAAATTGTATAGGGTTATCCATTTTTCGTTTTCAAGTAAAGTTAAATAAAATACACATAAGGCTATGATTTCGATAAAACTTTTATTTCATTGTAATGCTTGGAGCTTGCCATTATGTACAGAATGCAATGTCATTTAAATGATGGCCCCTGGATTGGTTGCAACAGTGGATCCTTTTGAGGTGTTTTTGAAAAAAAGAAACAAAACAAAAAACGGCCCAATGATAACTCCAGTCCATAATGCGCACGAAACAATCGCTTTTTACGGATGCAATGGCTTCTCCACAACCACTTCTGGATACTTCAAGCCTCATATGCGACAATTTTGCTTGTTAAAGTAACCATCGAGTAAAAAATGAGCTTTATAGCTGAAGAAAATTTTGTTCGATTGAATGCCTGCGTTTGAATCAGCAATTTTGTAGTAAGATTTAACTATTTTTACTTTTATATACTATTTTTTTTAACTATTTTTAACTATTTTGATAAAAAATCCATATTCGTAAATGGCAAACCTTTCTCTAAATAAATAACTCTGCAGATGACAGATATTTTACAGCTGACAGCCTTGCCAGACCAGCGGTTTTGAAAACACTAAATGGATAACTTATATAGTCTGATAATATGGTCATATGATTACTTCGTCAACTTTATTTTTCCAATCGATAAAAAATCGCTCGTCACTTACGACGAAACCTATAAGGGAATAGTGTGTTCGCCCTTTCATTCTAAAACGTAACGACTTTATGCTTTTTTTTCCTATGAGCACGACGAGCACATGACACTTTTGACAATTTGAATGAGTTGTTTGTTCGCATTTCTTTCCAACAGTTTGACAGATTGTTAAACTGTTGGACGTCTTGTGAGCTTCACTGAAAGGCATACTGTTAACAACGACATTCATGATGGCGAGGATATGCAATGTTAAAAAGTGATAACGTTATTCAGAGTTCAGTTATTGGACGAGTGATTTAATTCATGCTGGCTGCTGAGCACTTTCCATTTCATTGATTGTACCCAGACATTCATTGTGAAATATGTGGAAAATCATTAAATTCTATCGCTGTTGATTTATTTAACCAACTTTAATGGGGTGGCAGCATTGAAACAATGGAACTTCTCCTGTAGTTTCTTGATATACGCCGAAGAAAACCACTTGATCCTTTAGAGACACAAGACATTTTGTGATATCTCTGAATAAGAGTGATTTCCTTTTTTCTCATTTGAAGATGAATCATTTTCCTATTCCTTTGTGTGTTTTCGCTGTCTTTATACAGCGAGCAGTGGCCTTTTCTTATTTAGAGTTTTATCTATTGAACCCTGAGTTTTATATTTTTTTATTCCATTCTTTTCAAATTTATTCCCGTGGCCTTTAAATGGTTTTGGTCTGTAGTTTTTATTAATCAAACATTTGTGGTATTATAATTGGATTTGTACATTTTTGTTTTTTGGTTTTCCCTGTCATTGTTCGCATGTGAAAACTACAAAATACTCGTATAGTTAGATATGTCAATATCGATTTTAGTCCTTTTTTTTTGGCTCAATACAGGCGCAAATAATTTGCTTTTATGTGGTGAAACATGGTTGTTATTTTTTGTTGTAGTTGGAGAATACGATTCAGTTTCAGATTTAGATTTAGGGATAAAAAAGAAAACAACTACACTCATGAAGTATGGGCGAAGTTGTGTTAAAAAATTAGTAATGCTAAAGTAAACAAAACTTGACCACCCCAATCCAAGCTAATTTTTCAAGCACTAACCCAGAGATCTGTATGTTTTGTGTATGTATGTTTTTCGGTACACAAGTTAATAAGGATGTAAAAATTTGAATTTTAGCATTTTTCAATGTATAAATGTATAAATCTTGGCTAATAATATATCGTTGTTTTTTATTGCTTAAAAAGAAATAAACCGAAAGCCATAATAGGAGCACATCGCTCCTTTGAAATGGTCAAATAATTAATATCTCCTCAATGGTGTCCTTAGGAAGAAACGTCAACATGAAAAATTGTAGTTCTCTATAACATTAAAAATAGCGGACAATTTGTAGATTTTTTTATACATTTTACCTTAATTTACCTTATAATGTCATAATTTGCGGTGCATCTAATACTGTCCATCTTATAACACAATTTAAATTTTCGGCAGCCACAAGTTTTAAAAAAGTATATTACAGTACCAACTTTTTTCAAAAAGGAGCAGTCCTATTCTTGAACAAGGTGCTATTAGGTTGGCCGGGCCGAACTTTATATACCCACCAACATGGATTAAACCATGTGACCCACGATGACATGGAGGTTACACCGGCTCCTATAATATTAAATTTATTAGGTTCGTAACTAAGTTCTCGCTGATTCATAAATGATTCATTAAAAGTATTGCCCATCGCTAACTACTCGAATTCCGTCACGGTAAAACTGTTCATCTTTTGAGGCTATCCGCGAATCTAGCCATTCCTTAATGTCGTCACATGAGTGGAATTGCTGCTCAGTCAAACCGTGTGCCATTGAACGGAACATGTAATAATCGGACGGCGCAATATCTGAAGAATATAGCGGGTGGAGTAAGACTTCCCATTTCAGCGTTTCCAGGTAGGTTTTAACGGGCTTAGCCACGTGAGGCCGAGCGTTGTCATACTGAATAATCACGTTTTCGTGACTCCGCGTATTGTGGGCATTTCTTGCACAGAGCTCTACTCAATAGCATTAATTAAAGTCGATACCGATCCCCAGTAATGGTTTCGCTTGGTTTCAACAGCTCGTAATAAATAACACCTACCTGGTCCCACCAAATACAGAGCATAACCTTCGCAGCAACAATATTCGGCCGATGCGACGACGTAGAAGCATGACCGGGCAGCCCCCATGACTTTCGTTTCTTTGGATTGCTGTAATGAATCCGTTATCTTCGGTTGAAAGGAGAAAATCAGTAGTTCCCTCATATAACGATTATTTGACGTTTAGGTTATGGCAGAATCGACTAGCACATACAGCTGACGCCATCTTTTCGCAAACAGCGGGAACCTAGTTGCGCACCTAATATTTCCCCTTTTATTAAAATATCTTATTTTTCCAGAGAAAAATCTTTTTTTTGTATTATTTAACAACTACGTCCATTAAAAATGTATGTAAGTTTGGGCGGTTCCTTCCCTCATCCATCAAGTATGACCTTGTATTATCTCTATGGATTAGTTTGTCCTAATTGTGACACGATCATAGGATCGTGGGCAATATACTGGCTTATCACCATATAGGTGGACATAAAAAACATGTTCTATTTTAATTCATATTATGTCGACTTAGTCTGCTTTTCAAACAAAAGGATAAAATAAATAAAATAAGTTGCTTGTCAGATACGAACGAATTTTGTGCGACGATGTCGGTTGCTAATTATTGACGTAAAGCTGTGACTTAAAGAAACCTATAAAAAAGTCAATCGGCGTCGCTATCGGTGAGTCGTTTTCCTTTAATTGTGGAGTTATTTGATTAGTTTTGTACGGATGTAGGCCAAAGTTTCGACGAGGAATTTACATAGTTGATGTCTGAGAATAGCAAAAACGGCTATGTTTCTGCCCGATATTGCATTTTATTGGCGAACGGATGTTGGCTAATTGTTTACTGAACTAGTGTAGTCGTATTTATTCACTAAATGTTGAAATATCGTGTCGTTGCCACAAGGAAAGGAAAACACCCATATTGACTAAAAGATAAAATACATAAAAATTAATAAAAGGTGGAATAACATAACCATTTTTGGAGAATATATAAATTGGTGTATTTCCTTATAGAGTTTAAAGCCGATTCGTCTCAGACGATCGCCGCGTCGCTGCCATCTATTCTTTGGTGAGTGCAGCCGCCTTTGATTCAATCGGCTATATCGGTTTCGAAAAGCAGCCGATGATACCGACTTTCGACTAAGGTTTCTATTAGAACATTTTACAACTTCTGAAACATTTCATATACTTTCGAAATGAGGGTAGGCCTCACAGAGTAGTTCAAGATATGGTGGTTAATCATGGAGCTTAGGGTGAAAATCCGTCTTTTGTGGTATCGGGTGGTTACAAATATATAACGAAATTAACTTTTGTGCAATCTAAGTGTGGAAAAGAGGTTAAACATTTAAATAATTGCGCTTTCAAAGTATGTAAATATTTTGAATTGTGTAGCAGTATCGTTAATAATTATATTTTTTACTTTTCTCTTATTTTCTTTCGGTTTAAGACTGTTATTACGCTCAAATAGAATAAGTTTTCTCAACCAAATGCAAACAATTTCTGCACGGAATTCTATTTGCACACATTTTTCGTCGTTATTTCAACCGAAGAGCTAGTACACTGTTCAAATGAATTGTCCGGTTTCCATAAAGAATACTTATTAAATGTTCGGAATTTTGAAATATTGTCTATTACAGATCAGTTGGGATAGAACAATGGATTCACAACAAAATATGAATTAAAAATTCCATAATTGAAATTAATTTAAATGAACATCAGGAGTTTTCTGTTTTGAAATTTCTGAAATTTCTCCTTGTGAATATTGAACGAAAAGCCGTTTGAAGCCAATATTAGCCTTTAATTAGATTTCTCAGAATTGCTTTGTTTGGAGCTTGAAATGATTGAGCATGTTTTTTTTGTGAGTAAGACAAATATTTTATTATTGCAACTACCTGATAAATTAAAAAAGTAAAACAGAAAATGGTTGGCAGATCACTCGAAAATTGTGAAATGATTAGTAAAAAAGTTTAACCAATTTTTTGACGCCGATTATTACGGGTGATCTAAAACAACAATTTTGTATCGATTTTAAACTCTCGTTCCTCCACGATGGGTTCATATATTTTCCAAAGTGTTTTTCTCTTGAAGGTTGCCAGCATTGATTCATCCGGTTGTGTGATAACTCAGAATTCTGCGCCATATAGCAAGACAAGTAAAGCCGAAATCTGGTTCAGCCGAATTTTTGTTTATCGAGAGAGATCAAATACCTCCCTTTAGTTTTTTTATTTAACGAATAAGGGGTAAAAAAAAGTTGGATTTGGCTCTTGCAAGAGCAAGTTTTTCGTATTAATATAATTTGTTTGCTTTATCACATTTGGAAGAAATGACATCTTGAATGACGTCGCCGTCGTCTCGTCGCTATATAATCGAAGATGTGAGATATTGGACATGTTTAAATCATTATATAGTTTTGCGACGAGTAGGAATGTACAGAATTGTCCATTTAGTGGTTTCTAAACTGCCGGTCTGGCAGGCTGTCAGCTGTTAAATATCTGTCATTTGAAGTTATTTATTTAGCGAAAAGTTTGCCAGGTTTGATTACGGATGATTTAAAACCCGAAGAACGCGTAAAAATAGTTAAAACTTACTACAAAATTGTTGATTCAAACGTGGGCTTTCAATCGGACAAAATTTTCTTCAGCAATGAAACTCATTTCCCACTCGGTGGTTATGCAAACAAGTAAAATTGTCGCATATGGGGCTTGGAGAACCCTGAAGTAATTGTGGAAAAGCCATTGTATTCGGAAAACGTGGCTGTTTGGTGCGCTTTATGCTCTGGAGGTGTCACTGGGCCGTATTTCTTCGAAAACTATCTGAAGAGGATCCACTACTGCAACCAATCCAGAGGCGGTTATTTAAATCACATTGTATTTCTTGCATACTGGCAAGACCCAAGCGTTATAAAGCAATACGCGTTTTATCGAAATCATAGCTCTTTGTCTGTTTTATTTAACTTTACATAAAATCGAAGAAAGATTATCCCCATAGTTAAAACTTACCACAAAAGTGGTGATACAAACGTGGGCACCTTTTGTATATTACGGAGTGATTATGGTTGTCACAACCTGCTTACTGTGCAAGGAAATGGCAAAATTATAAAGAAATTTGAAGTGACTGGAAGCGTTACAGAAAATATTTTTTCTGTTATTGAAAGTGTGGCGGGTAATCCGAATTTCAATTCAGAGCTCCACGTATGATAATGGACTTTTTTCTTGCCTGCAATTGAAGATTATAAACTGGACAACATGTGGTTTCAATAAGACGGCGCCACGAGCCACACAACACAACCGATTTTTGACTTACTGCATGAGAACTTTCCAGGTGGCGTAATTTCACGTTTTGTCGATTTCAATTGGCCACCTAGATCATGTGATTTGACGCCGTTAGACTTTTTTTGTGGGGCTATTCTAAAGACTGTGATTAGTCATGTTATCGCTGAAATACCGCCCGAAATGTGGGAAAAAGTTGTTGAAAACTATCTCAAAAGGATCCGCTGCTGCAATCAATCCGGAGGTGGTCATTTAGCTTTATGTGTGATTTATTTAACTATACATTTGAAACCGAAAAATGTATAAAGCGGTATGTACTTTATGGGATCTCAGGTTAGTATTCTTTATCCTATGAGGATCCTGAAGCTGAAAAATAAACCGAAATCATTAACACTTTTTGCCGCAAACAGTTTCTTTTCACATATATACTACTTTAAAAGCATTACTTTCTTTAAAAAAACGGGGAAATAGTATAAAAAATTTCCATTCTTGGTAAAAAATACGTCGAAACTATTCAGAAGTATGTCGTTATCTTCTGTGCAACCGTTGACATTTAAAATATTTACAGGTTGAAGCCTGGCGTTTTTTATTCTAAATTTCTAATTTCTAATTTCATTCAAATTTACCATTTTTTCTTAACATTTTCGAAAATGAAAACTGGGAAAGTAGATTTTGGAAGGGACGAGTAACATTGGTCACATTAATTTGATCCACAGCTAATGCAAATGTTGTACTTTTGATTTTTTTGAACACGAAAGCGCTGATATCACTAACAAACAGCTTTAGAATATCAATGAAGTGTTGCTGCTTGTCGCCGTTATTGTTATTGAGTCGTAATTCTCTTTACAGTATTTCCAGGGTACCTGGAGAAATTTCATATATATCGCCCAACTGCTCCTGGAAATTCTTATAACCCTCCAACTATATTCGCCTTCCTTCGCCTTCTACCTTAATGAATAATAAGGAAAATGTTCTATCTCAATTAATTTCGTTTACATTTCAAAATGATTAATTTGTTGTCTTTAATAAACATTCGGTAAACATGAATGAATGAACGAATGAATGAATGAATTGGAAATGATACACAAAAATCATTTTGCAAAAGCAAATAAAAGTGAAATCGTTTCGTGTTTGAACAGCAACAACAATAATAGCAACAACGACAAATGTTATCTTTATGAAACAACAAACATCAACCCTCAGGATAAAACGGCAGCAACAACAACATCTACACTAATATAACCTCAAAATCAAAATAAGTAAGTAAAGGAGGCAATTGCTTGCCACACCAGCCTATGGCAGACTATATTGAGAACCCACTAAATCCTAAGTTCAAATAGATAATGAACTCATCATCAACAGAATGTTCTCCATGGCAATGGACGGTTGGATGGATGGAATACGAGTATATCAGAAAGGGAATTGAGTTTGGGTTGGGAAGGAGTGTGTGATGTGATGAGTTACAGCAATCGAAAGAAGTGTTATTGCAACAGCTGTCAAGTGGGTTGCTTGATGTTGTTATGTTACAAATACGAGTACACCGACGGACAGACATAAAAACACCCGGTTATTGAGGATTATTTGCTCAATTTCTATTATTGTTTGAATTTATTTGCAACTTATTAAAATGTTTACGAAACAATGTAAATATTTGATAAGATGTCCGTAAGATGATTATAGACAAATCCAAAATGAATTTTCTTTCAAATAATTCCTGTGACAGAAACTAATTTACTGCCTTGGAATACAACAAAATTTTTTGAATTGCTCTCACTTCGAAACTAGGTCAAGTCCATGCATTTAGATTGCATAAGTGGCAGAAATTAAGTCAAAATATTGTGATTACATGGAATAATGCATATTTTCTAATACATCTGAATTGAAGGTTTTTAACGGAATCCTCCGAAGGCGACACCAAAACTAGCCAACCAGATGTATACACGATGCCAGTAGTTTAAAAAAAAAATTATTTTGCTGAAAAGTGGCAACCTTATAAAACATATGTTTTAAGTTTCAAAGCGCCACGTTGTCAAGTATCCTTATTTGAGCCATCAAAATTAAATAATCTAAGCAAATCTGTAAACATGGAAACAAATTTTCACCGTTTTGTAATTGAATATTTGCAATTGAAAAGTTTCCAGTCCAAACGGAATTAAAGCCGAGATAGGTTCTACTCTGGGAGAGTCTGGTCCTTCGTTTAGGATTGCAAAATATTGGGCAGCAGAGTTTAAACGAGTACGTACGAGCTTCCAAGATGAACACCAATTGGTCTGCCAATTGAGGTGCCCATGTCAGACACGGCTAAGGAAATCCACAAAATGGTATTGGCATTTGAAATGATAGGCATTTTCCAAAATTTCACCTTCTCTCTACAATTTCCAATCACTAGATTGTAGAAAACTTTTTTTTTGACAGTATCGAAAAAAATGACGTATTTAACGATATATATTCTTAGGTTCATATGCTTTAAATAGTTGTACTAAATTCAGCCAAATTTCGCAGGCAAGAGCTTGCAAAACTAAGGTATGAACATGGTTTCTCCCCTACAAACTGGCCGATATTCTATTTTTCCTCTACAATTTGCAATCAGTAGATTGTAGAAAACTAAACTAAATCTCTGTAAATGTTGAGAGAAATCACCCAAATAGTCACGCCTCCCGTACAAATGACCGATTTAATACATAAATTTTTCGATTTATATATTTCAATCTGTTATACCGAATTCAGTCTAATGTGACACACATCATTCTACGTTTGATGAATTACGTTCTGGGAATGAAAGTTGGATAACTGACACATCCCTTATGGTATCCATTATACAGTTTCACGATTTATCGAAATTTAACTTTTCCTCTGTAATCCCAAATTCGGGGGTTGCAGTTATTTAAATTTAAGTTTAAGTGTGTTGCACTACAGTATTTAGAAAAATTTGAAAAAGGCGATGGAATAACCGAGACTTTCTGATACCTCTCATTTAATCCATATATTCCAAAATTCATGTCTTTCAATCGGTAGCGCTAAACTCAACATAATTTGGCTGGTATCAGCTGTTTAATAAATTTAGTGTTGTGAATGAAAAGAGACTACATTACCTTGCCACCTTGAGGTACAAACCATACATTGATTTAGTAAAAAGCATCGGAACTTCTATTAAGTGGAAGACTTCAGCAAAATTATAGCTTCTTTTATTGAGCTTTTATTCAGAGCATTTGATAAAAACCCTACGATCTACGAGAGCGGTCCCAAAACTAGCCAGAAGTCACAAAAAAGTTGAAAACAAAATTTCTTTATTTTTCAACAAAATCTCCTTTTAGTTCGATACATTTTTTCCAGCGATATCCAATAGCTTATATACCCTGTCTATAGCAAACTGTCAAATGCGATCAACCATTTTTTCAAGTTTTGAAATAGAAAATAGTACGAGGAAGCTAAATCTGGCGAAAAAGGTGCGTGATGAAGCTATTCGAACTTTAATTCATTAATTTTGGCCATCACAATAATGGATGTGTGAACTGGAGCATTATTTTGATGAAGCAATACTTTCTTTTTCGCCAAATACTGCCTTTTGCCATAATTTCATCACCTAAACGTTGTAATACATTAGCATAATATTCTACGTGGATATTTTTTTTCCTTTCTAAAAAATATCAAAAATAAAAATAATCAATAAAAATAATCCCACGCGCATCCCAAAAATCAACCCCCATGACCTTGCCAGCGGATGATACCATTTTTGCTCTCTTTAGGCACGATTCTCCCATTCCAGTCTACTGTTTTGACTCTTGTCTCAGGTGTGAAGTGGTGCGCCCATGTCTCATCCATGGTTATAAATCAACGCAAAAATTCGGTTTTATTGCAGTCAAACATCGTCAAACTCTAAACTAAAACAACTTCACGACGCTATTTTTGCTCTATTGAAAGCAAACGCGACACCCATCTTGCGCACAGCACTAAAGCACTTTTTGAGATGCCTGTCATTTCAGCTAGCCCACGCATCTTCAACCGACGATCATCCAATACCATTTTGTGGACTTTTTTAACCGTGTCTGGCGTAGACACGTCAATTTTTCGACCACTACAGTGTTCGTCTTGTTTAAACACTGCTATCCAATATTTTATAGTCGTAAATGAAGGAGCAGATTCCCCCAGAGTAGAATCTAGCTTGGCTTAAATAGTGGTTCGACTGACACCTCTCAAATGGAAATATTGAATTACATAACGGTGACCATCACTTTTGATTGCTCAAATAAATTCCTAAATCCCTAAACAACGTGGCGCCTTGAAACTTGAAACATACGTTTTATAAGGTTGTCACTTTTCACCAAAATAATTGTTTTCAAGCTACTGGCACCATGTATACGTCAGGTCGGCTAGTTTCGAACCAAGCCTTGATTTCTTCCCGCACACTTCTGTACTAATGCAAACTGACGTTGGGTGGAGCTATACGTAAGTTGAATCAACTGGCTCGAATATCCGTTCGGTTACTAATTATAATTATTATGTTTTGTGGCTTTGTCAGGCAAATAAAGCTTAATTTAATATTTTGTGTTTATAAGTCAGAAAATGTAACCCCTATATGTCGACTTGATCACGAAATGCTTGATTCGGAAGTGATCGATATAAGTAGGTTTGAATGTATTGATATCATTTGCTGCATGTGAATGCAGTTTTTGATTGTGTTGACATTACCTATTTCTTCGGTTGGGACAAATTTTCCAAAAATACCAGTCAAAAAATCCCAAAAGGCGGAAAAGTTGTAAATATTCCAAAATATTTTAGAAATTGACGCTCAAATTGATATGCTCATAATGTAAATAATGACTTCTTTCGCAAATAAATTTGCAAGATATGCATGGATTTATTGAAATTGTTAGCCAATTGACATGTTTCAAGCCTAACTTTCTGCTTGTGTTTTTATGCAAATTAAACTGTATAATTGATCTTTCAATAATCCCACACCAGCAATATTACGTATATAAAATATCTTTTAATCCGACCGTTCCATGAGGTACCATGACAATTTCTTGCCCAATGATTCCAGGCAATGAATACCCACATAACTACTGCCTCAACAGGGCAATCTTGCCGTATTTTTACAAGTGTGTCACATACTATGTATATTGTATTTGTATGTGAGCACACTCACATGAGCGTGCCAAAGTTGCCACGAAGTTAAATACAGGAAATTTCTTTAGAGACGGTAAGAGCGTTAGCTGCTTTAGTATGAACGAATATCTACCCTTAGGGGTAATTTGTTTCAAGTGCTCAATTCGCTGCTCGCTGCTCGAAGTTCATTTAACCGATACTGTAGGAAGCCAGACAGGGCTTTTCGCTGTGTTGCTCCGCATAAAAAGCAGCGTCTGTTATCGCCATAAATGATCTGTAATTTTATATGCGCATTTCTGAAACAAATGATTAGATGGTACTTTTCAACGCTCGATAATGTCGTGCTACAGTGCCAGAAAGTACGAACTTTTTATGTTTATAGTTGAAAATTCTTTTGATCGAACCCCTCCCCCTCAACCCATTTGCTTATACGTACAGAATGAGGAAATTGTTGGAAAGTTTAAGCGGAATTACGTGATTCGTGGCAATTACTCAATTGTGAATTGTTGCTGTTTTTGTTGCTATATTTCGCTGATTAGCATACATATAGGCTACTTGTATTTGTGTCGTATCTTATGCGGTCTACAGTTTCGAGTTTCATTTTTAACAAATTAATCAAACTGAACAACCGAAATAGTTGTGTAGTTTTGTAGAGTCGACAGACATTATAAATTTAAACTTTAGTTAAAGTTGATGGTTGAGTTTCTTTGTTTTTGCTAGAACGGTTTAATCATTGCTAACGTTAGCATAAAATGAAAGGGTCATTTAATTTAGTCGTTGTTTTCGCTTTTAGTGGGTGTTTTCACACTTTCTATCTCAATTTGGCTACAAGAGGTACGTTTAGTTACTTATGTAAATTGCATAAGCAAATTTGTTCTTTTATACGCAATCAGAATGCTTTAGTTTCCAAAGAGATGTTGGATCACAAAAAAATATATATATTTGTATGAAATGTTACGACAAGAAAGCATAACCGAATAAATTGAAACAATATTTTTGATTTTGAAATACGAGAGCGATCATATAGATGGTGGTAGTAGTTTGGAAAAAATTATTTTGGTGAAAAGTGGCATAAAACATAAAACATTAGTTTTAAGTTTCAAGAAGCCACATTGTTTAGTATTTTTATATGAGCCATCAAAATAAACGATCTCAGTGAAATCTCCATTTGAAAAGTCGCAGTCTACTCTACTCTGGAGGAGTCTGATCTTTCGTATAATATTGGGCAGCAGAGTTTAAACGAGACCGAGTTTTACGAGCTGCCAAGACGAACACCGTAGTCATCAACCAATTGAGGTGTTCATGCCAGACACAGTTAGAAAATCCACAAAATGGTTGGATGTCGTCGGCTGTATGTGCTTTAGCTGGCTGAAATAATAGGCATTTCAAAAAGTGACGACGAGAAAGCTGAGAGCAAGATGGGTGCCGCGTTTGCTTTTAATAGGGTGAAAACGGTGTCGTAAAGATGTTACAGTAGAATGTTTAGCGATGTTGTATCGTCTATGTTGGGTCGGCTAGTTTTAGGATCGTAAAAAAAATAACTATATTATGTCATAAAAATGAATTACTAGGCTGTTCGAAAAATCCGCGGCATATGAGTACGCAATCATTTATTTTTGTGAAATTTATGATTTATTCTTCATAGTCCATCACCTTGAGCCTCGGCAATAGATAATAGTCGCGAGGGGCAATATCTGAACTGTACGAGGAGTGGACATGGGTTTTAAAGACCAATTCGATCCCGGTCGAATGCTCCGATTTTGGACGCTTCGCAGCACTTCTAACACATTGTCTTGACTGGAGCTACGTCTCCGTTGTATAGTAATGCACATTTTGCAAAAAAAGAACAGGGAGTTTTCAGCAAAAGACTTCAGTTCTGACCACGAATTCTCTTTCTTCTATGGTAATTTGAGTTGTTGAATGCGGAAAAAATCAGCTGGATGAATTAGGCGAATTGTGTTTGTGATTGTTCGATGACGTTTGTTATAGAAATTGATTTACAATAACAGATTGTGTGAGATGATGCGTTATCGCGATAGAAAATCCGTGAGTTTTTTTTTTTTACAAATGTGGCATTTTTCGATGAATTTTCTCTCCAAAACGCCACATAACGCCCAGTTAATATTGTTTATTTCCCATCTGATCTTCTGGCAAGAATTCCGAGTGAGCAAAACCGCGATAATCATCTGACTTTCATGTAATTTTTTCGGTTTCGTCTCAGTTGAAATCACCATTTCGAAGTTTGTTGACTGTTAAACTCGTAAACCCATGTTTACTAACGAGTAATATACGAGTATAATACATTTGGCGAAAATGGGGAATTGACTCGTTATAGCAATTTTTACTTTTACGCAGTTACGTTTTTTGAAGAACATTCAGGTTTTTTTATACTTACAAATAATTGTGTAAAACGGTACCAGTTGTTTCCTGAGACAAAGAAAGTTCAGTGGCTACCTTTCTCAAACTTAAATGATGATTTTCAGTCGTCAATTTCTTCAATTTATTAATGATAACTGGTTAACTTAAGTGAATGAAATCTTCTATTATATATCGAATACTTTTGAGTGCACTGTACCACTCTTATGCATATGTTTTGATAAAGTCGATTCACCGTGAGCATTCTGCAATATTTTCAGTGCTTCGGCGCTGGGAATTCCACTTACAATACAAAGTGTGAGATAACTTTTTTAATCTACCTATATATTTTATTCCATTATGAAAAACCGCAAAATACTTTTGATATAGTCTGGCAACATCGAGCACTGTAAACAAACTAAATGATAGATCGCTCTCAACTTTTGCGACAGTATTGATGACGGTTGTACCAATTTAACGACAAAAATAATTTTGGCAATCCTTCTAATCGGGTTTTTTAAATGATAAACTCTCGGTACTTTTTCTGATAGAATGCACATAAGTTTCGTGTATGAAATAATGACTTTTAGAAGAAGTATTCAACACTTGTGGCGCCCAAAGCGCTGGTAAAACTGTTTTCTTTTATAAAAGCTGTAGGCTCGAGTTTATGAGTTTCTAAAATTTAGCTTATGAGTCGTACATAACCTGCTTTAAAGGCTATTACTTTATTAATTTTTTTTATTAAAATATTTATTTTGATTATAATTTTTTTTCTCCTTATGTTCCTGATTTCAAATCTAATAAAATTTTTTAATAATAAAATGTTATCTTTTTACTAAAAATTAAGTTTTTCGAAATATAGCGCTTTAGATTTTTCTTGAAATTTACGCCCACATGGTTTTAAACCCATTTATTCTAAATTTCATAACAAATCTTTATTGGCTTTGAAAGTTGTGAGATTTTTAGTGAAATGACCTCGGTCTGACAGAAATAATTCTCCACACATTCGATATATTGCAAAGGTGTTTGCAATGTGGAATAAATCAACTTGCGTGTGAAATTATAATCAATTTGTTTGCCTTATTAGGAAGGTCGCCTACCAATAAAATGTATGGAATATTATTGTTGCATCGTCCAAAGGTTTGCATCGTCTCCACAGAGCGGTGCGCATCCCAGAGATCCCATCTCCCACAGGTTATGTTGACTTTGGCTTCTGGTAAAAGCACGTTATAAAACATAGTAACACAAAAGGTGGGATTTGAATCTACACTTATGATATGGAAACTATCAACCAATCAAGGGAATATCTTGCCAAAGATGAAGTGAGATCGAGAAGATAGCAAGACGGCAAGATATTCATAAGAAGGGGCTGGATACCACGATTATGCGCCCCTTGCATTGACTCAACATGGTTCTCAGGCTATTCCCTAAACTGAAAAGATCGCTTCGAGGACACCGTTTTGACTTGATTTAAGAGATTCAAACAGAACTGCAGCGCGCTTGATGGCTATGTCGGAAGGTGACTACTTGATATGTTTCGAGGTTTGGAAAAAACGCTGGCATAAGTTTATCGTGAACATATAAACATATAAATAAGAACATATAAATAAGATATAAAGAAGTTTTTGTTTAAAAAATACTTACTTTTTGGACACAGTAGTTTTTAAATACGATACCGAACATCTTTCTGATGAGTTTTTACTACACCTGTCCTCGACTATTCTTAATGTTCGTCAGCATGTGGAGATGACTGCCGGTTGGAGAAACGATACTGGCGTTTACTAACTATCGCGTCATGGTCGGTCAAGAGTTTTCGATATTTTCCTAGATTAATCATTTGATTATGCACAAAGATGATCAATTCAAACCACGAATGTATGACACTGAGTTCATTTCAGTATTTCGGCTACGAAATAGCAGTCAATGTCAAGATTAATATTAATTAAAAGAAATGTGTTCTATTAAAAGTTGATATTTGCCATATATTGCAGTGAACAAACTTTGCAGCATATGAGGCTCGATGCTTAGTTCAAAGCATCCATCCATTTTTATCTAGATTTATATTCCGTTAAGCCAGCTCTCAAACTATAATTTTTGCCCTGACGTAACATGGCAATTATGCAAATAATCAATAATCTATCATTTTCCATTGATCTGTGTTGAAAAGGTAAAGTCAAAAGTAAATTATGATTTTTTGTTTCACTTTAACAATTTGGAGACATCTGCCAAATCTGTTGTTCTTCAATATTCACTACCAAACAAAGTGTTAATTAGATTCTTCGCATAAGTATATTGCATTTATCCCGATTTAATTGTGTCATCAGCTAAACCAGCAGATGCTATTTAAGGGTCCAACCTCTCAAGTATGACGTCTATACAAAACTCATTAACCATGAAATAAATATTTGACATGACACACAAGGCACGCGTTTCATTATTTTCCTCCTCCTGCTTCTCCTCCACCGCCTTTTCTATGAGTGAATAAAAGTCTTAAGGAATCTTGAAAATTGCACATGTTCCTGTAATTGCTACATATGGTGATACACCTCCAAAATATGCCCTAATGAAATAGATGAAGGATCTTGCAACACGATCCCAATATGACAAATTTCATGAATTTCTGATTTGAAGGAGTTGCTAAGATTTCTAATAATTGCTAACGGCTAAAATAAAAGAACGAAGGACAACATTATGACATCGATGGAAGAGAGAGGAAAAATGTGTTTTTGCAACCACTTCATCTTTTGAATTGTCCAAAAGCCAAGGGAGAGTTAGAGGGAGCGATAGCGTGTGCGTGTGTGCGCGCCTGAGTCTTGTAGTTTGATCCTTCCGGTAAGATACACGGTGTTACCTCGGCACTGTCGAACCGGTACAACAGGAAGCAATGTGTGTTTTACTGTGGCTTATGAATTGTCTAGATGTTTGAACTGAAGAGCACACGCCTTGAAGTGATTGCTTAGGTTTGAAAACAAGGACAATTGGAATCTGGCTTGTTTAAAAGCATTTGTACGATTCATGTCTATAAGGATTTTGAAAGAAGTTCTAAAGCAGCTGCCAACCACCGCGAATGTTAATATTATCCTCGGCAATTGCAGCATTTTTTTTTTGTATTGCATTGCACTGCGACTTGAAGGCGTTTGTTGTGGACTCCTTTAAAGATTTTTCACAGTTAAATGATCATTTGATTGCAACCAGTTTCAGCGGCTACAAAGCAATGCACTGTCTTCCCCTGATTGAGTTGCGAGTACATCTTTTTTCAATCACAGAAAAAGGACATGTGCTTTTGATGGCAGTAATCGTCTTGAAGAGGAGGCGTTTAAATTAGGACAACTTTTTTCCTCAGCAGATTGTGCAAATTCTTGAGCAAACATCTTTTTACAGAACTAGAGTTTTTTGATCTGGCCCCTTCCACCTCAAATTCACTTTTATTTTCATTTCAGCTACCGGAAACGTGTGTTCTCTTTCCTTTTGTAGTCATTGTCTGTCCTTCTCAACAATTGCGCGTTCGTTGACATATAAAGTTGATCCTTTATTGTGGTCGGATTGGAAGCAAAGGAGCAGCATTTATGTTAATAACGTTCAGCGCGATTTGTGTAATAAGAGATTTTTGTTTGCTGCTCCCCCTACTACAAGTCCTACTCTCAATTTGTAGACTGTTGAGTGACTGAATGTTTTGCAATGCGTTTTATTTTCTTGTTTTGGCTCGTGTTCTATTTCCGGTTAATTATTTGAAGAATTGCGTAAAGGATATAACGAAACCGTGAAATGAAAGCGAAATTTAGTCGAGTTCATTATAAAGAATGGATGGCTGCTGATGGTCCATATGCTAGGTGTTTCTTCCTTAATGTTGTAAAATTCTTTTATCCCACAGACTGAATGATTGTTTAAAGCGCATGTCAGCATTTAGAATACGTTTCCTGTTAGTTGGATCTGCAAAGAAAAGGAGAAATAAAAAGGGAAATCATTCAGTGATTATATTACTAAATGAATATATTTTTTCGCTGAATGACGGCTCGTGCCATAACAATCAAACAGAGGCGAATCAATGCAAAACATTTGCAAGTTGTGCTAAATGTAGGAATTTTTTCAGCAGTAGTAATTTGTACAACCTCTATCTTGGTGGAAGGTTTGATTGCCACAATAGCAATGGAAGATTTTTCTTGGGCCAACGGTTTATACATATATAACCACACTTTCGTTATGGGACTGAGACTGTTTAGCGAGGAACATCGTAGTAAGTGGAACCAGATCCCTACACAGTGATATCTGCCAGGCAATTGGCTGCACGAATGATCACTTGGATTTCTTGCGTACTTCTTGATGCCAACATACAGAATCTCCATTCGGCTGCGGCGAAGGTACGTAAGAGATTAAACAGAACGGAAATTTTGCCATTAATTTTAATTCTATACAATTGGTAACAATTTAAGAAACGGCAGGCTAGCGCAAAAATTAAATTTCAATAAATCGGTGAATTTGAAGTACCAGAATGTGGTGAGACCAGAGTGTTCAAAACCGAAACCAAAACCGTATTTCGTTTTTTTTTTCAATATAGGCACTTTTGAATAGAGCAAAACAGCGTCGTTAAGATGTTTCAGTACAGTCTTTGGCGATGTTTCATCGCAACAAAGCCAAATTTTTGCGCCGATTTATAACCATTGATGAGACCTGGGTGCACCACTTTACACTTTAGACAAAGGAACAGTCAAAACAGTTGACTGGAATGGGAGAATCGTGCCTAACTAGATGGTTCCACCTGTAGGCAAGGTCATGGCGTCTGTTTTTTGCGATACGCATGGGAATAATTTTATTGATTATCATTAGAAAGGATAAACCATCAACGGCGAATATTATGCTAATTCAGTGCACCGTTTAGGTGATGAAATTATGGGAAAAAGGCCACATTTGGCTAAAAAGAAAGTAATATTTCATCAACACAATGCTCCAGTTCATATATCCACTACTGCAATGGCCAAAATTAATGAATTAAAGCTCAAATTGCTTCATCACACTGCTTATTCGCCAGATTTAGCTGCCTTGGACTACTTTCTATTTCCAAACTTGGAAAAAATGCTTCAGTGGTAAAAGATGTGCCAACAATGAAGAGGTGGATTCTGCGTTTGATGGCTATTTCAATGAGTTTGATAGTTCTTACAATAAATAAGGTATAGAAGCTGTTGAATATCGCTGGAAACAGTGTATTAAACTAAAATGAAGTTAAGTAGACAAATAAAGAAACCTTTCTCAACTTTTTTGAGTCTTCTCTGTTAGGTCGGCTAGTTTCGGAAACGTCCTCATACATTAACCTCTTGGTTGCGCTGAAACTTTGGGAGGTTGTTCCTTAAGCGTCTGGTTTAGTTTTGAAATGGATTTGGCTACTATTTGACGATTAAAGAGCAAGCCATTTCAATAAATGTGATTTTCGTACTTTATGTAGATATGCCGGTAAATAATATCGAATTCGCCGAAATCGGATTTTTGGAAGAACACTTCTTCGAATAACTCGAAATCCGGTTTTCTAAAATACTTAGGTATTTGAATACTATAGGTGTGACTATGTCCTCCGTCGAATAACTTTGTTAGTTGAACACAAGATGTATGCAAATTTAACTGAATTCGTTGCCACTGCTTGAAATGTACGAAGCTGAGCATATGTGAGTTAAATTGGTTAATTTGCATGGGAGGTATCTAAAAGGTGTTCCCAGTTTTATTCTCGGAACTTAGTTCTCTAAAATAATGATGTATGCAACTGCTTAAATGGCACCAAACTGAAAATATATGGTTAAATCAATCATTTGCATTGAAGGTATCAGGAAGCTCATTATAAACTAATATACTGGATGAAAATTTAGGTACAAGAAAGGCACTTTGAGTTTCTTTCTTACAACTTAGTCCACTAAGTTCATGATGTATGTAACTGCTTGAATGATATGAAGCTAACAATATGTGGTTAAATCAATCATTTCTATTATCTGTGGAAGTTACCAGGAAGGTCGTGATTATTCATTCAATTTAGTTTTCCAAGCATTATAAATTTATACAACGGACGAAAATTTAGGTTATTGCAGTCTTTTACTTACAAAATTGTAGAGCAAAAATTAAATTTCGGTGAATTGCTCAATTTGTAAGGGAAAGGGTGGAGTAAGGTGATGCATTTTCATTTGCAGACTTTAGCAAGCGTTTAATGTGTACCAAATTTGACTGAATTTAAGAATGTATGTTTCGAATAGGCCATTTATGTAAGAAGAGGTGGGGCTTGATTAGTTTTAACAGAAATTATAAAATAATGCCACAGACAATAGTTGGGGTTGCTATAGGTTACGGATAAAGAGCCACAGGGACGAAATTTAAAAATTTGTATGGAAAATACGAGAAAGAGTTGATCGGTATTTCCCATTTACAATCTCCGGTGAAGATCAGGAAATATATTAGATTGTGCCAAGTTTTAAGAAGTTCTTATAAAGATTTACGGCAGCTCTCCTGCCCACAAGCCAGACTGACGGGCGTCATTCAATCAACATAAAAATGTCAAAAAACGCATTTGGTTAAAAGATATCTGGTATTTTGAACATTTCATTCTGGATGTTATGATTTTGCAGTAACGAACGATACATCCATTTTTCGTTTTCAATTAAAGTTAAATAAAACACACATGAAGCCATGATTTCGATGAAACTTTTATTTTATTATAATGCTTGGATCTTATCATTATGTCTGAATATAATGCCATTAAAACGAGCACCTCTGGATTAGTTGCAGCAGTGGATCTTTTTGAGGTAGTTTTCGAAAAAATAGGGCCGAAAGACACCTGTAGACCTTAATGCGCACGCACTAACTTTTTCCGAATGCAATGGCTTTTCTACAATCACTTCTGAGTTCTCCGGGCCCAATATGTGACAATTTTGCTTGTTGACATAACCACCAAGTGAGAAACGAGTTTCATCGCCGAAGAAAATTTTGTTCGTTTAAAAACCCACATTTCAATCACCACTTTTAACTATTTGTAAGCGTTCTTTGATTGTTAAACGATCCATAATCGCAAATGGCAAACCTTTCACTAACTAAATAACACTTCAGATGACAGGTACTCAACCGCTGACAGCCTTGCCAGACCGGCAGTTGTGAAATAATTTCATCGTTTAATGGTATACAAATTTAATGGTTATATCGGGTCTCGCACCCACGATTATATGCGCGATAGTCGGGTGTACTAACAGTGCCGGCAGATGAGTCTAAAAATAGTATGGATGCAAAGCCACTGAATGCGAGATGTTTTCGCATATCCCAATCCATGTGTTTTTCTATCGATAAGATTGGTAACACGATAATTATTGTCAAATACGGTACAACATATTATCAAGTAATTGTTAAAATTGTCGCGATTCTTTATGAAACTTCATTATTTCACTTTACATTGTTTACTGGTTCCCGGCATAAGAGTGTTGCCAATGAACATTCTTTAAGACTGCAAAAAATTGTGTTTTTTCCAAAGTAACTGGGGTTTCTTTAAACGCATATTCCCACGCTTTACCACCGTTTCTTGTTATCGTTTAATATGCTAATAAAATTCATATTTCCTGCCATATTTCCACAATACCACCCTAAACTTCCGGTTGTTGCAGTTTTCAAATAATCAAAATGGAATTACCGAAATTCCTGTGAGAGGGCTGTGAGCCAACAACCCAAGTATTTTACCTCAACGCCCGTAATAACAAGGTGGTATATGGCTAATAATAGTTGGTAGCCTGAAAGTGGGAAGACAAGTCAAATGCTGGAGTGTGCAGCTGATGACAAATTATGACATGTAACCTTCTACATTACTACTTCGTCAGTTGTTGCAAGTTAACAAGTTGTGAAGGTAGCATACAATTATGGTACATGTGCAGTGTCCTTTTGCCTCCATGGCCAATGTTTACATTCGATAACACTTAAATGTAAACGTTGGTGCGTGCGCGTCTGGTATAACGCGATGGTTGAAGGACAAAAAGGGGGTGAGAGCGAGCGAGTGAGATGCAAACCCCTCGCGGTTAAGCCTATTATTTTATGACATTGTTTGGCGTGTGACCGACCAATGCCACCCAAACCAAAACCTAACTATACTCTCTGACATCAGACCGTTCCCAGTTAGCAAAAGTAGATACTAGTAAATACCAGAAAAAAACATTTTGTAAACGCTTACACTTTTGGTTGTTTCTGTTGATTATTATGGAACTTCCGTTTTTGGCAGCTATACAATTATAATTTGTTACAACCCGAACGTCGTTCACAGTCACGCGCCTTAATTGGCCTTCTCCCAGTGTTGGTAGTTAAAAGGGAATATCCTTGCGAAGTCGTTGCTACTGTTGCTGTGTGCACGACTGGTGAGGATGTATCCTTTGCCTTTCTGTATTTTGGCTAATAACTGTTTGTAATTATGTGTTATTATCTGTTTGTTTTTGGATATTTTCTTCACACTTTTCTTATTTACTTATAAATCGTTGTCATATTTCATTTTCGTTTCAATGATTTATTGACATTTCCGTAATATCCGTTTACTGTCGCTTTCAAGAGGAAATCGTTTATTTGCCAACAAAAGTTCTTGGTTATGTTGTGTAATGTAATGTCCTTAACTTTTGTCTCACTCCGGAAATTGGTTAAATAAATGCTAAATGGCTTTAAATGTCAAAGTTGTTAGATTGTTTAACACAATCGAATCTATATAAAACGGAAATTGACATTTGAATAACTTATATTATTGGCGCAGGAAATTGATCTAGAAAGTGCATTACCAAAATATGCAGTCTGCCTCCTATTTGAAGTTTACGATGATATTGATTGTACTAATCGTGTAAAATTTATCTAGCAGTGATTTATGATTCGCTGTATTCAAAGTTTTACTAAAATCGGTGTAGACGACATCCATTGTAGAAATTTTAACCAATCTGATAAATAAAGAATATATTAAATCAAGGCGGAAGAAACGTGATGCGGGATAATATCCGTCATCATTTTCTCAAATAATTTAAAGTGTGTTTTTTTGGCGACACGAAAAATCGTCCCATAAAATAACACTTTTTTTTTTTTTTTTGAAAAATCGCCTAAAAATTGTTATGCAATTTTGGGTAAAATCCCATCTAAAATGTCACCCATAATTAAGGGTCATTTTTCTCTATTTGGGTTATTTTTCATAACCCGTTTATGAGCGCTGTTTGAAGAGGAAAAATGGCCCAAAAATAGAGTATAAAAAATGTTTCATTTTTGTGGATAAGGGGTTGTCCATTTTTCGGTTTCAAAACTACGATTTTTATGAAACGTTTATTTCATTATAATGCTTGGACCTTGCCATTATATGCGAAACACGATGTCATTTAAATGATTTTTTCCTTGTGTTGGTTGCAGCAGTGGATCCTTTTGGGGTACTTTTCAATCAGCTTTTCGCGCATTTCGGGCGGTATCTCAGCGATGACTCAACGAATGTTGGGTTTCAAATGCTCGATGTTTGGGGATTATCCGCGTAAACACGGTCTTTGATGTAGCCTCACAAAAAAAGAGTCCGACGGCGTCAAATCGTATGATCTTGGTAGCCAATTGATGTCTGGAAACTTCTCATGCAATAATCCCAATAATGTCATGAAGCCACATTTCATAATCTTTAATTGCAGGCTACAAAAAGTTGATTACAACAAGGCCATATCGCTCTGAATTGGCGGTAATGGTTCCTCTAGTGTCATTTTCAAAAAAATACGGCCCAATGACACCTTCAGACCATAATGCGCGCCAAACAGTCAATTTTTCCGGATCCAATGGCTTTTCCACAATCACTTCTGGGTTCTCAGAGCCGCATATGCGACAACTCTGTTTGTCGACCAATGAGTGAGAAATGAGCTTCATCGGTGAAGAAAATGTTATTTGAAAGTTTAACATTAAAAGCCTGTTGTTGTAGCTCCCAATCAGCTCATCTACGGCCATGTGAACGGTCAACCGCTTTGAATTGTTACGTGAGTTGGACTCTGTATGGATGAAGGTGCAAATCCAAATGCAAAATACGCTATAATAAGCCAGAAGACGCCAATTGCTGAGAGCGCCTTGTAATCGACAAGTTCGGATTATCCAACACACTTTCACTAAGAGAAGCGATATTTTCGGCAATGCGCACATTGCGATGATCTGTAATTTGTAATGTTTCCAGTTTCTTAAAATTTCTTTAGAATCTCGCCAATGCCTTGCCCACCATGTCGATTTTGAAGACTCTAAACAACTTGTAATGCACGAAAATTGCCCACGTTTGAATCACCACTTTTGTAGTAAGTTTTGACTAAATAATGTTCCTCTTCAACTGCTCTAAATTGGTCGGATTATTCTCGTAGACTACCGATTTGAGGTAGCCCCATAGAAAATAATCGCATGGAGAGAGATCGGGGGGCCATTCAATATCCCCCCGTTTCGAAATGAGTTTTCCAGGAAAAACATTTTTCAGCAGCTCTATGGATACCCTAGCCGTATGACATGTGACCCCATCCTGTTGAAACCACATCCTCGAGGTATTGCCTTGAAGTTCTTGCAAAGCTGGCACCAAAAAGTCTGCTAGCATGTTGCAATAATTGTTCGCTCTAACCGTCATCGCATGCCCTCTTTCGTCCTCAAAAAAGTATGGTCCAATAATACCAGTTGACGTTATCCCAGCCCACACGACAAGCTTAGGGCTGTGAAGTGGACGTTCATGCAAGCGTCGGGGGGGACCAGAACCGACAATTTTGCTTGTTCACATGGCCATTAAGGTGAAAATTGTCCTCATCACTAAAAATCACGTTGTTGAAATTGTTGAACCGTTCTAGCATCAAATTGACAAAGTTAAGTCGGTTATTGGCATCATCGGGTTTTAATTCTTGGACTATCTGAATCTTATAAGCCTTCAAATGCAAATCACGTTTCAAAATTCGTCGTAAAGTTGTTCTTTTGACATTCTAAGACTGACTTCTCTTACGTGTTGACTGTTACGGATTTCGCTGAACTGAAACACGTACACGCTCCACAATGTCGGCTGATCTTGCAGAAACTGGGCGACCACGAACCGTAATTGGTACTGTTGAGCCGGTTGTTTCGAACATTATGATCCATTTTCGTATCACATTGGCGCTTGGAACTTCACTTAAATCGTGTAAACCGTGTTCATGCCGGTACAAACGTCGTGCAGTAATCACTGATTTATTGTTTTCGTAATACGCTCGGACACAAAATGCACGCTGCACTCCCGTGTACGGCTCCATGGCGACTAAATTTCCAGGATGCGGCGCAGCGAAAAACATATCCCCACGCCACCCCGCGCCGCGCGTTACCGAGAAATTGAAGATTTAAATCGCCAACACTCATATGGCCCACCCTGTATAATCTTATACGCCGCAGGCGTCGTATTTGGAAGAAATTAGTCCAGTAGGAAATATTGAAAGAACAACAAACAACCCTTTATATATGCCACTTACAAATACATAATATATATGTATATGCCTATATACATATATATAATTTCTCCCTATTATGACGCCTGCGGCGTATGATATTGTTGACTATATAGCGACACATCGCATTGCATATATCGACTTAGAAGTGTAAGAGTTGGTAGGGTACTTTCCAGTGCCGGCACACTATCGCTGTATGCTTGCCTTTAATAAAAAAGAATAAATGGGTAAATTGTTGGAAAAATCCTGAAAAACAGATAAATCTCTACTCTTTATCTAAGTCGATTTATTCGCTGAAAGGAACTTTTTTTACTAGGTTAATTGCATCATTTACTTGCCTATGCAATATTTTTACGGTAAATTTCAGTAACCCAGCTCGAACAATGTAACCTGTATCATGGTTTCGTAGTATCAAGAAGAATAGCGTTCTTATTAAGCCATCTATTTCGACATAAGAACGTCCATCTAACGTTTTTATCTCGACTTTTACGATGATAAGGATTAAAAATCACTTAAATTCAAAAGGGAATAGCTATCAGAAATTCAAGAGTGGTTTATTACGCCGGTACTAACCTACATTGCCGTATAAGGAATGGGAATTTTATGAGCGAAATTCAAAGCGACCCAACTATTTGTGCATTTATTTAATGCACTAAAACTCTGGGTAAAAACTGATATCTTTATGAATATAACAGCTTAAATGAATAGTACTTTTTCGCTATCTTCAAAAAAAGAAAAAAAAAAAAAATACGTGGGTGGTTTCAAAACTTGCCGACCTGACTTATAACCGATGCCAGTAGTTAACAAAAAATATTTTGGTGAAAGTGGCAATCTCATAAAACTTATGTTCCAAGTTTCAAGTCGCCAGATTGTTTAGTATTTTTGTTTTAGTCATCAGAAGTAAACGATCTCAGTGAATTTGTAAACATGAAAAAAATTGGTCACTGTTATGTAAATCAATATTTCCATTTCAAAAGTCTCGGTTCAACCAATAAAAGACGAGATAGCTTCACTCTGGGTGAGTCTGCTCATTCGTTTACAACTGCAAAATAATATTTACAACTGTACGAACTACCAAGACGAACTCCCTAGTTTTTGACCACTACGCTGGACGTGTTCAGATTAAGAAAATCTACAAAATAGTATTGGATGATCGTCGGCTGAAGGTGCATGAGCTGGCTGAAATGAGAGGCATTTCAAAATGTGCTATACTCGTACATCGTATATTGACCGAAGATTTGAAGATAAGAAAGCTGTGCGCCAGATGGGTGCCGCGCTTGCTTTCAATAGAGTGAAAACAGCTTCGTGAAATGTTTCAGTAGAATTTGGTGGGTTTGGCCATGTTTCATCGCAATAAAGCCACATTTTTGCATCGATTTATAACCCTGCATTTGACATCGGTCCACCACTTCACATCAGAGGCAAAGGAACAGTCAAAGCATTGGATTGGAATGGGAGCATAGTGTCCGAAGAAAGCGAAGACGGCACCATTTGCAGGCAAGATCATGACGTCTGTTTTTTGTTATGCGCATAGAATTATTTTTATTGATTATATTCAGAAAAGAAAAACTCAATCAAATCAACGGCGAATATTATGCTAATTTATTGGAGCGTTTAGGTGATGAAATTGTGGGAAAAAGGCGCATTTGGCGAAAAAGATAACATTGTTTCATTAAGACAATGTTCCAGTACATACTTCCACTATTGCCATGGCCAAAATGGCGCACTATTTCCAGACTTGAAAAAATGGCTCGGTGATCAAAGATTTGCTAACAATGAAGAAGTGGAATTTGACAATTCTTACTATAAGCTGGGTATAGAAGGGGATTATGTTGAAAAATAAAGAAACCTTTTTTCTCTTCCCTGTTAGGTCGCGTTGCATTGCGTTGCAAAATGTTCTTGAAAATAGAAATTTATATGCCCCTTAGTTTCATTATGAAACGTTTTTTGCTTCTCTAGTGTAGGGTCTGCCTACAAAGAGACGTATCAGGGCTAGATTGGGTCGTCGAACCTGAACAGATTTGTCAGCAGGGGAACAACCCAAGGTGGTGTTCTATCCGCCGTACTATGGAACCTTGTTTTGAATAGTTCTCTGTAACGGTTCTCTTTAGAGGAGGCTGGTGTCAAGGTTGTCGCATACGAGGATGATGTGGCGATAGCAGTTAGGGAAAAGTTTTTGGGAACACTCAGAGACATCGTTCCAAGAGCCCTTCTCACTGTAACGAAGTGGGCGGGGCTAAAACGGTCTCGGAGTAAATCCAAATAAGACCGAAGTGGTTCTGTTCACCAGGAGGTATTAGATTCCACCTGTGGATCCCATCTCCCTGGGAGACACTGAAATTCCTTTCGCGGACTGTGCTAAATACCTTGGTGTATAATTGGACTAGAAGTTGAATTTCAGACTCAACATTCTGGCATAAGGAAACAATGAGGATTAAGGCCTTGCATTGTTCACTGGTTGTATACTGCAGTAGTAAGGCCGATAATGTTGTATGGTGTTATCGTCTGGTAGAAAGCTCTTGAGAATTCTACATACTGTAGGGTACTGGACAAAGTCCAAAGGATGGCTAGTCTGTGCATCACAGGTGCACTCCACACCACCCCATCCGATGCACTAAATGTAATTTTGCATTTACTACCCCTGGACATAATTAGTATGCAGACTGCCGCACTTACGGCGGTAAGACTTAGAGAGCTGTCACAGTGGTCGAACAGTGGTGTGATCCTCAACATAGTGCTTGACGTAACAGACACTATTAACTACACTCTCTCTGAACCCTCCACAAGAAGTACCATATACTTATAGGAGATGAAGATACATGGAAATGTAGAACTCCTGGTATAAGACTGTGTGTAAACTTTTACTCTGACGGCTCAAAATTAAATGATCAGGTAGGTTTCGGGGTTTATTTCAAAGACTGAGCAGAGCAAGAAGGCTACCTCATCACTGTAGTGTTTATCAGGTCAAAATTTTGGCCATTAAGGAATTGGCAGAATGGCTGAGATATAACATCCTCACCACGGTGGGGATTAACATATTCTCTGACGGTCAAGCTGCCATTAGATTCCTGGATTCTGCCTTCCTGAACTGAACATCCTGTGTGCAGCCCTAAAATGACGCAGATCTCTTAACGAGATGGCTCAGTATTTCAACATTTACTCTATGTGGGTGCCGGGCAACAGGGACATACCAGGGAACTGCAGAGCAGTCGAGCTGGCAAGACTAGGGACAACATTACAGATTTCCAGCCGGGTTGGAGTCCATGGGCATGCCACTTGCAAGCTTCTACTAAGAGATAGAGCATGTTTAGCAGCAAATGATATGTGAGCGTCTGTCTGAGGCTGTAATCAATCCAGACGGATGTGGTCTTGCGTTCACACACACTGCTGCCGCTATCAAGACCCGATGTCTCATTGCTTGTGTCCATCATGACGGGACACTGTCTGATTGGAAGACATGCAGTGAGATTGAAGGTTGCGACTAGTGACTTCTGCAGGAGTTGTAGGGATGAAGAGAAGGAGGAGTCCATAGAACATCTTCTCTGTAATTGTCCCGCCCTGGCAAACAGGCGGGGATCAACACTAGGCTTTTATTTCCTTAGGGAACTGGGAGATCTGGACGATATAGATATTGTCCGACTTAAGAGCATCTTGAGGCGCTCAGGATGGTTAAAAGGGGGAAACTATTGACATCCTTATCTCTAGTTTCACAATGGACTACACGGTCTAAGTCTGTCTATTCAGACTGCCACACTGACCTAACCTAGCCAAACTTAACCTTGTTTCTCTTACAAAAATTTAGTTATTCTCTACCGTACGTTACGGAATGGGAGACTTAATATGCCCCCCGTTATTATGTAGTGGATATACTCAATGTGCGACTTAATAATGCAAATTTTTTGAGAAGCTTTTGAAACATATTTTAAATTTGATGCCATAAAGATGACATAAAACCAATTTCTAACTTAATATTTCGCTGCTCGGTAATTCAATTCAACATTTTCGTACATGTCACGATAATCAGTCAATTAAAAATACGAAAATCTGTTAACCAAATTCCATTCAAAAATATTTAGAACTTTTGCTTACAGCGAATATTTCTTTTCCGGTTAAAGGTTTTCATAAATTGGCCTTTCTTATATTCCAAATGTTCGAGCCTTTTTGCCTTCTCACTCTATTTATGTGATGAACAGAATTAAAATTTTTCCATTTCATTTCCGCAAAGAATCCAATTACTTTGTGGCATTAACACTTCTTAGTGCCGCCAAAATATCTCCAACTAATTTCACTAATTGATATGTTTGTCAACTTCCTGCAAAGAATGACTCCCACTTTGCTACCCCCTGCGACAAAACCGCACATATAATTACGGTTAAATCTCATTCATGCCACCCCATCGCATTCCTCCTCGTATTCGTAGACCACCATATCGTAGCGACTCTTTGGAATGGGCAATTTCCAAATCTTTTCATAGCCTTCCTCTGCCAGCAATTGACAGACAACAGCGTCAATACCTTTGCCAAAATGTCAAGTGAGAATAACAGCAATTTCTCTGGAACAATATCGAAGAAAGCCAATTATGGAGTGCGAAAACAAATCGTCTTTATCATAAATTCATATAATAACACCCGAGCTTCAGCTATGAATGAATCTGAAATGAAATGTGAGTGAATGGGTAGATGTTTTCATGGATTAATAATAATAATAATAACACGGACGATTTGATAACATATGAGGTGATGAATGTATGAATGCATGAGGCTCTAAATGGAATATTGTCAGGATCAGGAATAAATGTGCTCGTGGATTTTTGCAAACCACCCAATCTCACAAGTGCGATGTGGTATTTTTGTTTTGATTTTTTCCATAATTAGAATTCACACGCATTTATTATTTGCAGGAACAAATTGAAATCAAATGTTCTTCTGTGCCACATAAATAAATGGGGATGATTTTTCAGTGGGTGTGAATGCGGTAGTGATTTGTATGGAAATCCTTTAAATGGTTTCCTTTTCTCTTTTAAGAGCACTTAAAAGATACCAAACAAGGTTTTGTTTTTTTTTATTTGTGTGCTTCTGTGTGTGTGTATGTGTATGAATGTGATGACAACAACAATAAAAATCCGACTTACAACAAAATGATACACCCACCAAAAAGGGATTAAAACGAAACTGAAAGTAATGAAGGGGAAATACGCGGGGAACACTACAAACGGCAGAGGTGGCCTCAGTCAGCCTAGAAAGAAAGATTTGTTATTCACTCAAATTTATCGTATCACCTTCTAAGTCGGCTTCTTCAGTAGTGATTAAAACATTCAAAACCGCAAGCGAAAACCGTATGTCGGTTTTTTGAAATTCAACATTTTCGAATAAACGGCTTAACCGGGCTTAATCGGCATCGATTAACCGATTTTTGAAAACTCAACATTTTTGAACTCAAAATTCGTAAAAATATCTGGAATATCTTTCTAACCTCATCTGTATAATAATTTTGATGATCTTACATCAATAATTTTCTAGATGAGCAAAACCACAGGGGATAGATGATGATCAATACCGGCAATTTATTAAGGCCGTGATCTCATAAGCCGTTGTTGTCGTTGCATAAGTAGATATTAATTTAAACAACTGGTTTTCAAGATTTTCTTTTTGGAAATTTTTATTTTCAACACAGTTTTTCTTTATGAATGAGTAACTAAGAGCGACATAAGAGTATAATTGAACTTTTTCTCAAAAACTATTTTCATTCATTTCAACGAATGAATTAATTAAGGTAGTAGACGCCGTAAATATTTCAGAATTTATTTAGATAAATTTCTGTATTTCAATGATCATATTAATCGTACTATAGAAAAAATCAAAAGGGCATTTTTGGCTAATAAATCCTTATTTTATTCAAGACACTTGAAACCACGAACCAAAATCTTCTTGTACCAATCCCTAAATAGACCCATAATAACTTATGGGTGCCTCGTATGGTTCAACATTTCCCCAGCATACATGGAAAAAATACGTAAATTAAAAAGGAAAATTCTTAGGGAGTGTGCATCGACAAATAGATCTCGACAAAGCGATTATTTAAAATACACATCAAATGTAATATTGTATAATAATGCAGAATAAATAATTTTATTATAAAACTCATTCGAAACCATATTGTGTGATGTACTCGATATAACGAAAACAATCTAATTAGTGCGCCCTATTATACCAATGCGGCCTATATAGAGAACGCAATTCAAAAAGGATTTGTACCACCAGAAACTTTTTTATATCCAGATAGTCGAAAGACTATATAAAACGATGATGGTGTTCCAATTTTCTACTATCATTATCGGAGGGCTACAACAAAGGCAATGAATATCAACGCAGTTAGTGAAACAGGCATACGATTTAACACTGGCTTACCTAACAAAGATATTGGCATTATCTCCAGATTAGACACCAGTAAATACTGATGGATCACTTAATAAATACGCATTTTTCATGAATTTTCCCTTTTACAACTTGACTCTCTTTTACCCCAACTCAAATATAAACGTAATGTTTTTTTTTTCTCCTCTTTAATTTTTCATTACATTTTTCATAATTCCTCGCTTGGATTACTAATTATAATAAAAAAAAAATAATGTTTAAGTATAATAAAATAAGATTGCACTAGAGTTCCCAATATGGGGCGTTGTATAAGTTAAATGACATAAGAACTATTGTTTATTTTAGTATGTATAAAATATGATGAACATAAATAAATAAAAAAAAAACTATTTTCATACCAGCTGTACAAGCACCAGATGTGGCTTAAAAACAAGTTTCCGGATGTTGATGACAATGGTAACAATGGTTATCTTTTAGATATTGAATTCTTAAAATATTAATCTGGCGTTTAGAAAACACCGAAAATGCCCATATCTGGTATACAATCAATGTAAAAATATAAACTTATAGCTCAAAGTATTTACTAATTTTGATCTTCCTGAAGATTTAACTGAGAAACTAGTTTTAGAAAGAAATTAATGATAAAAGTGGAGCAAATCAAGACTTATAACATTTGACTGTCAAATAATAGCCTTGCGTAAAATTTCTTTTATAAATATTCTTGTTTGAAAATATTGATCTGATTCTGGAACAACATGCCAAAAATATTTCTAAAGTACACTACAAAGGTGTGCAAATTCTAGGTACGATCTTGTATCCTCTGGAAAATATGTGCAATTTTGATATTCTGAAAATTTGATATTATGAAAATTCTCTGCAATATCTTATCTCTATACTAAACTCATACACTGCTGACACATGTAATGGGAGGTTGGTTTGGTTTGATTACTGTGCGAGGGTTGAAGAAGTAAACGTTTCAATAAAAGTGATTTGGTGGAGTTGAAAATAAGTCTAACATGAGATACTTATTTGGTTTTCGTTATAAAAGTGAGCACTTTCTTATAAAAATGTGTATTGTATCCTTTTAATTTCACTTAACAGGGAAAATTCGAAAGAAACCGGTTTAAAGGGGTTTTTTGCCTATCTGTCCGAAATGCGGATTTTTTGAAAAATTCAATTTTTCGATAACTCAAAGACCGGTTTTCAGACGCAATTCCCGGAAAAGATGAAAATTCTCTCTGCGAATTCTCTTTCCTGTCTTCAATCGACTGAAAACGGGCGTCTCGAAGTGGTTATTTGAGTTTGGCAAAAAGGAAAAAGTCAGCGGGAGCCATATCAGATGACAACGATGGTTGTCATAGACCTGTGAGATGACGGTATCGCGGTGCAAAATCTATGAAATTTCTTTACGCAAATATATTTGTTTTCGACGGATTTTCACTCTCAGTCAGCGCATAACACCCAGATAATATTCTTTATTTATTGCCTGACCTTCCTTCAAGAATTCCGAGTGCACAACACCGCAATAATCAAAGAAAACAGCCAATATTACCTTGACTTTTGACACGTTTTTTCGGTTTTAGCTCAGTTGGATTACGGCATTCTGGTTCTTGTGAACAGGTTTACATATTAAACTCGTAAAGCCATATCCCATCGCAATTTATAATGAGTTTTATGAATGCGTGGTCGCAATTGACTCGTTGTAGCATATCTTCAACTGCCTTTACGTGATCAAGTTTACGAAGAAAACTGAGATCTTCCTGTGCCACTCGAGCGGGAAAATACGTTCCATGCTCAAACAAAGGCACAAAAATTGTGCGAATTTACATATTCGTAAGACACTGAAAGTTCAGCGACTATTTATCTCAAATTGAAATAACTCGCCGTTTCCTACACTTTGTAGATGTTAACTTCAATGAAAGGTGGTGATGGCTGACAAAAGCCAGACAAATCTACCATCACATCACATTTTTTGATAACGTCGATTCACTGCAACGTTTTCAGTGATTCGGTATGAAAAATTGAACTTGTAATTCTAAATTTGAGACCAATACCTTGTTTAATATTTTTATTTATTTTATTTTATTTATTTATTTCTGGCTTGTAATTTAAAGCCTTCCGGCCAATTATAGGTATAAGTAAATTACAATATGCTACAATTCATCTATTAGATTGAATCTGCTGAATATAATAAGTTTAAAAAAAAAACACGTAATAAAAATTAAATATAAAATTTATAAAAATATAATATGAAGTTATGATCATTAAAGACAAAAAAAAGTATGAAGAAAAGACTAATTCAAAGTTAGAAGTTAATCGGTATATAATCTGGAAATATAAGATAATCGGTATACAATAAAGGCTGCTCACAGTTTAATTGAAAACAAAATTTTACAGTAAAGTCTGAAAGTGTTGTAGAATGTGCCTTTTGTAAGAATCAGGACATAATTTAAAACTTTGTAAATGGCTTGGTTGTAAATTGTAAATTCGAGCTACTCTTACTACGAAAGCACGACCCATGAGTGTGGTTATTTTGGGAATAAGAAGTTGCTTATTACGAGTGGAATGTGAAAAATTTAATAAATTAAAGGAAATTGAGGACTACACAATCGAACTACTTTATAAAATAACAGCGAAGACCTCAAATCTATATAATTTTTAAAACTACAACCCAAGAAACGCTTAACACGACGCCTCAGTAAATACAAATATCTCATAACTCTATTGAACGCCATCTGAATTTTCCTCATATTTTGTTTATTAGGGCCACTGTATAACTCTAAACAATATAGAATACTAGGCATGATATAAGCATGAACCAATTTCTCCTTAATCGGCAACACTAAATCAGTATTATAAAAACTTCGCAGTGAATAATTTAAACGCCGGACTACATTATCCACTTGATAGTTAAAGCTTAGTTTGTTGTCTAAAACTACTCCAAATCCATATCCGTAGTAAATATCCATAGTAAAAATCGCAAAATACAATACACATGAATCGGCAAAATCAAGCAGTGTAAATAAACTAAATAACAGATCGCTATCAAACTTTGCATCAGTATACATAGATGACAGTCATGCCAACGTAGCGACAAAAAGAATTTAGAGTTCGCTTTTGAAAATAATAATAACACAAAAATTAAATTTGAATAAGCATCAATATGATCCAGTTTTATTAGGATTGTCGAGCGATACTGCGAAATTGAATGTACATGACTTCTAAAAGAAATTCTACGGTTCCTGGAAGATGCTTTTGTAAGTGGCTATATAAAAACATGAATCTATGTGAAACATGAATCTATGGCCCATTTTCAAGAGAGTTTATTCCACGACTGAAACACAGGCAGATAGACGAGTATTACTAAATCCAGTCATAAAATGATCCTGATCTGATTATGTTGGGTGTACGTATTTCCTATATGCAAGATTATCCATTTAGTGGTTTCAAAACCGCCGAGCTGGCAAAGCTGTCAGCTGTTAAATACCTGTCATCTAAAGTGTTATTTATATTTTTTCATTTACGAATATAGACCATTTAACAACCGAAGAATTCGTAAAAATAGTTAAAACTTACTATAAAAGTGGTGATTCAAACGTGGGCTTTCAGTAGAACAAAATTTTTTTCAGTGGAAAAAGTGACTGTTTCGTTCCCATTAGTGTCTAGAGGTGTCATTTGGCCGTATTTTTTCGAAATCTACTGTAACAAATTCAGAGGCGGTCATTTATATTACATTGTATTTCGTACATAATAGCAAGATACAAGTATTATAATGAAAATAAAGTTTCTTTGAAATCATAGCTTAACGTGTGTTTTATTTAACTCTTCTTTTGAAACCGAAAGACGGATAACCCTGTATTTTTGTGCTCCACTAGACAGCCTTAAATGATTATATTCAGTATCACCTGTGTGCAGGTTATAAAAACCTAAGTTTGTCACATCATTTGTAGCAGTTAGAGGAATGCTCTTTTGCATCAGTGTCGGAAGAGGCGTAGTGGATCGCCCTGTTTTCGTAAAAAATTTCCCTTTATCCATTTTTATTGTTAGATCTAGGTGCACCAATGCACAACTTGAGCCAAATATGACCAAATTGCTTGAAAAACGTGGACTTCTTGAAAGACCTGAACTTTAGTATATGGGAAGACATCGGTCGTTGTATGGGAGCTACCTGAAGTGGTATAATTATTTCGCCAATTTTTCGCAAATCTTACAACCTTTTTAAATAACAAATTAGATCTTTTCAACCTAATTGTTAGGAGGATAGATTGAATTTCGAAAATTAGCATTGTGTGTGAGAGATATCAGAACGGACGTAACAATGCAGTCCACATTCACAAATCTAACTTTAGCTTAACATGTACTCAATTTGATCGAATTTGATGTTATCTAATAAAAGATATGTGCTTAAGAATATGATGGCAGGGAAGTACGAGATGAAATGTGGTGTTAATGGTTCGATGTTTTAAAACTATATGAAGCACTGTAAAGCATTAATAAACATAATGCTTGATACTGATTTCTACGAATTAGGAATTATAGAGAAAAAAAATAATTTCGGAAAACCGGGTACGAATCGGCAAATTATTAGGCTATGGCAAGTTTTAAGCAGTTGCATAAAGATTTATGGGTGTGCCTACTAGCCAGCCAGAGCGGGCAATCGCGTCATGAAAGAGTCATGAAACACATTTGGCCAAAATGTGTGCCTGTTGCTTTTGAGCGTTATAGATATTGCTGTAACAATTGCTATATACCTTAATTTTTTCTGATGAAATTATGAAAATAAGCAACACCCGAACCGAATTCTCGTCTAAAATTTTACTTCTCTTTAAAAAACTTGGAATAACCTAATATTTTTGGGGATCGTGGGTGGGTATTGCAGATGGGTCATATCGAGCTGTCATTATATTACCTGCCAAACAAATTGTCAAATTTGGTAAACCTCAATTGTGTGGTAAAGCTAGGCTTGAGAATGATAATGCGATTTTCAATTGGTACATTCCAGAAATTTTAATATTTTTATATTTTATTGCGATATTTCGCAAAATTTGAAAAAAAAATGGACGGGCAAGCCATGCCCTTTCCGGTAAGTACTACAGAAATTGCTCATCCGTCCTGGATTTGGATTTTTCATACACTTGCTCAAAATTAATTATAATCTATCAGGGAATTAGTAAACTTATTTCTGAGGTACCTCCATTATAAATTGTTCGCCATAATAGTTTTTAGCGAATGGCTTCTGGTAGTTCATAATTTGTTTCTTTTATTGTGAATTCATTTTATGTTATGCATTATATGTTATAATAGCTCAGAGATTCAGAACACTTTTTCCGTCAACCTACCCCGTTTTTTACCATCGATTAGTAGGGTAAGTGTAACAGTAAGTAACAGAGTATGAAGTGCCAATTAATTTGACTGGCATTTCTATACTGGTTTAAAAGAAAGCACTTTATCTATATGTGGAAAGAAAGTATTCACTGTAAACATTTGAATTAGAGGATGATTTTTTAAGATTGAAGTTTTTCAGGTTAGCGGCACTGGTTGGTAATGGCGTCCAAACGTCATCTGTCAAAGTGAAAAGTGTACAATATACTCTGCAATTTCATCATGTAAAGACTAACAAACGAGCAACGATTGCAAATCGTTAAAATTTATTATCAAAATTCGTGCTCTGTCACAAATGTGCATCGTTTGATACGACCATTTTATGGTCATCATAACCGACCTGCAGAATCAACAATTCGTGCTGTTATCTTCAAATTTCGCACCAAATTTACTTTGTTGGACATAAAACCATCCACTCGCATGCGTAGAGTGCATACCGAAGAAAATATTGCAGCCGTAGCGACCAGTGTTAATGACGATCGTGAAATGTCAATTCGTCGCCGTTCTCAGCGATTGGGCATGTGTTACTCAACCACAAGGATTGTTTTTTTTGCCCCAATTGACTGAGTTGAACCTGGTTGACATGTGGTTTCATCAGGGCGGTGCAACATGCCACACTGCTCGTGAAACAATAGATATATTGAGGGATCAATTTGGTGAACAGCTTATCTCCCGATTTGGCCCTGTGAGTTGGGCCCCAAGATATTGCGATTTACTGTCTTTTGATTATTTCTTGTGGGGTTATGTCAAGCCGTTAGTCTATGTGGACAAGCCGAACGCTATTTACAGGATAACATAACACGCGTTATTCGTGGAATACGGGCCGAAATGCTGGAAAAAGCGACGAAAATTTGCTATTTCAGTTTACAAGAAAGAGAAGAAGATATCGTCCAGGGTTGTGAGTATTGTTGCCACATTAGGAAACTTAAGCAAATTTTATTTCAATTCAAGTAATTTGTTTTTTGCATGAATAAGAACATTTGAACAAAAAGAAAAAAATTAAAACTTTTTAATAATTTAAAAGAATATTGGTGCGTAAGTTCTCGCTGTTTGTTTTTCCTAGAAATTCAACTTTATTATGAAAACACTTTTACAAATGATTCATTGAAAGTATTGCCCATCGCCAGCTACTACTTTTTCCCATATTTCTGGCAAAGCTCGAATTTCGTCACGGAAAAACTGTTCATCTTTCGAGACTATTCACAAATCAAGCCATTCATTGATGTCGTCATATGAGTGGAACTGCTGGTCAGTCAGACCGTGTGCTATCGAACGGAACAAGTGATAATCGGGCGGCGCAATATCTACAGAATATGGCGGATGGGGTAAGACTTCCCATTTCAGTGTTTTCAGGTAGGTTTTAATGGGCTTGTCCACATAAGGCCGAGCGTTGTCATGCTGAAGAATCACTTTTTCGTACCTCTCCACGTATTGTGGGCACAGAGCCCGGGTTAATCGCATTAATTGAAGTCGATACAGATCCCCAGTGATGGTTTTGCTTGGTTTTAACAGCTCGTAATAAATAACACGGACCTGGTCCCAACGTGGCGACGACGTAGGAGCATAGCCTGGCAGCCTCCCTGACTTTCTTTTCGTTAGATTGATGTAATGAATCCATTCTTCATCACTCGTTACAATACAATGAAGAAACCCCTTCCTTTTTTGTAGATGAAGCAGTTGTTCACAGGCGGAAAAATTACGTTTAACGTCCCATGGCTTCAACCCATAAGTAACCCAAGTTCCTTGCTTTTAAAGCATTCTCAACGCATGCAATCGCTTAGAAATGGCTTGGCGTGTAATTTCTAATATTGAAGCAAGCTTTACCTGTGTTTAATATGGATCCCCATCAAACAATGCCGTCAATTTAGTGTCTTAGAAGGTTTTTCTCCTTCCTTCACGTGAGCGGTCGTCAACATCAAAGTCACTGTCCTTAAAGCAACGGAACCAATCTCGACACATTGTTTTACTTAAAGCAGTATCTTCGTAAATGTTTTAAAGCCGATTCCTTCAATTGAAATAAGAAAATCAATAGTTCCGTCATATGACGATTATTTGGCACAAAATCATACATATTCACTCAACCAAAATTATATGACGTCAAAAGAAAATCACTATTCTGTCGATATATTTATATTTATGTATATGTATATTTATGTATATTTACCATATGCCTTGGCTTTGCTCATGGCGTTTAGGTTATGGCAGAACCGACTAGAACGTGCTGTTGGCGCCATCTATTAGCAAACAGCGGGAACTTAGTTATGTATCTAATAATAACATTTAAATCAAAAATGTAAGTGCAACGAGAATTGACTCTATTACTTTAAATCAGCCAAATTTGTTGCAGAGAAAATTTTTTCATAGAAAATTCACTATATTAAAATTAATTTTGCAAAAATTAAACAAAATCTCAAAATATTATCAGTTTGTTTAATTATTTAATATAAGCTTAAGCTTACTTGATTGAGAAGTTTAAACATCATAAACCTCTTTTTCTGTTACATGCTCTTCACGCCATGTACTTTGAACTGTAAGTATACTTATTTACACCAACCTGAAATCGATGATAATAATCATGTTGACGTTTAATTATGCCTCGTAATATTAAAATACAATGTTAAAATATTGACGTAATATCTTAACGTTGTAACTTGTGACTGAACGTTGAAATTAAAACAGTACAATTTTGCAACGAGAATTGCCTCAATTGTCATTCGAATGCATTACTTTAAATCATCCAAATTTGTTGATTTTAATCTTTAAACTTCCTTTTTGCATAACACCACAAGCAAAAATTTGCAGTTTTGCCGTCAACGGCGAATGATATCGAGCCATGATATGCGATTTTTTTCCCAATTGCCTGAGTTGAAGTTGGTTGTCAAGTGGTTTCATCAGGACCATGCAAAATGCCACACTGCTCGTAAAACAATGGATATGTTGAGGGATGAATTTGGAGAGTAGCTTATCTGCCGATTTGGCCCTGTGAGTTGGCCGTCAAGATCTTACGATTTAACGCCTCTAGATTATTTCTTGTGGGGTTATGTCAAGTCGTTAGTCTACGAGTATGTGGGCAAGCCGAACACTATTGAAGCCTTACAGGATAATATAACACGCGTTATTCGTGGAATGAAGGTCGAAATGCTCGCAAAAGTGACGAAAAATTGGACGTTCCGAATGGGCATTTTGAGACGAAGCCGCGGACAACATTTACATGAAATTATCTCTAAAAGTTAAATGACAAAGACCAATTTATCGATTCCAATAAAAAATTTTAATATATGAAGCAAATTTGAGGGTTTTATTCGATTTTTAAAAAGCTACAATTAAAAAATCTTTTCAAGATTTTGTAATTTCCTCTCGGCGGATATTCTAGTTGATATAGTTGTTGTCTGACTATTCAAATCTGCATGAAATTATTTCATCATGTTCGTTATAAGCGTAGGAAGTAGTGTGGCCTAGTGCCAGGCGCCCTAGGAACAGGTGGATTATGTCTTGGGATTCACCTATAATATGACATCAAACTGATCTTGGAACTCGTTTTTCGAAAACCAAGTTGTTTATGCTCAGAACCCACGTTTGCAAATTGTAAGACATAAATCCTAACTTTATCATCTCCACTGCAATTGAGACTTTTAGATGTAAAGTTCTCAATTGTAATGAGATTAAGTGCTTTAGAGTAAACTTTAAGTCGACTGAGCTATTAGAGAATTTATTTGATTTGCTCAAGTCAGTTCTGATACTCCCTCCATACGTGTAAGACGAGTTTGCCTGCACACATAATCCTGTATTTGATTCAAGGTATATAAACTTTGGAAACGAAAGCTAATCCCCGCTATTCTTTTATACTTTTATAAATCCCTTGAGGTAAATATATGTCAGAAGTGAACCCGTTCCTGCCGAACCAGACACAAGTAAAGGGGAGAGTCATAGTTAAACAAGACACAGCCTGGCAACAGGTGCGGTTATAGAGAAGAGATATCAGAAGATTTATCTTTTCCGTTTTTAATAGTTGTACGACCAGAGAGATCTGGTTAATAGACTATGTATGGAGCATGGCAAGCTTTGCTGTGTTGATGTTCTCTCCTCGGACATTGAAAATCCATGCCGTAGATAATGGATTACCAGTTCCATGCGAGGTATGATAAAGCAAAACTTGAGTAACTTGTCTGCGAAACCCAGACCAGAGGGTCCTTCTCTTCTGGTAGCACGGGTGACCAGGGCCCCAAGGAACATTGTTCGTTCCTGGTCAATGGTGTTGGACCCCTTGTGGGAGCATCATGCTGATTGTGGTTGCCCGAACAAGTGTTTTGAGTACTTTTGTGTTGCTTCAGGTTGCGTTGCTGAAGGAAGGCAAAAGCTTGAAAAACACTGTTCATGTCTATCAACTCCTAACCTGGAGGTAGCTCACTTCATACCAAGTGACTACAACGGTACTTTGGCCGAGAGAGGGAGTGGGACCTGAGGAAGTTTTTCCAAGGGACCTACTTCTAATCTCTGGTAGTTTGACTGATCCTTTTGGGGTTAGTTTGGGTACCCCAAAGGGGCGCTTGCTGTCGCAAGAAGAAAGAAAGAACATATAACCAAGAAAAAAATAATGGAAAACAGCACCTGTGTGATGGCACACCATGGGTAAGGCCTTCAAGGCGAGACTCATGTAAAACCTACACATTTGATTTTTTTGTATCAATATTTAGAACAAATTTTCATTATCGTATAACTGAATTCGTTCTAAGAGTTCGCAATAAATGTAGCAAATCTTATTATCACAGAAAAAATGCGTCGATATTTGCTTCATCAGAATTATGTTCGCTGTAAACGCGTCTCAGTGTATTTACAATATATTTCTAGTTCGATTATCATTCGCCCAAAGTACATGTTCATTAAGTCGCATTGATACAGAAAGTTAATGAATGGCATTCGTAAAAGTCAGCAAACAAAAAGGCAAAAATTGATGGATAAAAATATTGCCAAAATCTGTATTTTCATTCATATTAGATTTCATATTTCTAAAGTTAGAAATCATAGCAACATTCGATGGAAATTTAAAATAATATTTGTTTAGACAAAACTTGAAACATAGCTAAAATAAAGCGAAATAAAACAAACTTTATATTACCCGATAATAATGTAATAACCTTGTTACGATTATGCAATCTCAACGATTTACTATACTTTTGTATACTTCTCTAAGCAACGTGACGAATTTGATGATAAACCAAACATATCGCTTTATTGGCAAGAAAATACATGTCTGACATGGAACTGAAAAGAGACTTTGGCGTTAAACATCAAAAAATACTTACGATACCAAAGAGTTCAAGCCAGAAAAAAGGGTGGTGGCTGTAAAACCAACTTGTTTTCAAACTTTTTGCCATTACAACTCGAACAGGAAAACGACGTTCGTCCCCCACAAAAAAAAAAAAAAAAAAAAAAAAAAAAAAAAAAAAAAAAAAAGCAAACAAAACCGAAAGACTGAACGAACTTAAGCAAACAATTGTCGCCTCTGCGAGCCAGTCACCGCCTCTGCTACAAATCGGGCATGATGATTCCATGATCTTAAGCTAAAGCCATAGAAATGTCATCAGCAAACAAACGGATTAAAGCCATAAACGTGCAGCCACAACCCTTGATATTATGTGTTGTGTCAAAAATGACAATTGTTGAAAACTTTTTGTAAAGTACAAGTGCCAGATTGCTCCCCTACCAGTGCATGGTGGTTATACGAAAATTTAAAGTAAACACCCTTTTAATTGATGTCTGGTGATTTCTTTTGGGAGTTTACTAAGAAAGGGGTATGACACTACTTTGCTATTACCTCCTCATTTCCATTTCTTCATCAGGGGTGGTATGCAGTTGTCTAAACACAATTTAACTTCAGATGAGATTTTTAAAATCATACAGAAATCAAATTTGCAATTGACAGGTTTTCGCTGTTCACATAATTATGATTATTAAAAAATTGAAAACATACAAAAAGAGAATATTAATAGTATTTCAAAATTATAACTCACAAAAGTATGCTGCCGGTAATCGTGGTTAACTGGTGTCTCCATCCCCCTTTTGTCAAAGTTTCTCACAATTGCCACATTCAATTTATTCCTCTTAAGTTTATTACGATGTCATTTAGCTATTGGCAGCGGCTGGTTCAGCAAAAGGCCTCAAAAAACGTCTGGTTGTCGGTAGTTTATCTTTAAATCGGATTAAAATCAATTAACATGATATTTTTAACCCTTAAAAGGATTGCCATATTTAAATTATGTTATCTGTCCAAGTGCCAAAAACATCATATTTGAAGAAGAGCATAAAAGTGAGAAATTCGCACGCTTTATGTAATAAAGGATACTTGGGCGTGTGAACTTATTTTAAATAAGTTCTAAATTGAATGGTTTTTTTTAGAGAAAAATGGAACTGGTAGCCAACTATATAGAAACTCATAAACAACGCTGGGGATGTTTTTTTTTTTTTTGTATAAAAAAAGATATCAATAGATAAACGTAATTTTAGCTAAAATGTAAAAATATGTGAAATTTACTAAAATTCGTTATAAAAATTTAGCGTATTATGGCATCATAAATGCTTGCAAAAATGAGTCATAAGTTGATTCAATATCGTTACTTTTTATTCTTGTCACCATTGACAGTAGAAACATTTTGAAAAAACAAGAGAAAGAAAAATTGTGACCTTTAAAAGCTTGTTGAATGAAATTTCAGATAGATAATCTTTCATCACGCATGCAAAGGATGCCATCAAAATCCACTTCCTTAACATAAACTCAATCGCTCAAAGTTCACTAATTTTTATAAATAAAAACTAGCATTTGTAATATCAAATACGAGGTATGATAAAAAAAACGTTTTTCTCAAATTTCGTGAGTTACGTATGTTCGAATTTGCCCTTTTTTACGATCGTACATATGTCTGTTATATATGTTGAGAGCATCAGCCATTTTGGATTGTCAGTTTGTTTTTGACAGATAAAAAGGTTAGTCGTGTTTTGGTGTGCTCTTCGATTTTTTGATATTCGAAAAAATGATCGATCAAAGAAACTGTATTAAGTTTTGTGTAAGAAATGAAATTAAATGTGAAAGGACATTTGAAATGTTGACAGTTCCGTTTGGCGAGTCTACTATGAGCAGAACATGAGTTCAGTTGTGGTATAACCGGTTTAAGGAAGGCCGAAAAGATGTCAATGACAATGCTCATATTGGTCGCCCGAGCACATCAACAATCGATGAAAACATTGAAGCAATGAAGAAAATGATTTTGGATAATGGTCGAATCACTATTAGAGAGGTTGCTGATGATGTTGGCATATCGTTCGACTCATGCCAATCAATTTTTATGGATGTTTTAGGCATGAAACGTGCGGCAGCGAAGATTGTTCCAAAATTGCTAAATTTTGAACAAAAGCAGCGTCGCATGGACATCGCCCAGGAGCTGTTGAACGTCGTCAACGATCCAGATTTCCTCAAAAAGGTCATAACTGGTGACGAATCATGGGTGTATGGCTATGACATTGAAACCAAAGCCCAATCATCCGAATGGAAGCGTCCGAAGAAAGCACGTCAAGTTCGGTCAAATGTGAAGGTTTTGCTCACTGTTTTCTTCGATTGCAATGGTGTGGTGCATCATAAATTCTTGCGACAAGGTCGTTCGATCAATAAGGAATACTACCTTGAAGTTATGCGCCGTTTGCGCGAAGCAATTCGTCAGAAACGCAGAGAATTGTGGAAAAACCAATCATGGATTTTACACCACGATAACGCACCACCTCACACATCGATGCTTGGGCGTGAGTTTTTGGCCAAAAATAAAACCGCAATCATGCCTCAACCACCGAATTCACTGGACTTGGCCCCCGCTGACTTTTTCCTCTTCCCAAAACTGAAGACACCGATGAAAGGAAAGCGTTTTGCTACGATTGAGGAGATACCTATATAAGAAAAATCGAAACAGGAGCTGTTGGCGATGCCAAAAAGGGCGTTTTAGAAGTGTTTCGAGGATTAGAAGAAACGCTGGCACAAGTGTATTATATCTGAGGGGTACTACTTTAAAGGAAATAAAATAGAAATTGATGAATAAATGAATACTTTTTGGAAAAAATTGAAAATAACGGTTGTTTTTTGATCACACCTCGTACAATTGATTTCATGTCAAAATAATTGTGCGGTTTTCTTTTTTTTGTAAACCAGAGTTTGAAAAAAAGATTATATTAAAACGTTTGCTATAGTTTTGTCGCATGACATGTGCCGCTAGCTTAACAGGTGCTGAATGTTCCGCCGAACACAAACTTATACGAGTATACTAAATTTCTGCACGAATGTGCAAAACATTCGCATTGTTGTTCTCTCTTTGTTAAAGAGAGTCTAGGGAAATATTTTTGCTTGAGGACTTCTAAAGGGAAGCGTTATTCAAAGTGAACGATAGTAATAAAATGTAGAATTGACAT
>JAHXMU010000466.1:227817-277347 GCA_019455685.1 Philornis downsi | reverse complement strand
AGAAATGAAACCAAATGTAGTTTCGTTTCTTGACAGAGGAAAAGGTCTAGCAATAAACTGCGAAAAGTTAAAATGGTTCAAATCATTTATTTTCAGAATTTACAATACGAGTCTCTCAGAAATTTTCACAGCTACTCAAAAATGTTGTCTGTTTTTCGAAAAATTTCAAATAAAATACAAACGAAGCTTCTCACAAACTGGATCAGAATCAAAATTATTTCTTAATTCGTTCCGGATGTAAGAATCAAAATCAAAACTGTTTGTAATTTCATTTCGAATGTATGAAACAACAACAAAATTCAATACAATGATTCGATTATCGGAATCAGAATGGATATTTTGTTTATATTTACTTTAGATTCAAGAAACTGAAACAAATCAAAAATATTTTCCGATTTGATTTCGGTTCGGTGACGACTCTTGATCAGAAACCCTGAGTTAAAGTTTAAAGATAAAGTTACAATGATCATAGTTTCAATGAATTAGTGCAGAAATTTGAAAAATTGTGCTTACCAGTACAGAAATGTCAGTTAGTTGAACTAATTTGGCCAATTTGCCTTCACTCAAAGTCTTTTTGCATTGTGCAACATTGTGCCCGCGAAGATTTGCCCGCTTTCGAGAAGGATTACGAGGACGTCGGCATTGACTCTGGTGACGGCGAAGGCGAAGGTGCCGATAAATACTAAGAAGGTTTCGATTGAAGATTCAAATCCCCATAATCCGAAACTGAAATATGAAAACACTCCAAATCCATTTGTAATTTTTTTTTGCCAGAGAGTAACAAAACAACTGATACGAAGAATCATTCCCTTTTTTGGGAAGCCAGAAAAGGCATAATATATCAGTAGCTTCTTATAAAAAAGATGACCTAAATTAACGCACAAACCAAGAAACAAAGAATTTTCCACTTAGAATTTATATAGAAGCCATACTTTTGCTGAAACGTGCCTTAAGAGGCGTAAAATGTAGTCCATTTTGAAGTTTTTTGAAGTTTACTAATTTAGGGAAATCAGTCAATTTGAGTGGGCAGTACCAGGAAGGGAGTGACGATGGGGTCCATTTTCATTCTTAGAAAACTAATTTACCAACTCTGAACGTGAACCAAATCTGACTGCATTTAGAGTAACTAAGTGGAAGATATGAGCCTAATAATATATGGATTAAATTTGACATTTGTATAGAACGTGCCGGAAGGGGAATGGTTAATCGGTCGTTTTTTTTTTTTCAAAACAATCATTACGATTATATACGAATACAATGGACAAGAGTATAGGCTCAACAGTCTATGGGTAAGAAGTTAAAAGGAACAAATTGAATTAGGGGAATTTGGTCATTTGTTTGGGAGAAATCAAACGATATGATAAATATTTTAAATATTTCGGCAGTTGTGGTATCTACAATCCAGACAGACGGATATCGTTCAATCGACTTAAAAGCTCACCAACCACATTCTATAAAAAGCTATTTAATTCTTAAGAGTCTCCCTTCTGCGTGTTACGTTTTTGCCGTATCGAATAATATCTGCTCCTCCGTTTGAAGATATGGACAATATTTCCAAGTTATGAGGAGAGGCAGAACGAATAGGAACTGCATCAACATTATAAGTTATAGAATATTAATTGATATCAAGTACTATATTATGTTTTGCCAAATTGTGCCTGGAGTGTAATCGTGTGTCCTCTAGTCGTCCAGATAACCCAAAAGCCAACAGAGTCCACGGGGATTTTACGTGAGTCTCGCCGTGAAGGCTTTACTCAGGTGTGCTTATCTCACTAGGAATATTACAGTGCCATTGCCAGCGCTCTCTTAGGATAGCCAAATTGACTTGAACTATCTAGAAACCAGATCCGACAATTTTGGGAGCACATTATTGCAATTGTCAGCCCTTTTTTCCAGCCAGAAGATGCCAAATTGGTTATGCTAGTATGGAACATAATACTCATTGGCGGAGGTGAAGCTTACCTTACCACCTCTGCTGATTTATGAGTCTGTATCATCCGGTTGTAAAATGCAACTCTGCATTCGATCGCAAAGGCCTTACCAGCGATTTTGAATTCAACCAACAACCCGCGTGATGCTCCCACTAGAGGTTCAGGACCAAATAATCAGGCGGAGACTATGTCCCGGAGCCTCCTGATCCCCACGCTTCCACCCAAACTTACAGGTGGAAGCTGCGTAGCAAAGCTGCTACCAAATTGTGATTTATACAAAATATTTCATTGGATTGGCCCCCCTACAGCAAAAATAGAACAAAATGGAATTTTTTACATATCTGCGGATGCGGAGACACCAGATATATAAAACGGTCGATACTATATTGCAAGGATGCAGTATCTCACCGGTAGGAGACTGGGAAAACTTCAAACCCCTTCCACTCGGCGATAGTGAACGGCAACCTTAACATAGAGACATAGAATTCCCACGTCTGTCCGTAGCCCCGAGAGATCAAAAAAGACACAGATGGCAAAGTACGAACTCGAGATCCTATCCGTATGAATCTCCATCACCCTCGGTACCGGACAAGGCCTCTGGTCAGAAACAATAACTGACCTACTCCGAGCAGCAGCTGCCGCTTATCAAGTTGAAAAAATTATGGGATCAGCCCGATTCGAACAGTCTTACAAGCGCTTAACTCTCAGATCAGACTGCCTCGAAAATGCTGGCAGACACACTTCCTGCAACTACGTCACGGTAGGTCTACATCCAGCAAATGCTGTGGAAGCAAACTCCGCTGCTCTGGCCAACACGCCCTGGATAGAGAACATATTGCTAACTATCCAGTCATCACCTAATCTAAATATCGCAAAGCCCTGAAAATCCCTTATATCTTTATATAAGGAACATTTGCATAACACATGCGACAGTCTTCCATTGGCCAACAAAATCAAATGTGTACGTTTTACATGAGTCTCGCTTTGATAGCCTTACCCATGGTGCACAGCCTTACACAGGTGCTGTTTTCTATTATTCTTTTCTTGGTTCTTTCTTCTTGCGACAGCAAGCGCCTCTTTGGGGTACCCAAACTAATCCCGAAAGGATTAGTCAAACCACCAGAGATTAGAAGCAGGTCCCTTGGAAAAACTTCCTCAGGACCCGCTCCCCCTCTCGGCCAAAGTGCCGTTGTAATCACTTGGTATGAAGTGAGCTACCTCCACGTTAGGAGTTGGGGTAATCTAGGAAGACCTCGGATAGACATGAACAGTGTTTTCCAAGCTAATGCCTTCCTTCACCAACGCAACCTGAAGCAACGCAAAAGTACTGAAAACACTTGTTCGGGCAACCACAACCAGCACAATGCTCCCACTAAGGGTCCAACACCATTGACCAGGAAGGAACAATGTTCCTTGGGCCCCTGGTCACCCGTGCTACCAGAAGAGAAGAACCCTCTGGTCTGGGTTTCGCAGACAAGCTACAACAGTTTTGCTTTATCATACCTCGCATGGAACTGGTAATCCATAATCTGCGGCATAGATTTTGAATGTCCGAGGAGAGAATATCAACACAGCAAAGCACGCCATGCTCCAATCACAGTCTATTAACCAGATCTCTCTGGCCGTACAACTATTAAAAACGGAAAAGATAAATCTTCTGATATCTCCCGACGGCTTCTCTATAACCGCACCTGTTGCCAGGCTGTGTCTTGTTCAACTATGACTCTCCCCTTTACTTGGTTTTCAAAAAACGAGTTCCAAGATCAGTTTGATGTCATGTTATAGGTGAATCCCAAGACATAATCCACCTGTTCCTAGGGCGCCTGGCACAAGGCCACACTACTTTGTTTTTGTACGCAAGCATCATCCTTTACCTGCTTAATTACAGGATCGGGTAGAGAGGCTTGCGTTTTAGGGGTAAGCGGTACAAAGCATCCTAGGAAACACCCGCCTGCCCACTCCATTGGCCAACAGACAGATAAATAAATCATCTTAAAAAGTCCTAAAGAAAAAGTGTAAAGTGTAGCTCACGCCCTACAATGGGCCACACTTTTCCACATATGTTTAAGAAATAATTTGTATTTTCTAAAAACAAAATTGTCAAAATTTGCTGCTCTAACTTATGACAGAAGAATACAAAATTCATTCATTCATTATGTTGCACGAGTATGTGTGTATGTATGTGAGTATTATCTATATTTTTCGTTTTGTTTTGTGAGGGGAAAAAAATGTTTGTTACAACATCTTCAAATAAAAAACAAACACTAACGCAACTCTGTACAGGAGAAATATCTCGCATCTGTGTGCATTAGTGAAGATGTCCACACTTGTCGTAGCAGTAGCTATCAAAGGCTGTGTTTTTACCTATCACAATTTAATTTTGTCATTCGCAAACAGTGAAATGACGAAATTATTTTCATCATACAATATTATCTTCACCAAATTATACCACTGAATGAAATATTCCATTTGAAAAACAGTCTAAATGAATTATATTTATGTTTAATTTTTAAAAACTTAAACTTTCTTAGTAAAATTTTTATCAACATCCAAATTTTGATAAGGTTAATATTTGCCCCATCAATATGTAGTCCAGAAGTCATTAGGACCATCGCGTTCATTACTGTTTAGTAAAGTTGTCAAAATATTAAAAAAAAAAAATTAGCCAATACTCGTTTTCGAAACTTCGACTTATGATCTGTTTCCCTAGCAGATTTGGATGGAAGAGAGCTTTTCGCATTTAATGAGATTGACCACATCTATTTTTAGACTCATTACCGGAAAGCATTTTTCAGCTACAACTGCATTGACTATAGCCCAAAACAGGTTACCTTATCTGAAAAATCAGACTATCTTTCGGTTGCCACTGTACATTCTCTCCCATCGGGCAAAGCAATTTGACTTCATTATTTTCCAGCCACCGAGGAGATAACAACTAAACGCCATATATTGCTAGCAAAAGTTGATTACATATGAGATGTCCACATACTCGTACATGGTTTGTCAAACCGCAACAGTAAAGTTGGAGCGAATCGTACCCGCACCAGTCTTATCAACCGACTTCCAAGGTGTCGTGTATGTGTATATACATACGTACGTTCACACGCGTCCAACGCCAGTACAGAGCCATTAACACACATACGGAGATACATTTGTTGTATCTTTTAATGAACTCATCATTCTCTCGAGCTTTTTCATCTCGACAAATAGTTGCGAGCACGAAGAGTGGAAATTAATTCATAGCCCAGAGGTGTGGAAGAGAACTTATTTATGATTTTTGCAACTGAATCTCATTAAATGTAACGTGTGAATGTTGAAGTAAAGCCCCAGTAGAAAATTTATTACAACACGGAAAAAAATGCATTTTAGCAGGTTAATGAATTTGTAATATGAAATAGCAAAAGATTCTAATCCACTTCCTATAATCAGGATCATTGAATACTTTAATTATACTCTAATACTGAAAAGCCTCCCTTAGGTTTTGAATTCACCATGTACTGGTCACCATCACTTAATTACATTGATAATGGTTGGACACGAATTTATTATCGAATATGAAAAAAGTATTCTATGTATTTCTTCTGCAAATCTTTAATTCATCACACAAAAGTTTCAACAATCTGAGAAGAGATTCTTTAATCATTCTAACTTTGTATTTATTTTCGTTATCACCAATATTGATTACGAACAGATACTGCATGCGCTGAAACGCCACTACTTAAGTGGCCACTACTAAAGTAGTACAAACAAGTTCTATAATAGAACTTAAATTAAATTGTCAATAGAACGATTATTTACTCATTCTTATCCGCATGATTTTCTGCTATCGGAAAAAATGGATCAAAGAAGAACAGAAGAACAATCTTGGGAGCAGAAAAAAGATCATCCAGATCATGGAATGGATTTGTGTAAAAAATTAATTTAAGTGCTCAAAAATGCTTGAAATGTTGACAGTGGCATACGGTGAGAGTCCATATAACTGTGTTTTGGTCCAGTTTTCTGCGCCGCCAATCAGCTTCGTTGTTTAAGATTTGTGCTAAACTTTGTCATCCATCTACATTTTGCGCTTAATCACATTGTCACATTTCGATATATGTATCCCCACACTCTTCGTTAACTACGATCGGTTCATCTATTTTACGGAATATTTTACTCTCAAACACTCACCTACCTTTGTCATTACTCAGAGCTCTGCAGCATGATAGTTACAATAACACTCTCTGAATTAATCATTCCAAACGACATAGTGGGAGATTTGGAAGTGCTTCTTAAAACAGGTGTGAGAATGTATGATTTTTTGTACCTTCACCCGGAGGAATTTAGGTATATATCATTTGATACGACCAAAAATGTAAAGCCCGGGAGGAGGCGTCTAAAGGCTCAAGGTGTCTATTAATCAAATGTGTTTCATAACTTTTTAAGTCGATTGAGTGATGTCTATCTGTCTGGCTGGTCTGGTGAACACGTAGCGGACTTGAAACTTTACTAAACTTTTCATAGCCTATCATGTTCCCAGAATGAAGCGGGGGATTGTAAATGGGCTATATTGACGCACCCCTCGAAGTACCTCTCATACAAATTGACCAAATTTCACAAATTCAGTTTTTTCATAGCATTTGATTTTAATGTTTAACCAATTTGAAGTAATCGATCGACTAACCACGCCTCTTCTGGTACCACCAATTAAAATGTCCCCTTCACCCCTTATATTCTTAGATTCACATCTCCTAAATTTAGTCAAGTTTGGTACACGCTGAGCGTTTGGCAAAATAAGGTCTAACAATGAAAAGGGATATACAGTTAAGGAAAAAACTCTACATACACCCTACTATTTTGAAAATCTAGAGAACTAGTGATAAATTAAATATAATTTTAATGTCAATGATTAAGACATTAATAATTAAGAATGTTTGAAGAAAAAAAGTTTGAAAAGATTGATTATTTATAAGCTATTGGCGATAAACATAGAAATCGGTGGGAAAAAAGTCTACGTACAGCATTAGCAACTCTTAAAATGAATAAGAAAAAGAAGATAAAGAGAAAAAACCGTTAGTTTTCATGATTTGCTTTATTTGTCAAACATTACTATCATTTAAATTCAGAAAGCGATTTGTAAAAAACGTTTTAACTTTAAAAATAGTAAATAGAAGAGAAATTCAACAATCAGTCCGAAATTTGGTGGTGAACCTTCGAAAAGAAAACAAATCTTATGGGGAAATTGCTACAATTGTAAAATTAAGTCGCTCTACAGTGCAAACTATTGTTAAAACCCATCAAAACACCAACAGTACCGAGAACAAGCCGCGATCTGGAAGACCAAAGAAACTTTCAAGACGTGATGTCAGTAGTGTCCTTCAAATAGTCCATAAAGATCCAAAAATAAGTGCCCCAAAATTATCCGAATACCTTGCAAGATGTTCGAATATTACTGTTTCATCAAGAACAGTAATAAACGTTTTGCATGATAGCGGCTTTAAAAGTAGAACTGCACGCAAAAAGCTATTTATTTCTTCCAAGAACCGTCAACTTCGCCTGGACTTTGCTGAGGCTCATTTACAGAAGGGAATGGATTTTTGTAAGAAAGTTGTATTTACCCATGAAATTAAGTATAATATTTTCGAGAATGACGGCCGAAACAAGGTTTGGCGAAAACCAAACACTGCACTTGATCCCAAAAATATTACACCTACTGTGAGATATGGTGGGGGCAGTGTTATGGTTTGGGGAGCTATGGCGGCATCTGGAGTTGGTCGATTGGTTTTTGTTGAAGACGTTATGGACAGATATCAGTATAAGACATATCACTATGGAACAAAATCTGAAGCAATCTGTGCAAAGCTTGGGCCTGGGAAACTAATAGATTTTCCGACAAGACAACGATCCCAAGCATACTGCACATATTGTTCGAGACTGGTTTCTTTATCATGCACCAAGACAGCTCAATACACCTCCCCAGTCACCAGACCTTAATCCAATTGAGCATATTTGGGACGTTTTGGAGAAATCTGCGCGCAAATATGACATCTGAAATCGCGAAACCCTGAAAACTGCCCTTACTCGAAGTTGGTCGGAAATTGCGCCCAGTATTACGGAAAATTTGGTGATGTCTTTGCCACGTCGTCTTCAGCCAGTTATTGAAGCCCAAGGTGGTCCTACAAAATATTAAGAATATATTGTTTTCTTTTATTTATTTAAAAGAAATGAAATATTTTAAGACTGTACGTAGACTTTTTTCTCATGAATTTTTATTGTTTTTGTTATTTCTGTTATTGTTATGCTTTTGAATTAACTTTTTGTTTTGTAAATAAACTTTGTTTTTGGTACTTTAAATATTAATGCAAACGCTTTAATAATTTGTCTTAAGAATATCTTAAAAACACAAAATATGTAGAGTTTTTTCCTTAACTGTAAGTTGGTTAATTTTCCGAAATTCAATATTTCCTCTTTAACTTCTAATCAGTAGGCTGCAGTAGCTTAGGTTCCCGTTCAATATAACGGCTTAAAATACTCTGTGCGCCTTGAGTAATATTGACAAATAACCGCGCCGCTTCTAGTACCTCTCAAACAAATTGCTGATTTAACCGATATACCTTTCTAGTATTTATACTGAATTTATTTAAATTTGGCACGCACTGTGAGTTTAGAGAAGTAAGTTCGGAGAATAAAAACGGAGAGCATTGTCAGACGCTTTCTGGTACCTCCCACACTAATTGACCGATTTATCAACATGTAACTTTTCCATTGGAATCCCCAATTTGTAGATCGTCGACTGAACGTGCGTGAGCTAGCTGAAGCGATAGGCATTTCAAAAAGTGCTTTACATCGTATATAAACCGAAGATTTAAAAATGAAAGATGGGTGCCGCGCTTGCTTTCAATAGAGTAAAAACAGCGTCATGGATATGTTTCAGTAGAGTGTTCGGCGACGTTTCACTGCAATAAAGCCAAATTTTTGCGTCGATGAAAGTGTTGTTTGATCAAGAAAATGCTCGAGTTCACACATCCACTATTGCGATAGGCATAATGAATGAATTAAAGTTCGAATTGCTTCATCAAGCGCCGTATTTGTCAGACTTTGCTCCCTCGGACTATTTTTTATTTTAAAATTTGCAAAAATGGCTTGACCGCCTTCTGGTTAACAAAACGTTCTAATAAACATAGGTCTAAGTTGATGTATTCCGTGTGGAAAAAGACAAAATTGATCCTTTCATATGAACGAAACCGACCCATGACATTTTCGGGATATGCTTTTTCTAAAAATTACCATTCATCAATTAAGAGTGATAGGTGGCGGTAGTTATCAGATACTGCAAAGAATGACCCAAACAACTACACTTTTTTAAGAGTTCGCCTAATTTTACACGTCTACATATTATTTATGAGAAAAGAGAGCCCTTGGCACGCCCACTTGTGTGGCATAATGGCCCAGGTATCACAAATGGAGAAAATTGATGCAATGGGAAAATAACACTTGTCTCAGAAAATTTCCAATATTGTTATAATTTATTTGTTAATTAAAAGCATTGTGCGCGGTCAGTTGGCAGACACGCTTTAGTTTATACGTGCTTGTAAGGCGAGGTTATTTGAAAATGCTAAGGTTTCATGCACATAGCTTTGTCGTGGTCGAACTTAAGGTGTCTGTCTGACATTTCGCCTATCAACTGTATTTCCTTTGTTCAAATCTTTGATGATTTTATAAAAATGCAGGCTTATCTTCTTGCCACCAGTTAATAATAGTCTATCGAAGCTATATAGATTGGATTTTGATCATATTAGATTAGAAATCGGATGTTCACAAGATTTGCAAGTGATGATTCCTTCGCTTTTAACTAAGCATTTGAATCAAAGAAATGCTAGGATACAAAAGTAATAAAGTTATAGCATTTTTTAAACCATTTACATCATCTGGGGCTAAATAAAGATCAAAAACATGATCGTCACAAAAATCTCGATTTAAGCTTACTGGTATCTGAATTGTCGGTCGTCTATGCACAATATGTGAGAAAAATCTTCTCCAACTAAGTACTAATCCCGTCACTAGAAAATGTGTATTGTTCAGTATTTTTTCACAAATTTTACCATTTAACAGTACAAAAAGTTCAAAACCGTAATTTAAGAATATGGGAAGCACCCTGCGGGATCAATATTATAGACCGTAGATGTTATAAGCAGGCAATGTCAGCATGCTGAGGAAAAACTTACCCATACAAGAAGAAACGTAACATTTTCTATATTATTCTAAATCTGTTAATATCTCTTTTTGTCAGGTAAAATCAATATACGAAGAATATTCATATATACGGAAAGGTATGTTGGAAATTACCAAAAATATATTTTTGTGGATATTTCAGTGAAAAGACAGATCAAAAAAAATATTTTTTCGACCCAATTACATTACGACGAATTGGCATAGGGTATATAAACCCTGGTGAAAGGTATATAAACTTATGCACATTCAAATTTAAATGCTTCTATGAATTCTGTGACCGGCAGTGGAATGGTGGTTAGAACACGCAACCACCACATATGTGATCATTTGGTTCCAATGGACATTTATAAATTTATGATAAAAATACTATTATTGCGTTTAAGGGGCTACAAGACATTTGGACAAAATTAGGGCCGATGTTAATAAAACAAAATTCGTTCTATTCCATGAATGAGATATAGAACAGCTTCTGATGTTCAGTGAGCTAATACGCATTCTATTTTTAGGCTCACTCTACTTGATCTAAAATTTAAGGATGATCACGAACGTCATTTCGAGAAGCATTTACCAGACTTGTCATTCGACTACTCGAAGTGTTCATCAGACATAACGCTCAGATAATGGTAGGTGATTTTGTCGGGGCTGAAACCCACGTTACGATGATAGTTCCATGTTCCAACAATCATGCTACGGTCGGTATATTACAATTAATATTATACGGTCCAAAATATCACGCTTTGCCAAATTGCATGTGAATACCCCGAACTAATTCCTGTTGAATCGTGAAACAGTACAGAAATATGAGCCTGATTTACGCATAACTTCTCCCAACGTCCTTCAACGAATTGGGTGATAAAACATTAAGTTCTTATAAAAATTTGCTGTGAATTAACGTACGATTTACGAATTATTATAACTAACTTATAACTTAATTTCTTCAGCCAATTTGTATGTGAGATACCCTAATTGGATTGGTAGTTCAACCTATTATTATGCTTAAAATAAAAGCCTAACACTTACTAAGTTATGTTAAATTTAATACAATTAAATGAATAATTTGTTTATTGAATAATTATGGAAGACATCAAAAAGGCGTGTTTATCCGATCGAGTTTCTAACAATTTGCTTGACAGTGCAATCTGTTATCATTCCCGGAACTATGTTTGCCAAGCGCTTGATATCTGCCAAATTCGGCTAAATTTTATACAACTGTTCGAAAGATATGAAGTTAAGAACATATGGGCCAAATAGTAAGGGGTGGTACCAGAAGGAGCGTGGCGCTAGGTCGATTTCTCTCAATTTTTGCCAGAAACTATTAAACAATACAATGAACAAAACTTTAGATTGTCGCAATCTTCGAACAGGGAGCTACAGGTAGGGAATTGCATTTCAAGAAATCTGTAAATTTGTACGGAAGGTATAAAAAGAGGTGTAGCAACGCGATGGATTTTCATTTGAATACTTTACCTTAGTAAACCAACAACGTGTGCCAAAATTTACTGAATTTAGTGTAACAGGGTGAAAGATATGAACTTGAAATGAAGAATTAATTTCGTAAAAATCACTCAATTTTTATGGGAGGCACTAGAAGGGATGGGCCTATATAGCCCATTTGCAAACCTTATCTGGAAGAATATTAGGTTGTGCCAAGTTTAAGTAAGTTTCATAAATATATGTGTCAGCTCGCAGCCAGAAGGATATCGCTCAACCAACTTATAAGTTTTGAAAAAACCAAAAGATGCTCGGTACTTGAAACGCTTCCTACTGGGTGCTACATTTTTGGCCATACCAACGGAAATCAAAGACCGATATATTATACTTTGAATGAAAAACAAGCTTGGTGGGTACATTTGTATGGCCAAGCTGGAGGAATTCATAGCCATACAGCGTCCTCTTTGACTCAAACTAAGTATATATCAATTCGTGCTAAAATCGACTCATAATTTAAGAGACAGACAGATGGACATCGCTGTATAAAGTCAAAATGTGATTCTGATACAACCGAGTAGTTCCAACTACCACATTTCTAGACGTTAAAAATACTCTAAATGAAATTCAAGATGAAATTCAAATTGGTTATTTTTTTATTAAAATTAGGGATGTGAGATTATTCGGTTAACCAAACATTGTGATTAAACCATATTTCGAAAGTTCTGATTATTCGTTTATTCGAAGCTATGATTAATCAAATAATTAGAACTTTTGTTAATCAAATTTGAATAATTTCTTAAAAATTCAAATATTTTGTGTACGAGAACAATACTTATACTTTTTCACGATTATTTTGGAATTAAAACATTGTGTTAAAGCACAATTTTGAAATTATTATTATTTATGATACCACGCATAAATGACGAAATTCTGAAATGTTTTTATACTCTCATCCATAGAAATGAGGTTAATACCAAAAGAAAATTAATACATTGATGAAGAGGAATTGGAGCTTCTGTTTCTACGACGAAATTCGGTTTCAATATCTTTTATGGCGATTGATTATGGATGCGATAACTCTGGTAAATCCACATCAGTGTTAACAAAATTGTGCCAGCTGTAATTTGCTCATACTCACACAAGGTTTAAATACAGCAACGTCATTTTAAACCGCCACTGAAGGTTGCAAACAATGAAATATTAAGAATATTCCGATATTCTGTTGTTTTTAAAATTACTCTCCAATTTTCATTCGCAAAACTGGCAGTCGATCTGTTTTTTCGAATTCTGCCAAGCATTATAAAGAAATGCAATGGACAAAAATGTGGGTTACTCCGGTCTATAAATGTACAATTACAGAGGAAAAACAAGTTCTGAAATTCGGTCAATTTGTGTGGGAGATAACAAAAAAAGTTGTTATCCGATATAGCCCCCTTACAAGCCCGACTTTGGTATTAAGTAGTGACAAGTTTTAAGAAGTTCCTTAAAGACTTACGGCAGCTGTCGTGTCTACCAACCAGACACCCAAACAAGCAGACATCGCTCAATCGGCTCAAAAAGTCATGACATGCATTTGGTCAAAAGATTTTTGATGCCTATGACGCTTCCTTCTGTGTGTTACATTTTTGCCGTGTCAAATGATATACCTTCATTCCTCCGGGTAAAGAACAAGAAGTATATCATTTAACAGAGATATTAAGAAGATTTTGAAAATTTATTTTGACAAGTTTAGTAAAGATTTGTGACCGGCCAAACAGGCGAACATCGCTCAATCGATTTAAAACACAATTGATCAAAATATACTGGGTACTTCAGACGCTTGCATAGTTAAAAATATCGGTAGTTAATTTACAATAAATTAATTTAACTATTCTAACTATCGGCAACCACCAAGAATGTCATTAAAGAAATTTCAAACAATCACAGTTCGGAAATTATCATAAGAATCATCAGACAATTTCAATGGCAAAACAACTTGTTGAAGATAAGTGATAATACAATTTCAAATATGATGCACTAAATTATTCTAAATTATTTATTTGCTTATGCTTCGAATGGATGAACCATCGCTGCAAAATATCAATGGAGATATAGAAAGCCTTGAATAATGTGCTTAAAATGAATTTATATTTGTTAAGAAGACTCTTCTCATAAGAAAGAATCGAACATTTTTCATAAAAAAAAATTTGTTGGAAACTTTTTGTACAGAAAACTCTATTAGAAGTTTATTTTCAGTTAGAACACTGCTTCGAAAATGTTTTTGATGTGGATGAGTTTCTTAATAACCTTTGTTCACATAACGGAATGTCTTGGAGGACGATTTTCGAACGGAAAAGTGTATTGGAAGACATTTTTCAATTAAAGAAGTACCTTGAAAGACACTTTTCGATTCCTCAATGACGAGTTCTTACCTTCCTTACAAGAGAAGTTCCTTTGAAAATTTGTTCCAAAATGGACAAATCTCTCCCCATTTGCATAGAAAACATGTATGGAAAGCCTCTTGGGATACAATTTCTTCATTAGTCTCTTGGAAGAAATTTTCATACAGAAAGGTTTTTGACAAGTGTTTCTGAGATTTCTCATCGAGCCTGTCATGTACAGAAAATATTTTGGAAAATATTTTCCATATGTTTGCAACAAATTCCAAAGGGTGTTGGAAGAAATACCCAATATGAAGATCTCTTGGAAGATATTTTCCCCAAATAAAAATGGACAAAAATACGTTATACGAATAAGGCCTTCAAAGAAACAAAGCTTCTCCCGGACAAGACAAATTTCGTATGAATGTTGTTTCAACAGCATTTTTGTCCAAAAAATATTTTCTATGCAAATATTCTACTTTATTCCGGTGGATTTCTAATACATGGTCATTGCCTTCCAAAACAATTTCATAAGAAGAAAATTTGTCAACAGAAAAGTGTGACTTTTTATAAAGGAGGTTGGTTGGTTTACTTTCAGGTACACAAAATTGCTATAACTCTACTATTAGTACTCCTAAAGACATATATTACATATATAGGTATTGTATTGTATATATACTATATATTGTGCATATTTTGATGTCTTCACATTTCAAACAAATAAACGGCATTTTCTGTAAAGGTTTCATTTATTATGGTAGGAGTGTTAGTTGTTAGTTACTATGCCATACAACAACAGCCACTAAATTATCAATTGCAATTACGCTTGTAGTTGAATCGCGTATTTTGTGTGTCATTCGTTGGTATCAACTAAATCAAATCCACTACCCTTTAGTTAGAGGTAAATCACCCAAGATACATTTGAAATTTTAGGTCATATTAACTATGGGATGTGCTCAATGTAGATACTTTACGACAAACTTCGTATAGGGATTTTCTAAGATTTCCATACATCTGCCACGTTTACTTGTGGTAACGATAATTGGACAGTGGTAGTCTTTTTTTCAAGACAATTTAATATTTATAAAAACGCCTGCCCACCTCTTAGTGTTCACCATAGCAAATGACAGATTTCATGACTAATTTGCAATTGCTGCGCTCGCATATACATAAATTTGACCAGGCGTAACATTTTCAACAATTGGTACAATTTTTTTGATGTTAGTGTAAATTTTGATATTGATTGGTTACTAAATGACCCCGGTACAATTGATCTTAAATGCTGAAATATTTTCTATATCACAACTTTTTTTAAATCTGCACAAATATATTAAAAAGCAGTTCCTTACTACGCTCCAGATTAAGACTTTGCTCAATCCGGTTTTGCTACCTTTCACACAAAGTGGTTAATTCCGCAAAAATTAAACTTCAATTTAGAATCGATATTACCGACCAATCTAGAATTATGCAGATCCTATTGCCGATACCCCAAAATATTGTTTTGTAGAGTTTACACGAATCCTATAAAACTTCTCACTCTACACTTTTTCCCCTAACTCTAACTTAGGATTGTAACTGGACGAGCTCCCCAAGTCCTTTCTGTCATTTACCATCTAATATACGAAATAGCGGATTTGACAAAAATCTCTTTTTCGATCATAAATTAGAATTGGTGTGCCTGATTAATGAACAATTTGACAGATTATGATTCATCCAAACCAATAAAACACTTGTTTGGCCTTTTCCAGGTTATTTGCTTTGGTAAGCTTATTTAAAGATCCGTATAATATTCAAATATTTGCGAAGCTATTTTATTTTTAGAATCATAAAAATGACAAATATTGTACTCTGATTCATTTCAGACAATAAAATGTACGAGTATACTTATATTGAATATTTAGAAAATTAGAATTTAAATACTCTAAACCGAAACGAAATGTATATAAATTATTATAAAAATCTACAGTAAATGATCATGTAAAAGCAGTATTCCGCAGAATGATCCATGTTTCAGATGATGAGTTAAATTTGCGGGATTTTTTTATACATAAGTACGACTTTTAAGTTATTCTTGTCTATTAAAATTTTGACGTAACCTGGATTAAAAACCAAATTCTATCCAAAAATGCGAATCAAAAAAGGCCACTTTGTTATGCGAAATTGATTTCCTTAATAATGTCGATACTGTACTGTATACTACTGAATGAATAAATTTTCCAAGTACCTTACTTAATGAGAAGGACTCAACAGATTTGAATGAAATCCCATTTTTGACTAGATTTTTTTAGCAATTAGAGTTTAGTATCACTGTTAAAGTACTAGATTTAGTCTTTTTATATTTTTAATGTATATGGGGTAACCCTTTTTCGGGTTTAAAAGTAAAGTTAAATAAAACATACGCAAAGCTATGATTTCGATGAAATTTTTATTTCATTGTAATGTTTGGACCCTGCCATTATGTACAAAATATAAAGTCAATTAAATGACCGCCTCTGTATTGGTTGCGACAGTTAATCCTTCAGCGTCATTTTCTAAAAAAATGGCCCAATGGCACCTGGCACAGTCATTTTTTCCGAATGCAACGGCTTGTCCACAAGCACTTCTGGGTTCTTCGAGCCCTGTACTCGTATGTCACAATTTTGCTTATTGACGTCGTCACCAAGTGAGAAATGAGCTTCTTCGCTGAATAAAATTTTATTCGATCAAAAGCTCACATTTAAACTACCGCTTTTATATTACGTTTCAACTATTTTTACGCATTTTTCGGTTGTTACACGATTTATATTCGTAAATGCAAACCTTTCACTAAATAAATAACACTTCAGATGACAAGTATTTAATAGTTGGCAGCCTCCCCAGATCGGTGGTTTTGAAACCGTTAACCGATAATACTTTTATGTCTTTGTTAATAATAAAATTCAACTATATGTATAATTCCTACGAAGGCATTGAAATATAAATTTACACATAAATGTACATATTTTAAATTAAATTAAATTAAATTACATTTTACTTCCACTTTGTAAAAATTTCCCCAAACTATTTTACAGCAAAATAAAAAGAATTTCGAATTTGTGCTTTTTTAGAATTTTGAGACTCTTTAATCAATTCCCAGACAAACACGTTGGGAAGAGAGTCATAACGGACGTATCACATTTAGGTTTTTGCCAGATACTTTGACTTTGGTTTTAACCTCCGTCTTGGTTTCTTGCAAACGGGACATGGGTCACTCAATGCCTTTCTGCATAAGGGAGCCCTGTCCGACCGCAAGTCGTGCAATTGTGGTATATCAGTCGAAGACTAGCGGTACGTTTTGTGTGAATGTCCCTTATATGTAGATAAAGGGTGTCCCAACAAGAACGCAAGATTTAAATTTAGCGCCATTCGAAGTGTCATTGTTTGACATTTGAACAATTGTTATTGTTTGCTAGTAGAAGGTACGAGGTTAGTAAAAATGGTGCGGTACACGAATGAACAACGCATTCTCATTGTGAAATTGTTTTACCAAAATGGTGAAAGTTTTGTGGCTACAGTTCGAAAATTGCGATCAATTTGGGGTCACAATAATGCTCCTAAAGAGTCAACTGTAAAGAGATTAATGGATAAATTTGACAAAACTGGGTCTGTTAGTGATGTAAAGACAACAACGCGCCTTCGACCAGGTCGATCGACCAAAAATGTCGCAGCTGTACGTTGTGATGCCGCTCAAACTCCATCCACCTCAATTCGACACTGAGCTCAGCAAATTGGTGTCTCCAAATCCACTATGCAGTGAATTTTGACGAAAGATTTGAATTTTCATTCATACAAAGTTCAGTTGACTCAGGAACTGAAGCCGGCTGACCACGGACAGCGAAGGGAGTTCCTTAATTGGGTATTGGAGAGACAACATGAAAATGCTGATATTGCCGATAAAATCATCTTCAGTGACGAGGCCCATTTCCATCTTAATGGCTTCGTCAATAGGCAGAATTGTCGCATTTGGGGTAAGGAAAATCCTTGAGTGATTCACGAGAAGCAAATGCATCCTCACACGTTGAGTGTGTGTGTGTGGTATGGATTTTGGGCTGGGGAAATCATTGGACTTTTTTTTATGAAAATGAGGCATGTCAAGCGCAAACAGTCAATGGTGTTAAGTATCATGAAACCAGTCTTTTCGTGCCTAGAATTGAAGAAATGAATTCGGAGGGCATGTAGTTTCAACAAGATGGCGCCACATATCACACAGCCAGAGAAACAATTTAATAGCTGCATCAGTCATTTCCCGTTTTGGAGACCAGAATTGGCCGCCTAGATCGTGAGATTTAACACCATTAGACTTTTTTCTTTGGGGTTTTTTGAAGTCGATGGTTTATGCGTATAAGCCGACGACGACTCAAGTCTTAAAAGAGGAAATTGGATGCTGCATTAATGAAATACCGCAGCATTTATGCAAAACGGTCATTGGAAATTTCATTGAGAGATCGTGTGTGTGCCAGCTAAGCCGCGGCAGTTATCTGCCCGATGTGTTGTTCCATACATAACCTCATTCTGTCTACTTTACGACATAATAAAGTTTCACAATTTTTTTTAAATATCTGTGTTTTATTTAAAATTTGAATCTTGCGTTCTTGTTGGAACACCCTTTATAAGGGAGTCAGCAATATGCACTGTACTCAGTTTGTTGTTTTGGCTAGAACAACGGTGTCTGCTTCCAGAGCGTTTGCTTGGCGTAAGGCTACTACGACGTAGTTGTGAGAAGTGGGTCTGCTGACCTTTTCAATTCAGTCTGACCTGTTGGTTAAGCGGCTGCGGGACTGCTCAGATCATGCTGATTCCACAATCCCGTTCAGCTTGATAGTCGGCAGCTGTTTGCTCGTGTGCAGGGGTACCAGTCTCTGGACCGCAAAAGGTTGAAACTGGGAGTAGGTTAGCTACAGAGTTTGACCTAAAGCTTTGTCTGGTACCGGGGGTGATAGGGATACACACGGGCAGATCTAGGGTTCGTGAACTGTCACCTGTATCTTTTTGATCTCTTGGGGGGTACGGACAGGCATGGGGTTTTTCCTATGTCTATATGTCATGGTTGCCGTTCACCGTCGCCGAACAGAAGCGGTTTGGAGTTTTGCTCGGGTACTGCATTCTTGTAACGTAATATACACCGTTCCACGTGCCTGGGAACGGCTTACCTCCGTGCTTGCAGGTATGTAAAAATGTCCAGTCTGAACTCTTTTACCACAGGGTGACCAATCCCGTGAAGTATGGTGTATAAATCGCAATATGGTAGCTTTGCTTTTTGCTTTGCTACGCAGCTCCAACCGGTGAGTTTGGCCGGTAGCGTGGGGATCAGGAGGCCCCGGGACCGACTTCCCGCCTGATCATTTGGTGTTGAACCTCTAGTAGGAGCATCACGCGGGTTGATACCAAAATCGCTGGTAGAGACTTTGTGCTCGAATGTGGAGTTGCATTGCAACCGGGTGCTACAGATGTGGTAAGGTAGGCCTCACCTCCGCCAATGGGGATTATGCGCTATACTAGCATAATCAATTTGGTATCTCCAGGCTGCGAAAAAAGGATTGACAATTGCGGTAGTCCAAGTTTTACTTGGCTATCACAGGGGGCGTTGGCAATCGCATTGTAATATGCCCAGTGGGTCGCACACCGTGGGTAAGGACTTCACGGCGAGACTCACGGAAACCCCTCGTGGACCTCTGTCACATCGTTTTCCATTACGTTGAATGCTAATGTAATAATTTTTAACAGAAACTACGAATTATTTTAAAACAATCAATAATAATCTAAAACATTAATGAAGAAATTCAGAAAAAAGATTCAACTTAAATCCAGAAATTTCGAAAAGAAAACTAAATTTAGCGGGGAAATAGCTTAACTGGCAACACTGTTTTTGACCTAAAATCAAGTTCGAGAAACCGCAAAAAAACGCAAAACTTGACTTTGTGCAAGAAAAAACTGCTGAAAAGTAGAAAGAGGTCAAAGAGCAGCAATATTAACGCTTTTTAAAAGAATGTTAGCAAAATTATTAGCATTGCCCATAAAATAGCAAAAGATAATTATTATTATGATAATTTATCAAACAAGAAAAAAGATCCCCGAAGAACTTGGAATTTTCTTCATTTAATTTTGGGTTATGTGAAGCATGAAATTAATGTTGTTTCTGGGTCAGAAAAAAGAATTGCTGCTGATCAAGAAAAAACTAATAGTTTTAATGATTATTTCACTAAATCAGTAGAGAGTTACAAGCTCAGGAGATATCTACAATATGCCAAGAACGTTGTGTTCTGATACTCGTACTCGTACTCGGAACTTAGGTTCCGGGAGAGAGATTGGAGGTTTTGTGGAAGAAGTAAGATTGTGTACTTACGAGGGGGCTTCGCAATGGAGAAGAGCAAGCAGACATCGGTTAACTTACATTATTATCGGGTTTTATTCGTATGTTGAGGGCGGCTGGCGAAGTGGTCCGGTTGTCGGCTAGCGGAAAAAGATTACAAGTATCTCGCTGATTTCAACCAGGAGCCCTCAACGCCCGCTGGGTTGCTATATGGGCGTAACAAAATAGGGGTTTTTATAGTTACATGGTTGTTTGAAGGGGCCTTTACACAAGCAAATAGAGTAGTTAATTTTTACAACTTACAATATTTACAAATTGATTGATACAAGCGATTCAACTTAATTCAGTGTAACTTGATATAAATCAACTTTAATTCAAAACAATACAATTTAGTTAAATGCAATTCATACAAAAATGCAATTTAATTCATAATTTAGAATTCGTAATTTACTTTACTTTATCAAACTCGTTTTTCAATTCAATTTACAATTGACGAATGATCAATTCATGGGAAGGAAGGATTAACTACGTTCAACAATGTCATTAAAAACCTGAAGCAAAGTTCATCTCCAGATTATGGTGGTATTTCAAACAATGTTATATCTGAATGCATTGATATAATATCGCCTGGTTTGGTATATATATTTTTAATAAAATATTGCCAACAATAACTTATTCCGAAAGCCTCAAGATAAGTAAAATTGTGCCAATTTCTAAAATTGTGAATGCATTTATAGCTATTCTTTCAAGTATTGATAAAATATTTGAATAAATCATACATGAGCATCTTTTGGCTTAAATAAATGACAATAATTTTATTTGCAGACACCAATTTGGATTCAGGAATGGGTGTGGAACAGAAGAAGCTGTAATAAGTTAATAAATTGCATATGTAAAGAATTAGATGAAGGCTTCTCTGGTGTTGTTGGCTTACTCTTATATTTTCCAAAAGCTGTCGATCTTGTCGACCATTCAATACAAATGGATAAATTGTCGTTCTATGGTATTTGCGGCAATAAATTATTAATTTGTAAAAGTTATTTCGCAAATCGTAAACAATTTGTTGTGGTTGCAAATGCAGTTGGGGCGGAAACAGGTGTACCGCAGAAAAGTTGGTTAGGGCCTCTACTGTTTTCGTTATATCTAAACGATTTAGCTAAATTTGGTTTAAATGGTATAATTTACAAGTTTGCTGATGACATTTGTCTGTTTTACTCACACATATATGGGCAGCTTCTGCAAAAAGGTTGCAGAACATGGTATATCTTTAATTTTCGAATTAGTTCGAATAAATAAATTAGCTTTAAATTCTGGCAAAACAAAACTAAATCGGTTTGAATAGATATTACAAAATTTTGAAAACGAATTTAAAAATGCATATTCTTATATTTTGGATATAAAAACCAAGATGTTCATACATAAATAATTTACAGAAAGTTGCTTGAGCAACCAGCAAATAGGTAATTTATGGATTCAGAAATATGTCTATATTAAAGTATTTGCAGCATATGCAGAATAAAACACCCACAACTACATATAGTTTGCCACTTAGATATTTGGCTATTTGATTATGTACTAACGTTTGTGAAAATGTGCTCCCAATTATGCCCTTAACTTATATCAGTTAACGATATACGTTTATAAGTTGCGAAACAATATCGAATATCGCACGATCAGTCAATACTAGAAATCGACAGCACGTAAAGACTGCACTTTGCAGGCTGGAGATTACAAAACAACGTATTAAATATATTAGTGCCTTTGAGTTTAACAACAAAAATAATGATATATCGATATATCCAATATCGCTTTTTAAAAGAAATCTTAAAATATATTTAAAACATAATTTTCAGATCCTCTAAATAATTAGTTTACTTCAAATTTATGCAAGCTGAAATTGTAGTTTGTTGTACTTAACATGATGTAAAATTATTGTTCGCATGCCTCACAATGCCTTTATGGCGCGGAGGCCACTTTTCATACGATTGTACAAAAAGAGAATTATAAAAAATAAAAACGAAAATAATTATTTTGACTCCCATTGCCCTTCGTTATTGACAAAATACAATTTTCTCAAAAGTGACAACTTTCTTCAAACTGTAAAGAGCTGGGAAAGTTTGGATAACGGACTTGAGCTCTGGGACAGAAAAGCTATACGTTCTATGGGACTTAAACCCGAAAAACGCTATTTAATTTAATTAATTTGTTCCTCAATGATAGTAGACGAAATATATTACATTTTTTCCAATTAGAGAGTTTAACAACCTTGTCGTTAACAAAGTGCTTCAAGGGTGTGGAGGATCACTGAACCGAACCAATAAACAATTTTACAGAGTTTGCAGCCCTCTTTAAATTTCATATCATATATAATATTGTAATTAAGTAAAGTAAGTTATTATAATTAAGTTATCTATTAAGTAAACCCCCCAAACTTTTTCCCAACAGTCAGCAATTGATGTAGCCCGAGATTTCTTCAACGCCACAATGCGATGACTTCATTTCCTATTGGTGTTTCTGCTGTCGGCATGTTTTGAAATAACTTTTCCAACAAGTGATAATGAGAAAAAAGCTCACATTGGGGAGCGTAAAATACTAGCAGGCAATACCTTGTTTGATATGACCGCGCGCACCACCAACGTCTTCTTACAACACACTTCTCTATACCACAAAGTACGGGAGAATACAAGGTGTGCGAGCTTCAGCGAGTGAACGTGTGAGCGAGCAAATGAGTGCGCGCGTACGTATTATTTTAGCTACTTGTGCGATCCGATCAACTGACAACAATTACTTGTTGCTGTCGTTGTCTTTGCTCTTGATGTTGTTGTTGTTGTTGTTGATGTATTGATTGTGTGCTTTAGCTTTCTGAGCAAATTTCAGACGCCGATATTTTCTAGACAATCAGTTCTAGTCTGAGACTCGTTGAGCGAGTTTCTTTTCCGAAAAGGAAAACGCACGAAAGTGGCAAAAGATATCTATTCCGAGCTGACACTTGGCAAAGCATATAAAATACCGAACACTCAGTGCGAATCAACCGATTCAATTGATTGAGTATTTGCCAGTCCCTCCCATCCCCCAAAGTGCTCCAACGTCAGTCAGTCAGTGTACGCGAACGTGGGAATGTGAGCAAACGAGCGAGTGAGTCCGTCTCCTGGCCGTGACTGGTGTCAAACCCCAAAATATAATGTAAAATATTTTAAACGATGTGTTAGTTGTCGCGGCTCTGTTTTGTATAGAAAAAATATTGAGAAATAAATTCGAAATTAAAAAAAAAAAAGAAAAAAAAATAAGAATAAGAATCACAAGCAGAAGAAGACGCTATACCAAACTGAATATGAATACGTCTTCTTCGGCCCATTGTTGTCCGTGCTGTTCTGCAAAGAATACAAAGCAAAAAGTTAGTTGAAGAATATACTACGAATACAACAATAACGCGGCAGCTATTATTATTTTGTTGTGTTACTAAACATACACACACACACACACCCATATCACATACACACAGCCCAACACCCAGAGAATGTTTATTAACTTCCTTAACATTCAGAAGTTAATTATAGTAACGTTGTGAAGTTAATTGAGTACCGTGAAACCGTCGCCTCATTGCAAAGCGAGTAAAAATCTTATGGTGCTTAAACCACTCGCACAAGTGTTACGTGGTGAAATTTCGTCAAAAATAAAAGTGTTCTTAATACAAATTTGCCAACGCTATTTATTCACTCCAACTCCAACGCGACAACGAGCAGCAGTGTCAAATTCCCCAACTTCAGTGCAATTATCAACTCCAGCTCCCTGCACTCGCCACTTAGTCCCAGACGTCAGTGGGTGAATGTCTGGTATTTGGAATATTGTAGCAATACGACAGGTAGGTTTACACCAAAAAGCACTGACATATAATATCTACGAGTACATGAATACAAACATACGAGTACATATTAACACAGCTACATACATACATATATGCACACATATGTATGTACACCCAACAAATTGTGTTAGTCAATATTCTAGATATGTCTCATCGTACGGGAAGACTGGTTATCACTTTTCTCTCGTATTTTCTTTTCGTTGATGTCATTCGAATTTTATAAAGAATTATTCCATCGCCTGAAGTGAATACAAATACACACAATAAAACACTAGGGAACAGTGCAAGGTCCATTCTAGCAGCAACATACTATACGAGTATAATGTTTAGAAGAATCAAAATACCGGTTTATTTGTGTTCTATGTTTTTATAAACATTATGTTTATGCTTATCTTCGCTACCAAGCTTTATGTCAAAAATTAATATAAAATGAATATTCGAACCATACCATGAACATATCTATTGTAACGTTAAACTAGGGCGTACTTTCATGTTACCCTTTTTGCCCACATTTGCGCTTAACTTATTGTGAATTGTTAATAAGACAAATGTCAGGTAGTATTTAATGAACGAATATCTTCATAAAATGTAAACCCAAAACTTATTATTCCGAACAACTCAAGCGGTAAGCTTCATAAACTCACCTTGAATTATAATTAAAGTCTTTTTAACCTCTTTTATTCTAAACCATAACCAAATAATTTCTCATACCTCTTGAGAAATGTATTGATTCAATGTATATCCTCAAAAATCATCAGCGAGTCGATTTCCCTTCACAGTGGTACAAAAAGATTGCCTAAACCACAAAATAGAGTCCCCGACATACCACAAATTAATTACAACAATAACAACAACTGTCAATTTGCCCAATCTGGCTTGACTCACTCCAATGACCAAACTCGCTCTCATCACCAAACTCTCTTTTTATTCACTGTTGTTTCGAAGAAATTATTTAAACAAAATGAATTCCAACGATTCATGTGAACAAGAACATCGTTTAAACCTAACTTTGGCTTTTATTTTATTTCATTTATGTATTTAAATCTATAGAAACATAAATCCTTACAGGCTAATATTGGCGTAACATATTTTATAGAAATTATTACAATATATTATTTTAGTTTAAATATCTTTCTTGCGATCCTATTTAGGTTATTGAATTTAATAAATATGAGATTCAAAGCACTATGCTTGGCAACATTTGTGGAATAAATTTAATGAATTAGAGATTTTGTTGTATATTTTTAATCATCTGCATATAAAAGGAAATATCATTTATAAATACAAATATCATTTATAAATAGATTAAATAACAATGGGCCCAAAACATTGTCTTGTGTCACGTCAGATGTGTGCAAATATGGGAGAGATTCATAACCAGCAATATCGGCTTTGCAAATGCTATTTGACAAATATGACTATATATATGACAATTACGATTTTTATAAACTCATCTGGCAAAATATCTTTTTTTCAAACCAAAAAAACCCCAAACCCTTATTAATTAAACTTGAGATAAATGCTTTAAAACCAAAATATAAGAATATAAGAACAAAGCAATGCCAATTGGATTATCTCACTTTTTGTAAATCTATTAACAGCTGACAAAACTAAACCAAAATTTCTTCCATGGAAAACTCAAATACAATAACATCTTAATAATTTACATAAAAAAACTGTATATGTAGAAATTTCAATCAGAAGAACTGACTTATATATACATTCACCCAACGAGTTTTTCCGGTGGTGTAAAGGTAAGAAAGGCATCAGAAGAAAGTGCTTAAAGATAAGTCTACAAAATGCTTGGGGTGCTTGCTAAATTATATGGAAAATAAATTTGTTGAAGGAAAGATGTGAATCTAGTTATACATACGAGATAAATTACGTAATTTGTATGAAAGTTATCAGGTAGTTATTAGGTGGTTATTCAGTTAAGTTTTTCAAATTCCACCAAGCTTTACAATACAAAGGATTTGACAACATGTATTATAGGTAGCTGCAGTCTCCAAGTTAGGTATTAGAGAAGGAAAATTAAATTTCGATAGATTGGTTAATTTCTACGAAAAGTTATAGAAGGGGTGTGGTGATGGTCTGGGTTTTTAACCCCAAAACTTAGTTCATCAAACGCTTGATGTGTGTCAAATTTAAATGAAGTCATAACAACTGTTTGAAAGATATGAATTTAAGAATATGTGGGCAAAAAGAGAGGAAAAGTAGTTCATTATTAAGCCGATTTTTCCGAAGGTATATGGAGAACTATAAATGAATATATTGGTCAAACTCTAAGCAGATTTGCCGTCTATTTTCATTTTGAAACTCTATAAAACTTGGGTTAAGTCTATCATTTGTATGGGAGGTACCAGAAGAGGTATAATTAGTCGGTCGATTTTCTCAAATTCTGCCACGTATTTTAAACCAGAAATGTAGTAACTGCGGTCTACGAATGTGAAGTTATAAGGGAAAACTAAATGTTGCATAATAGATCAATTTTTATGGCTGGTATCAGAAGGGATAAGTCTATGTGTCCCATTCGTAATCTGCGGCTAGGATTGTGCAAAGTTTTGACAAAAAAAAAAAAATAAAATAATAAATCTCAAACAATTTAAAATATATTATTTTTTAACTGGATTCAGCCTTTCATTATTTAATACCAGTTATTTTCTCGGTAGAGGTGGGCCAGGATAAATTGTGCGACTTTGATTCATCTCCTCTGAAACCAATTTTTGTATTGCTAAGCGAACTTTTTTCCAAAAATTTAAAAGTCGAAAATGTTTGGTCTGAAAGGACTGCCATCAGGCATGCACACCCTGCCAATAGGCATGTCAGGTGTATCCTATATTCCTTTGAAAATAAAATTACAGGATAAGGCTTTCCTTTCTCAGTTGACTTATGAAGTAAAGTAGGGCTTATGACTAGCCTACAATTGAACATGTGGAAAAATACCTAAAACGAATGTCTAAGATTGAAAGCCTTAAATTAGGGCTGCAACAGAAGGCTTAATTAAAGGCACCTTAACTTGCCTTCTTTGGGAATTAAATATTCTGGAATTTTGCACGTTGCCATCTGAAAAAGTTTTGTTAGTAAGCTTCTGAAAGAAGTACAAGCTTTTTGTAGTGAATCTTTTAGAAAGAAATTATAGGGCCTAATAGCACGCTGTCTTTAGGGAGGAAGCTGAAAGCGGGCGAGTACTTTGGGTTGTAAAGAAGGATTACACGAGTTCTCCTAAGAAATATTTATAAAGTTTTCGGAGCATGCATTCTTAGTGAAGGTAAGACAGAAAAGTTCACGTGCGCTTAGCGCGTTGCTATATGAGGGAACACTTTTTCTACTATTGAATACTTTAGAAGGGCAATGGAAGGTCTCGCATAATACCTCAATTCACATTGTTTTCCGAATTACCAGTTTGAGACTTCCTAAAGTAAATGAAACTGGCATATGGTGTCTTTAAGAAGTAAATAAAAAGGCTTTCATGGTGAAAGTGTTTTGGTCAGTCTGTTGTAGCTCTCAGACCTGCTTATTACTTGCCTGGAAAATATTGCAGCTGGGCGCATTTATTTATATTATATACATGTTTAAATATATTCATTATAATGTGCCCTATTACTAACTCTTATCTCTGCCACGTCTATTTTATCTTCTTCCCACATGATAATTTGTGTGAAATAATAAGATTTAGCTAAATGTGGCCAAGAGTCAAAACTGTACAACAATGATTTATCGTTGGATGAAAAGGAATAACTAACGCTTGCCGTTTCTGATCGACCCGCTCTAAGCTAAACTATTCGGAAACTCATTAAAGGCCGCGACAGACCAAATTATTTCAGTTTTAATAAGAATACAAAAATATGAATCCAATACTTAGGGCCTGGCCAAAATGTGCCGACCACATGCACCGCATATTTCAATTGAACTGTGTTTGTTTGTATGTCTGCCGTAATGGTTGCTGCCTTACGTAAAAAAAAAAAATTAAAAAATAATGAAAACAACATTTGACATAGGGAAAAAGAGCAAAAGCTCAATATGGCGTTAAAAAGCTTGGGCAGGAATCAATTTGGGTCAAAAAAGGGACCCATTTTTAACCCTAATGTGGGTAATCGCACGAAGGCTCTTTTCGATTTGAATCCAAATATATATAATATGCACATAGTAGTAGCATAGTATAGCTTTCGAAATACACGGAATTTTAAAAATGGGGTTTTATCGACAACACGTGTCTTAAGAACACTAATACCAATAACAAAAAATGTGTTCGTACTTATATCAGTATTTAAAAATATTATAATTTGTTTTAAATAATCGCGTTTTTAAAAAAATTTTTGTAACTTATGTACTTCCCCTAATTTTGGAATGGGAATTGGTGGTAAATACAAGTCAAAATAAGTACAATAATATCAAATAAACTCGGCTTTGTCCTAATTCCAGCTAAGTCCATTTCCTTGAGTCCACTGATATACAGTGTGATTTTTTACCCGTAGTTTTTTTTAAAGTCGAATAAAACGCTCAGATTTGCATCATATATTACATTTTTTTATTGGAATCGATAAATTGGTCTATGCCATTTCATTTTTAAAGATAAATTCATGTAAATGTTGTCCGCTGCTCCGTCTCAAAATGTCCATTTGGAAGGTCCAATTTTTCGTCACTTTTTCGAGAATTCCACGAATAACGCGTGTGATGTTATCCAGTAAGGCTTCAATAGTGTTCAGCTTGTCCACATAGACTAACGACTTGACATAACCCCACAAGAAATAATCAAGAGGCATTAAATCGCAAGATCAAATCGAGAGATAAGCTGCTCATCAAATGCATTCCTCAACACATTCATTGTTTCATGAGCAGTGTGGCATGTTGCACCGCCCTGATGAAACCACATGTCAACCAAGTTCAACTCAGCCAATTGGGGCAAAAAAAATATCGCGTATCATGGCTCGATATCGTTCGCCGTTAACGGTAACGTTTCTTCCACGGTTGTCTTTGAAGAAAAATGGGCCGATGATACCACCAGCCCATAAACCACACCAGACTGTCGTTTTTTCGGGATGCATCGGTAATTCATGTATGGCATGTGGCCGTCCATCACTCCAGATGCGACAGTTTTGCTTGTTTACGTATCCGTTTAACAAAAAATGAGCCTCATCGCTGAACACAATTTTTCGATAAAACAGCGCCTATTCACCAAAAATTAGACGTTGTGGTAGGTCATTCGCCATTTCATGATGAAATGACAGAGTATACTGTACACTTTTCATTTTCACAGATGATGTTTGGACGCCATTACCAACCAGTGCTGCCAACCTGAAAATCTTAAATCTTAAAAAATCACTATATGTATACGTATGATCACCGTGTTATCACCAAAGCCGAGTCAGCTCCTTTTTGCGGGTCGTTTTCGAGGTTTCCAAATCGAAAAATGACTAAATTCAACTTGTTAATTGTGAGCATTCAAACTGAAGTAATTTCTATGTATATTTCGGTTGATCAACCAAGGTAGCAACACTTCCATCAAGCCTTCACAAGAACCAAAGGTTGGTTGGAAGAGTTCGCGCACACAGCTGACTGATTGGTTGTTTACGTTCACTCAAATACATCCCTTTATAACGACTTTGCGAACATAGGAATTAATGTTACACAAACCGTCATACTCTCGTGTATCATTTTATTTAGTTTAATTTTTCCTTTTCGTTTTCCACGACCCGATTAGCAAGGTTGTGTAAAATTGTGTGTTTTTTCATTACGTTCGTTTGCCATTAACAGATGACGTCACTGTCGATGTCTTCGAACGAAGCACACAATGCTACATTTTGTAAACATGTTAAAACATTTGTTAAATATATACAATTGAAATATTGTACGGATGATGTTATTAAGCTGCAGTTTTTGGAACAAATAGCTTAAATTATCATTGATAATGCTGTGTTTGGAAATGAAATGCGAAAAAAGGGCACTCGAATTCCCATTACAGCAAAAATGTAGCTAAAACCGATGTAGGTTATATTTTCGCTCAGAAATTAAGTTGGTATTTATATGAAACGCCTTGAGTGAAAAAGAGATGGACAAAAAACAAATTGCCGCTACCATAGTGAATGCAGCCTTATATGCAAATATCATCACTATAATTTGCTAGTGTAAATCTCGGCTATTCAACCATTCTTGCAAAAGAATAACAATCGAGGGATTGCCAACTAACAGACAGATTCATTCAAAGAATTCGAACTCAACATTTGTGCGGGCATTTCGCAGTCTTACTCTCTTCTAAACTAGTCTGCGCTTGGGCTGATTATAACTATTTATATGACACTGTTGCCGAATTTTCGTCTTTGTTAAATGGTATATTTACATTTTAAGCCTCGTCTTAAGAATAACAACTTTGTTTAACATCCAGATTCATTAACAATTTTGTAATAATTTAAGAAGTATTTATTACAATTTTGGTAAAAAATGGTAAACGGCTACACATAATATCTAAAAAAAAGTAAATATAACGGGTTTACCCGACAGTTTTTTGAAATTCAACCTTTCTTCGATAATTTCTAATTGATAACGTACAATAATATAGATTTTTATCCGTTCTGTAAATTTATAATGCCTGACAAAATATGAAAAAATGGATTAAGTAACCGCGCCCCCTCTCTAATACACCCACACAAATGACCGATTTGGGCCATATATTTTTCGTTTCATTTCGTTTATTTAACGATCTTATAATTTAAAGCCTCTTGGACAATATTAAGTAAATTACAAAATACATAACATAAATACCACTCCAATTAAAAAAAATATATAACTTAGAATATAACATAAAATTAACTAGTAACTATTAACTTATAATGTTTAAATTAAAGTGCACTAAAAAATAGGCGAAATAAAGGAATAAAAAAATAATGAGAACAATTTAAACATTGAATGATATAGGTCAGTCCAAGTTGCAAAAGTTTTTTTTAATTAAAGCATTCCAATTAATTAAGTTAACAATTTTAAAGTAAGAGACTATTAAGAAAATCACAACATGCATGAATTCAAAAAAATTCTACTCCACATTAAATTTAAAATTGTATATAAAACGAAAATTAATTATATAAATTCAAACGTTGAAGATCAAGCAATAATAATTAGCAAATATCACTCATAAATGCAGCCATTAAGGTATAAAGGAACAATATTCATCTATCCAAGGGCCGACTGCATATGACAGATAAGTCTATTACGAAAAATTGCATACATTTCATTATTACATTTCAATTTCTAAGCTCATTTGACAATGCATTATAGTTACGAGCTACTCTTACATTAAAAGATAGCGCTGTAGGATGCCACAGTTTGGGAATAAACAGTTGTCTTCTACAAACGGAATGACAAAATTTAAAAATTTCATATTGGAAACGCAAACAAATGCAGGAAATTAACATTCCGCTTTTTGAGGAAAATATATAACAAACAGCTCTGCTCAACGATAATTGAAGGTGTTTCATGTATTTCTGATTGGTAGCAGAGTACGCCTCTAATCAGTACATAATATTTGGCAGAACTATAGCATGAACCAGTTGCTTTTCACGTACAGCGGAAGCGACAAATTAGTGACGTAAAATTGCCTTAGTGCATAATTAACGCCTAAAACAACGTGACTAATATACATCCCAAAATTGTGTATTAGAACCATTATAAACTACTCGCAAATCCTCTTCAGTTCGATTCGAATAAAGCATAGCTTTGGACTTAGAAGAGTTCTTCGACATCCAATCACATAACCAATCAAACACATAATCAATTTTCTCCTGAAGAACGTCTAGAAACTGGTAATCCCCTTTAAATAGTAATTTATTATCATCAGCAAAGACATCCGATTTACACAGAGTATCAAATTTTACAAAAAGATCGTTAATGTAAAGAATGAACAAATTTTGCCTAAGACTGAACCTTGAAGCACCCCACTCTTTACGTTAAGTACTTTACTATATCCAACATTGACGCAAACTTACTGCCTCCTTCCTGAAAAATAGGAACAAATTAGACTACAAGCATTGGTTGCAAAACCATAAAAATATTATAGCTTATATATAAAAAATGTATGATCCACTGGATGAAATATTTTTTCCTCGTCCAATGACGCCAGTACAGATAATTTGTTTCCATTGAAATTTTTCCGAATACTATCAGTCAGACATAGTGCAAAGTAGTTATGCTTCTATGCTTCTGGAAGCCGCATTGAGAGTTATTCAAAAAAGACCTAACCTCAAGATATTTGGTTAATTGGATCTGCAAAACAAGCTCCACTGTCTTTGACAAAATTGAAATCGGCCTATAACTGGTCACGGCTTTTATTGAGTCTTTTTCACTTCAGTCACTATTTTTGCTAATTTCCACGCTGATGGATACTCAGATGTAGCCAAGATGGTGTTCACAATATATAGCATATAAATTGAAATATAAGGGAATACCAATTTTAAAAATTTTCAAAAAAGACTCGTCACAGCCAGCCGAATTAGACTTAATTATTAGAAATGTCTTCTCCAAATCCCATAGCTTAACACATCGAAAGGAAAAATCACCCTACCGTTGCGGCATATTCATAATACTATCGCCATGTGACTCCAATTGACAGCTTACAAACGTCTCATTAAGTTCACTAACATTCACGTCACTCGGTAAAGATTTGTCTGAAGGAAACCCTTTAGTTGCCATCAAATTCCACAATTCTTTCGTTGATTTATACCTGAGTGCATTGGAATGTGAATCAATCTTTCCCTTTCTAATCGCAAATTTAGCTTTGCCCTGCAAAATATTTTCCAACCAGCTTCAGTCTTTTCTTCCAAATGTGCTTCATAAGCCAGATCGCAAATTGACGCACAATTTGCAATATTTGGAGAGTTAATCCCAGTGTCTTTAAAAGTACGAAGTATTTTTCTTTCAAGTGGGAAAATAGTATGTATCGATGAACAGCGAGAAATAATATTTCATTTCATTTATTTAGTTCTATGGACATATAAATCCTTGCAGACCAAGAATTGGCATAACATATTTCAAGAGAGTTATATAAATGTGTACATTATTTTATTTTAAATATCTAAACAGGCACAGTTAAACTTTTTTCTAGACATACAACATTTTAGGTGTTGAATTGGATATTCATTTCTTGAAATCCCATTTAGGATATTGAATTTAATAAATCCGCGATTCAAAGCACTATGTTGGGCATAATTTGTGGAATGGCGTGTTGCATTAAATATATAATGACATCTGAGTGATCTCGGCGGAACATAAAACGGTATAAGCGATAATAATTCAGAACAATCAATACAAATAACAAAATATGATAAATACGGCGATATTGCAATGGCTGTAAGCCTAGTAACCAGCATCTAGAAATACAAGGAGGTACAAAATCACCAAAGTTAATTAAAGAGAGAGCAAATTTCAGAAGATCAGCTAAATTCTATGCGTGATATATTGATTCGGCAAAGGGGACTCCAAACAATAGAGATATATTCCAACTTTGATCTTACGTGGGACCAATTCTTCAGAACAATTTCTTCTAATATACGCTAGTATAGAATAAGTTTTAGGGATACTATAATTTATGTGCGAGGTGAAAGTGAGCGCCGCATCAAAAACGACACATAAATCCATTTTACTTTCAGTAGTGAGGAGTCTGTAATCACCAATTTTTAAAACCAACTGAATTGGTTTACTAGACCTTGAAAATGAAATATGGATACATTTTGATAGATTTAATGAAAGTTTATTTAGGGAACACCAGTCAAGAAGATTATCTTAATCGTTTTGCAGATCTAGAGCCTCAGGAATGTTAGATTTTTTAAGTCATCTGCATATGAAAGAAAATTTACTTTTATAAAACAGTTAAAATATCATTGGTAAATAAATTAACCAAGAAAGGTTCCAAAATACAACCCTGTGGCATGCAGATGTTTGGAAATATGGCAGAGATTCATAACCACTAATAACGACTTTGCATGTTTTATTTGATAAATACGATTTTAACCACTTTAACATCAAGGAATGAAATTCCATAGATTGCAACTTAGCACAAAGTATACTATGAGATACTTTATCAAATGCTTTGGCTGAGTCGGTGTAAACTGTTTCAACTTGAAGTCCAAGTTCAAATGATGAAATACAATATTCTGTGAAAATGGTTAAATTTGTTGTGGTAGATTTACCTGGATAAAATCCATGCTGAGATGGTGATAAAATCGATTTTGTATGAAAAGATAACTTCTTATAAATAATATACTAAGAAATATTTGTTAGTTTGGAAATCGGTCTGTCACCCGTAACATCATTCTTCTTACCGTCTTTAAAAATTGGTGTTATGCACGCCGACTTCCATCCGTCAATAAAGTTGCCTTCTTTAATGAAGAATTAAAAATATATTCAGGAGCAAAAGTTAGTGACAAGGCACATTTCCTCAGTAGACAAACACAAATCCCGTCAGAATCCGATTTATAGTAGGTTTTTAAGTATAGTAGGTTTTTAAGATTCCGTCGTACACCTCATCCTCAGTGAGTTCTAGGACACCAATGTCTAGCATGTCAAACAAATTTGAGTGACTAGCTGTATGGGCTGATGAAGGTACAAAATTTGATTTAAAAAAATTAGCAAGCTAGTTAACGGAATCACTGCGTGACCTTGACACAACATCACCAAATGTCATGTTTGAAGGAATTTTTAAAACACTCCTTTTCGAATTAACAAAATGTGAGAACGACTTATGGTTATTTATAATTTCATTCTGTTTTTGCAATAGAAATTGATTATATAAAAATTTATTTAAGAAATTAAATTCTCTCTGGTAATATAAAAATTTTTCATGACTTTCCACATTTCAAGATTCAGTAAACTTTTCATGAAATTTGTTGCGTGGATTTTTAGTATACCACGGAAGTTTGTAAGGTCTTGGAATCTTCAACGGAAATATATTCAGAAAATTACATTTTCAGTCACATTTTGCACATATCATATGTGAGTTTAGGCATAAGAATGAAAATCTACATTATTCCCGCATCTCTTTCTGCACCTTTCAGCTCCCAATGATCGATTAACCGAAATTCTATTTTCCCCTGTAAATTCCAATTCGTAGACTGCAGTAATTCATATGTATTTCCATTGCTTCTGCATTGTAATACTTTTTGTGAAATTGTAGATTTGAAAATATTGGCCGTATTAGCACGTGTCGTTAGGCTAGTTGAAACAGGAACTCGATACTATTTAACCTATCAAGTTCTCTAGACATTTTGTATCCAAGAATCTTTATTAAATTTTTGTCATATTAGTAGATTTGCGGAGAAAATATCCATACTATTTGCTTCGTTTATAAATCCTCTTACCAGATGTATCCGATCCTAGCGTTGTTACTTTAATCTCTCTCTCTCTCTCTCTCTGCAAAGTTTTGACAGCAAACATTTCAATTATTCGTTATTGTTTGTTTTTGTTTTTCTACTTGTAAATCACCAAGCAAACAAGAACTAAAAATTGATAAGAAAGACATGTTCCTATAATTGATTATTGACATTAGTTGTTAGCAGCTGATTTGATTGTATGCAATATTTCACACGAAAAATAAGCTACTGATTCTGTGGAAAAGCCTTCACTTCGTCGAACCACCTCAAATTTGAACTTCTTTGGAATGCCGTATCGAAAAATTCAAAGCAGATCAATTGTAAAATGTTTGTTTCGGAAGACAACAAGACTAGCAGATGTGCTCGCTGTTCTAAAACCATCGAGAAGGCACAAAATGTAACGAAACAGTCTTCGGTGTGAAGTTTAAAGTTAGCATTACAAAATTAATATAATGTAAGGTTATTCATTTTTCAGTTTCAAGCACACATAAAACTATGATTTATTTCATTATAATGCTTGGACCTTGTCGTTGTGTATAAGTTCGCAACCAAGTTATCGCAACTTTATTATGAAAACATGTTTACAAATGATTCATTGAAAGTATTGACCATCGCTCATCTTTTGAGGCTTTCCACAAATCTAGCTACTCCTTAATGTCGTCATATGAGTGGAACTGCTGGTCAGCCAGACCGTGAGCCATCGAACGGATCAATATCTGGAGAATATGGTGGGTGGGGCAAGACTTCCCATTTCAGCGTAGGTTTTAACAGGATTGGCCGAGCATTGTCATGCTGAAGAATCACTTTTTCGTGAGTTCGGCTCAATCGAATTAATTGAGGTCGATACCAATCCCCAGTAATGGCTTCGCTTAGTTTAACCTTCGCAGCGTGAATATTCGGCCGAGGCGACGAAGTAGAAGTGTGACCGGACAGCGCCCATGACTTTCTTTTTGGATTACTATAATGAATCCATTCGTCATCACCCGTTACAATACGATGAAGAAAACCCCTTCCTTTTTTGTTGCTGAAGCAAGTGCTCACAGGCGGAAAAACGATGCTCAACGTTTTTTGGCTTCAAGTTCCAAGTTCCTTGCTTTTGAATCATTCCCAACGCATACAATCGCTTGGCGGGTAACTCCTAACACTCAAGCAAGCTCAACTAGCGTTTGACACGGATCCCCATCAAGCAATGCCGTCAATTCAGTATCTTCCAAGGTTTTTCGTCTTCCTTCTCGCGAACGGTCGTCAACATCAAAATCAACGCCTTTGAAGCGACGGAACTAATATCGATACGTTGTTTCACTTAAAGCAGCATCTCCGGAAACGTTTTGAAGCTCTCGATGAGCTTCAGCCGCCGTTTGCTTCGATTAAAAGAAAAAAATCAATACTTCCCGCATATATCGATTATTTAGATTTCAACATATTCACACAACCAAAAGAATATGATGTCAAAAGAAAATCACTATTGTGCCAAGGCGGTATGTTTACCATATGCCTCAGCTTGGCTCATAATGTTTAGGTTATGGCAGAATCGACTAGCACTTACAGCTGGCGCCATCTATTGGCAAACAGCAGGAACTTAAGTGCGCACCATACAAAATACAATGTCATTCAAACGACCGCCTCTAGATTGGTTGCAACAGTGGCTCTCTTGTGGACACCTCCAGACCATAATCTACACCAAACAGTCACTTTTTCCGAATGCAATGATTTTTCATTGCATTTTGCTTGTTGACGCAACCACCGAATGAGAAATGAGCTTCATCGCTGAAGAAAATTTTGTTCGATTGAAAGCCCACGTTTGGATCGCCACTTGTGTAGTAAGTTTTAACAATTTTTACACGTACTTCGGTTGTTAAACGATTCACATTCGCAAATGACAAACCTAAATTCCCTAAATAAATAACATTTCAAATGGCAGGTATTTCTGAAACCACTAATGGATACATTAATTGTGTGGCCTTTTAAATCAAAAACTTTTTGATTTTTTGGTGAGGACAAAAATAAAACTGAATATTTCCACTACAACGGGCCCATTCTTGCAGTATCCCTACTGTTAAGGCCCTAATTGGATACCTGGGAAACCCATATTTGAGAATTTTAATTGGATACCTGGGAAACCCATATTTGAGAAATTTACAGTCACACGGATTCATAATGAAAAATACATGTTTGAAAACGTATCACAAAATTGCGCATATGTCACTTTATTAGAGGTTTATAATATTAGTTAGTTAATAATAGTAGTTAGTTTGTAGTAGAAGTTAATTTTAAACGTTTATGAATATTATTTTTTCGAAATTTCCTTAAATGTGGTTTACAAACATGTTTAAAGTTTTTATGAATAAATCCTTAAAATTTTATGTCAATAATGAAGTTGTAATTCAAAAAGACATACATCATCACATATCACATTATGGCGTAGAAAGTATGTGTGCTGAAAATAAACAAACGAAGAATATTGTATCTTAGTAAAAAAATAAACGCAGTCCCTAACTTTAGATACTGGGTTTACCTTAAAGATCTTCCACTCAGCGCCTCAAATTAGCATTGCTTACTTCATTCTGAACTCCTTATCAACAACAATCCTGGATGACAGCATAGGAAAAAAGAATTTCCTTCCTTTGAATGTGATGTGGAAGAGCTCTCACTTACAAATGAGTTTACGCGCATTCTTGACTCGCTATAACGGACACAAATTTTTAGCGAACTTTTACCAGATTTACTGTTAAAATTACTCTACTACTCGTAGTGTTCATCAGTGAGTTCTCAAAGAAAACAAAAGAATGTCGTAACTTGGCTAAAACCGACTATCATACGTATGATAGACGTGTTATACAAATCATCCCACCACGGCCAGCTACATGGTAAAAACTTTGGCGGCTGATACATGCAGTATGGGAACCAGTACAGATCCTAATAGGCGTGGTTATTTACGTTATTAGTCAAAAGCGAATATTAACTATGTTGTCCTGTCAAAATAATTCTGCCGATGACAGCCACATGAAAGAAACCTACCAAAGGCATCCGCTCTTCAAATTGAAGATTTCGTACGTACATTTCTTAAGTGTTTTCTTATTTCACAATTCAAGACAATTTAAAAACGTTTCACTAAATTAATTTAATTTCACTAAATTAACAAAAATGTTGTAATGTAATGTACGTCAATTCAAAGAAGTTTATTAATCAACCTGAACAAATTTCCAGGTTCCAATCCTTCCGCATTCAAATCCTATTCGTCAATTTGGAAAAATTTTTTAGGTTCAAATTCTGCCACCTCTAATAAACCACTCAAGCAGGTGTTACGTGGTGAAATTTTGGTGAAATCAAAAGTGTTCTTAATTCAAATTCCTCCAAGGTAACAACGAGTAGCAGAGACAAATTCTTCAGCCTCAAGGCAATTCTCAACTCTTCTCACCGTCACAGAGTGCCAGATGTTAGTACGTGACTGTCTGATGTTGGGAATGTTGTAGTGTGTAGTAGGTTTACACCAAAAACAATAACACAAAATATATTTGCATGCATACTCGTACGTATGTGTGCACCTAACACGCATACACTCAGCAAAATATGTTAGCTAATATCGTAGATAAACTCGTATATCGTCGCATGGGAAGAACATTTCATCACCTTTCCCTTTATTTCTTCATTGCTTCCATTGGAATATATATAATGAAATATTCCATAACATTAAATGAATACAAATACACACAATCACACAGAGGAACAGTGCACGATCAATTCCAGCAACAGGGAATTATTTACGTGCTGTTCCCATTGAATTGCAAATAACGACTTGGAAGAGTTGCTCAGATTTACAGCCTGCATTGTGGAGTAATTTTACAGGCCAAAGTTGGATTGAACACAGATGATAAAACTGGTTATTTGAACTTCAAATCACACTGCTACACCCACACCGTAGGAGAGTAATCTAACTAATAGCGACATACGTCCGATGGTAGTGTAGGTTCGATTCCTCGCTCCTCCATTTGTATTGGAGCTATATGACAACTTAAACTGATCTCGCTACATTGAGATAGGAGATGGCTCTGAATCAATCTCTATACATTTTATTGGGAATATTTATTATATTACACTCAGCAACCATAAACCAACATATAACATATACTTCAAAGTTTAGAAATTGTAAAAAATTTCAGATTCCCAACTTAATTTTGCTTTGCGGCCAGCTTACTGTCCCGATTTTGAAAAAATTATAAAAAGGTACACTCAATATTGTCCCCATTACCGTACCGCAGAAGTATCGTACTTAAACTTAAATTAATCGATACTGATTGGCTCCGAATTATTCGATATGGATTTTGTAGCGAGATCGGGATATCTCTATTATTACTTTAATATCGGAATATATTTTTGTGAACCTGTTTGCCATTTTTTTTATAAATTTTGTATTGATATAAAATGATTTAGAGGGGAAATTCATCTCTTGAAAGTTCCGCAATATGGCTTGAATTAGCAGTCAGTATGCGTGTGAGAGTCATTCCATCCTCCATGGAGCCATTGGAAAGCAAAGCATAGAAGGTGGAGATGAGAAAGCAGTTTGCACATTGCCTTCGAAAAATAGGCCTAACTGAGACCTTATAAAATAAGGGAAACGAAATTTGGCATCAGAACTTCTAGAAGGGGAAAAATGAAATGACGAGAACGTAAAAGTACTTTCCGGGGTTTGTTCTAAAAGAAAATTTGCTTGGAACATTCTAAAAAGTCTCCTCATAAAAGTGAAGCAAGACTTCGTAATGAGCCTTTTAAAAGGGAATAAGAAGCTCTCATAGTATGCAATTTTTGGAAGGCAAAATTAAAGGAAATGATCACTTTCCTTTGAGGCGCTGATCTTCTACAGACCTCCTAAAGAAACGCTTCTTTTAAGTAACAATGCGGGTATTTTGAAAAAGAATAAGAAGACTTTTCAGACATTTTCTGGAAAGGCTCGAATCAGGCTGAGCAATGTGTGAGAGAGATCGAAATAATGGTTGCACATGAATTCGGCTCAGAAAGAAAAGTATACCTTTTTTGGCCAGAGTCTTCTTCTAACGTTTTCGGAACCGTCACTTCCATTCATTGAGTCCAAAAAGTGAAATGTGTGTAAGTTCAATGAATGTGAAAAGCTTTCATATTCCCATCCATGGGATGCAAGGAATCGGTATTGATTGTCTTTCGGTGAAAGCACGCGCGCACTTTTTGAGGACTTGGAGAATTTGTATCTCATATAACTTGCAAGGAAACACGAAGGCTTTATCGCCTGCCTCCGAAGAGGCGAAGTATTCCCGCACAAACGTTTTGTGCTATAACAAAGCTTGCTTGAGATCTTCTAAAAGAAGTGGAATACAATTTCGTATCGAATCATTTAGAAGAGTGTGAGAATGCCCCGCGACTTGACATCCTTGTTAACAGATGTCACTTTCTAAAGTTCATTCGAAACATATACTTTGTAAAACCACAAGAGATTTTCATTTATATAATATTATAGAAAATGGAGCTAAAAATTTTTCCGTTTATTTTATGTCTGGCCACACTAATACTTGTGCAGAATATTAATGATGACGTGAGACCGCTATACTCGTAAAAATGAGGCATCTTTAGTCAAAAATTAGTTAATTTAATTTACAATCTAAGTTTTTATTTTTTTTTTTTCATACAGTAGATTAGTCTGAGGAATGCCAGGGTTAATTGCCATTCCGAAAGTCAGACATATCGAGGTGACCGCGGCTTGAATAATGATATGTGGCTGTGTTCGGGGTTCGAACGAAAGTCGCATGTATTAACCATCGCGCCACGGTCGGTCACTTAAAACTTCTTGAGTTCACTTATGTTCAACTCTCTTTCATTTAGTTCACTTACATTTTATTGCAAGCATATCGTAGTAATTTCAAACTTGTACGGTTTTAAAGGTTTGACATTCTCGAATCCTCTTCTGGCTGAAAATGAAAACAAAAGGAATACAAATACGAGTAGGAAAAATAAATCTTCACTCTTAACTCTAATATCTAATATCAATTAGATGTTTAATTTGTGTTTATTTAGAAAATTTATAAAAATCATTGCTCCAGCTGGCTGGGAATCAAACTTCCATCTTCAATGGATACGTTTCATCATTGATTAGATTACTCTTCAAAACACCAGTTTTGTTACATACCGGAAACTATTTTTTTAATTTCATATGTGCTTTCTTTCTTTCATGTATTTATGCTGAAGATTTGAAAGTTTGTTTTTATAGGAAAACAATAGAAGCAACTTGCAAACGAACCTCCCAGTATTAATACATTCCACCAGAGGAATGAAAGCATGTAACACTTGATAAGGCAAAAATTTAACGCCCAGAAGAAAGCTTATAAATTACCAAGTATGCTTTAACTAAAAATAGTTCATGACTGTAAATGTAAATAAGTTATACCGACCCGCTGCTTCTAGTACCCCCCACAGCAATAAACGATTTATCGAAATTGCAATTTCCTGTAATTTCTAAGTCATGGACAGCAGTAATCTAAAGTTTATCCATTATATTGTTTTCTAAATCCTTTCAACTTTTTCTGGTACCTTCCATACAAATGACTGATTTAATCCATACATTCTTAGGTTCATATCATTTATTCAAATACACTATATTTAGTCAAATTTGGTTCACTCTAAGGCTTTGCTTTAGAGTAGGGCTTTGTAGGGTCTTAGAATAGAAATAAAACTCGTTGTCAAACCCATTTTGGAACCAAAATTCAATATTTTCATTGCAATTTCTATCTAATAGACTGTTGCTTTATAATGCTTGATAAAACTTGCGTAAAATCAAACAAGTAACCACGCCCCTTTTGATGCCTCCCAAAGAAGTGTTGGATTTAAAACATACAGCCTTTTTTCATATCTTTTAAGTAATTAGTCCGAATTCAGTCACCTTTGCCACGCCCGTTTCTTTTCCTCCCATACAAATTGGACGATTTATAGAAATTTAATTTTTTGCCCGTAATTTACAATTCTTAGACTGCAATTAATTACAATTTTGTAAAATGTATTGCATTCTCCATTGTGGTATACCCGATACTTTCCACACAAATATTCCTACATTTATATCTGCACTAAATTTCTTATAATTTAGCACTCATTAGTTGTTTACTAAACTTAGTTTTGCGAATGGAAATGGAATGATTTGAGGGACGATTTAGCAAAAATCAATGATTATTCATAACTTCTAAGCGAAACACATCGTACCGAAGTGTACTTTTTCACCATTCCGAAAAACATCCGACTGAAACTCCATATTGGCGAATGAATAGTTTTGTGATAATTTAGAATTGAAAATGGCTAAAGTTTGGATGTTTATACTATCGCATTCGTGCAACTTTTTGGGAAGCAACGAATTATTAATTTTTGATTTCGGACATGTAAAAAGACACAACTTCCACTTAACAATTTTGCTTCTTTAAATAAGCGTTGATTAATTTATAGGTACTTTTTCAAAAAAAAAAAAAAAAATAGAAACATTAATTTTTGTAGAATCTATCTTAAAATGTATTTCTTTATTTTCTTTAAACACTTGCAGTAACCCCTTTTAATGTTTCATTCGATAATCCATTCATGGCTTTCAATTCCTCATGTGCTTCATTTAGAATTTGAAATACACACAGCTCCAAACAACAAAGTTTAAAAGGATGAGATCACTTGATCTAGGCGGCAAATAGATTGATCCGAAAGCTACATTATTTTTTCACAAAAAAAAATGTCTGGAAATGAATCATCCTATATAAATCTCTTTAGATTCAGCATTTTTCCAAATAATTAATTTTCTTCATTGATGACATTTATAATTTACTTTCCATTCTTTTGGTCTCTTTGTTTCAATACTTATCACCGTTGTTTGAAAGCCGATCCAAATTTTCTCTTCTCAATTCTAACGAAATTTTAAAAAACGCTTTTCCGATGCATGTTCTATAGCAGTATTTTAAATGAATCTATTAATACTGTGTTGTAGAATTCATTCTTTCAGCGGATAGAACAGTTAAACCATTCCGCGTTATAGAAGGAAAATGTCGACCACTTTTCAATAAAAAACTCTATCAATGGAGTCGCGAATGTACTTTTTCTTTTTTGTTTTGCAATCGTATCAACGTTGGCAATCCTGTTGGAGAATGATCCGAAACTACATCTACGATATTCGTGAGACATACATTTTGGTAGACAAAAATTGATGAGATCACCATCTTTGTCTCAATCTCTATGATTGATGTTAAATATTTTGAAACGTTCAAGTATGTATGTACATATTTTAGGTTTAGTTGACTTTACGACAGAAAAATTTCACAGTAATTTACTGAAGTCATATTCGTATTCATTCCCAATGAATATAACTCTAAACCTGTTCCTAAACACGGAACAGGAATAACACAAAATTTGACAACACGTGACGATATTGTGATCACTTCTTGTTCAACAATATATTTACTGGCGAATTTCTAACATTTTCGACTTTTCATCTTTTAAATATCTTTAGTTGTGAACAGTGTAAGAAAACTATTTTCTTAAGTCAACATTTTCACTATCAAACTTCGTTGACCCCCTTAGTTCCGATGTATTTTCATGAAGTTTCACAATTCACGTAACATGTTATTTGGCTCTAACCGTTCATTTTGTAATTAAATCGCACTTACACGTTTGGTAAAGGCTAACGTTAAGGCTACTCAGACCGTCGTAAGGCTATCTGGAAATAATTTGTACTTGAAACGTTTAGATATATTAGCGTAAGTACATGAACTTCAAACGTTAATACGAAAGAAGAAATAACAAATTAACGGGCGTTAATTAGACATTAATTAGTTTAGAATCGATAAACACTCATTGGCCACAAGGAAGTCTGTGTTCAATTTGGCCAAATTGCAATAATACATTTGTCAGACAAAAAGTACCGGGATTTGTTCATTTAAAGTGATTGTTAAAATTCTTTTTGTCAATTAGTTGGCATAACTGTTCTCTATACTGACCCGAATTTTGTACGTATTCTGTCATTTACTTTATTTACAGTGTTCTATTTTTTCAGTTCATCTCAAGCGTGTTTTGCAATTTTTACAAAAGTTTCAAATATCTAACAAAGAATTTGTGTCAAATTTTGTGTTGTAAATGTAATTTCGTGTGACGAATCGCTGAAAATATTCCAAAACGCTTAAATTGGATTGACCTCATCCAAAACACGTTGATAAAAATGGTACAGTGCATTCAAAATCGGTCTGGAAGTGGTGGAAGATTTGCTCCTCTCTGGTCGGCCATCAAAGTCTTCAACTGATGTTAGCATCGATAAAGTGAATTAAGTGGTGACTGAAAATCGTTATATAAGTTTGAAAGAGGTAGCCGTTGAACTTTCAGTATTCTACGAATCAATTCGTGCCACTTCAAACAATTATTTGGTTCCGACTAGTTCCGAAAGATCTGAACTTCCTTTAAAAACTCAATCGCGTAAACGTCACTGAAGACATGCCAGAACGAGTGAATTCCGAATCAAATTCTTAAAACCTATTATAGTTGGTGATGAGACATGGATTCACGAGTTGGATATACTAACTATCTTCGGAGTGGCACTTTCCAACTGAGCTAAAACCGAAAAAACACATCAAAATCGGTCAAAAGTCAAAGTAATGTTGGCAATATTCTTTGATTATCTTGATATTCTGCACTTTCAAGTCTTGGCAGAGGGTCAGATAATAAATAGAGAATATTATGTGGGCATTATGCGGAGTTTGAGGGAGATGATCGGTTAAAGAGAAATCGGAGATCTGTGTCAGAGATCGTTTTTAATACCAAAATTGTCCCTGTGTAGTTTGTGTTTGCCTCACCTTTCATTTTGCTTATTTTTGTTTCCAAATTTGCCTTTATTTCTCCAATCGCTTACATTGAAAGCTTTGTCGCGCCGTAATATGTCTTCATGTATACGAATAAAACCTAACTTAAAACTTACATATGTATTTCGCCAAATTGTAAATGTGTATGAATTTCGTGGAATTTCGTTTACGTATAGTTTCTCATTTGAAATATAACAAAAGTGTTAACAAACCATGGTAAGAAATTAACTAGAGGTTAACCACTTAATGAGCTTTTCAGTGGCAGATCAAAGAAATGCATTGTTTTGCTATTTTTGTGTGGCAACACCAGCAATCTCATTAGTAAAACAGCTGTTCACGGTGAACAACTCCAAAACAAATCAATGGGGTTATGCTTGTGCGTGTACAGCAAATTAAATTAGACAAAATTAATTTAATAAACAGCAGAAGTAAGTAAATATATATGTATATACCTATATATATATATATACGTATTTCATATATTTCGTATTCATATTTCGTATTTCGTATATTTCATGATAAAAGTCATACATACATACAGTCAAATCCCGCTATAAGTAATGATATCATACATGGAGTTGTTTGATTTCCTTAAAGTTATCAACGCTTGTTTGCTGACAAACTAAACTTCTGAGCCGATTGTATTCCGTTAAGGAACGAACGTTTAAATATATTATGTAGTGCCAAAAAAAAGAAATTCGCGCTACACAATTATTTCAGCTTCATGATTTTATAAAGCAACGCTTTGTGAAAAATGTAATTTGTTTCGTTTGCTTTTTGTTATATTCTTCTTTTTCTCGACAACGTACATACGTCAGAAAAACGGAAATGTAAATCGGCTCTCATATATACCTTACTCTTGGGTTTTGCAGGACAACGACCTGCGATATTTACGCTGCGTTCATAATGTTAGCCTCTATTTTGTTTTTTGTTCATCTTTTTCCCAATCCAAACATTTTACACAAACGCTCTTCGATTTCCGTAGTGCACAAATACAACTCAGTTCCTCCTCCTCTTCTTCTTCAGCAATATTTTTGCTCTAAATAAAAAGACACAAACGACCAGTAGATGACGATTTTTTTTAAATTTCCTCTTTAAATTCCGAATTATTAATGACAAAATTAATTATTTGTTTCAAAAATCATAATTTTAACAGTAATATCCGCACAATATGCGGATTGCAAATATTTTACACATTTAAACCATTTATTAACATTGTGCATGATTAGGTCGCCCATTTGCAGTTTCAAACTACCAGGAACAAAAAAATACAGTATGTATACAGTTTTGGTGGATTCCTACACACATTTTTAAAACTATGATAAAAAAAATATTGCAGAGTTTGAGGTTAAGGTTTAAGGTTTTATGTGGTGGTACTTGAAGTGCTGCTCCTTCTCTGTGTCAGTAATTATATAAAGCGATACAAAATATTGCGATTAATTGAAGTTTAGATAAGTCGGTCATAACAATTCTAAGTAGTATAACGATCCGTCATTTTGTATGGAGTGCAATTTTGCCTATACCACGAAATGAGAAAATGTTACTACAGGCAATATTTTCGTGATCATCTAACAATTTTAGAATTAACATTTTGTAAAATGCTTTAAATAAAGATTATTCGACAGTTAAAAACTAGTATTGTCCTCCAATAGGATTCCGTTCCCACAATTTTTTCTTTATGGATTATCATTATTTTCTTTCATGTGCAAATTGTTATTAATATATTACTGACCAGGTTCCATTGTTATAAAGATGTTTTGAGTAAGAAAAGTTTCTTCACATCTTGAGTGGCGTCTAGAATAGGAAAGGTTTTTTCACGCAAAGTTCCTGGTGAAAAGAAAGAGTGTATTTTCCAGGTGAAAATCATCACTCACAATAGGACGAAACATTTTGGAAACTTGTAGCGGAACAGTAAGAAAATTGACTTCAACTTTCTAAGCACATGGCTTATATCTGCAAGGAAAATTTGTTCTTCTTCACGATATATTTGACATTCTGCCTTTAGCCTAGTACGAAGTCATGCTCCTGTCAAGCTTATGACAGTAGCGACATTTTCTACCATTTCTCATTTGAGCAGTACGAAGAGCTTTTCAATACGAAATAAATCAATAGATGTAAATTTTGTTGTCAAGTCTTCTCCCATGCTGTACCACAATTTAACTTTTCATAAAAAGTGGACTCAGGACCTTTCCAATCTAAAGTGGTGATGTGGTTTCATACTAATAAATTGAAAATATCATTTCAGTATATCTCAATAAATATAGGGAAATAATTATAAAGGTTATAAAATTAAGTAATTAATACTTAATTATAATATCTGCATTAATTATTGCATTATTGCTCAAAGCATTAGCAACTTTCCAGTTTCCAGTTTAAAAATTACCAGATCTGATCAAATCGTTAACAAGAAACGGTGTTGAATTGTGTTACCAAAATTGTTTTACTACTTAGTTTTGTGTATAAACACTTTTAATTTAAGCAATTTATCGACAAAACAACCCATTTCTCTAAGTTATAGAACTTTAATCCACGAGTTTTACTGCATTATTATTAGCAGTTTAAGTGACCTCGAACTGGTTTTTGAGCAAAACCTCATTAGCAATATAATTATCAAGCACTTTGTTTATTTTTCTTTAAATACTGGATATTATGTCCATATTTTACATATAGATAGACATGTGGAACTGATATTAGATAATACTTAAATAATTTAAAATTTCCGATGGTAACTTCTTCGCCAATTCCCGCATCTGTCATCCAATCCAGCCAAACCGACACAGACTAAACTAACACAAAGTTTTGTCGATAGGTATTTACCGATTATTGCGTGAACTCTCCTATAACCACTTTACTTCACTTATTTTAGTAACCCTGTTGACCATTTTAATGGTTTTAATTGTCGCTGCTAACATATTTTTTTATGGGAAATTATTCGACACTCCGATTAGGTAAATGATATGACAATTTTTGAGCTACGTTTATTTCTTTAAAACTAGTATTGACATTAAATGTGACCGACCATGGCATGTTGGTTAGAAAACCCGACTGTGTATCATGGATTCACACCCCGATGCAATCACGTAATATTATTCGACTAACGGCCGAATTGTAGTAAATTCTTCATTCGCAATCGTCTTTAAACTACAGGTTCTGTTGACTGAGTCTAAAAATATACTCTAATAGAAGTGTTTTTCCTATGCAAAATGTATGCAAATTCTACAAACTGAATTCCGTTCAAAAAGTTTTCCTCCATTATGATCTCAAGCGGAACACGCAAACACAAAATTTTACATTTACTGCATACTTAAGAGGTAAATTAATGAAAATAAATTTCAATAACCACCAGTTGTTTGCTTTTATGTCCATATCCCCTCTACGCTGATATTTTTCCGTGTAGAAATTAAGACTAATTTACTCAAAACTAATTCCTCGTGGTCAAACGGCACTAAAACGGAATTCCGTTTAGTCCGTTTTTCCATTTTTCTTACATTGCAGCGTGGTGTCGCGTAGGAAAAGAGTATGTTAACAGAATAGAAAACAGCTGTGTTTTTGTTTTTCCGCCTTTGTTGAATCAAATGCAACGAGTAATGCAAAAAAATTCAAAATTTCTGCGCCAAACAATTATTAGATCCTTAATTCTGTTTCAGGAAAGCTGAAATATTTCCAATAAATTGTAAGCAAAGTAAGTAATGCAGCCATTGTTCTAAAAAATTAGCGGTATTTTACATTTCCATATCGTTTTTGTGGTCGAATGTCATTAATCGGTGTGAATGAAATGGTATAACAAACAGTAAACGAAATAAACAATAGAAAAACTTCTAAGAACGTATTAATTTAGCAAAGCCAGAGAAATAATTGATAACCATCGCCAAATTTAATTTTCTTCCAACTCTAATGAAATGCGACAATCGCAGGCAGCTGTTTTATTTATATTTATGTCGGTGGTAAGTCAACCGATAACACCGTCGAAATGAATTGAATTAAAAATTGGTATCATCGTCCAAAGTTGATTTTAATTTCTCTAGAAACCAGAAATGTTATTGGGAATCCATAGTATGTTGCGTTCTGCAGTGATTCAACGATTCATTAAGTGGTTCGAAAAACATCTAACCTTTCATATAAAATAGGTAAGGTTCATAAGTGGAAAAGTGGAAAGTGTCGTGGAAGACACTTTTCATATAGAAAAGTGTTGTGGAAGATACTTTTCATATAGAAAA
>JAHXMU010000466.1:194852-218970 GCA_019455685.1 Philornis downsi | reverse complement strand
TTTTTTTTTTTTTTTTTTTTTTTTGCTTAACGAAAAAGAATGAAATTGTACATAAATTGTGAAACTGTATTAAAATTACATTGATTTTGGCAGAATACAATTTACTAAAAATATTAATCCGTGTAGTCTTAATTCGTGGCATAGTTAAAGTTGACGAAGAGGTGGAATTTGATGCCAATAGTTTGTTCAGATAGTTCAGATAGCTAAAATTGCATCTTAAGACAGATCTTATAAAACTTTTGAGAAAAATTTATTAATTTGAAAATTTTGAACGTTGCTTCCTCAAGATTAACTACATATTTTACAATTCAGTACAATTTTCACTGACTTGTTTTTACATATAAAGTCAACCAGCACAGAAATTTCATTCAGGTATGCTGACTTACATATATTTTCACCCAACGTCCTTTTGTAAAGCTGCAAAAAAATGCTATGAAATAAAGTACAATAAAAGAAGCAAAATTTTAACTTTCTGAAGTCGTCCGTTTGTAAAATGCAGAAGAACCACAGATTTTTGTTAAATCGGCCGATTTGTATGTGTGGTGTTCTAATGGTCATTTCCATTCGCAGTATTAAATACCTGATGCGAACTGCATTATGAGCAGTTGAATGAACGATACTGAGAGTATTTTGTACAGGAGCTACCGGAGAGAGCTACCGGCATTCACACAGTTTATTTTCACATTTTACACAATATTATAATACAATGTGATTGACGAGAATTTGAGTAACTTCAGCCTACGAGTTGGGGATTACAGTATAAAATCAAATTTTGATAAATCGGTCAATTTGTATGGGAAGTACCAGAATGGGTGTGGCAATGTCACCCATTTTTGTTTGTACAGTTTAAATTACCAGGTATATGGAAAATTTGGAACTTGGTATAATCGATTGCAAGATATGCTTGTAAGAATAAGTATATGGATTAAATTAGTCATTTGTATGGAAGGCAGCGGAAGGGAAGTGGTTACTTAATCGATTTTTATCCTGTACTGCAGAAAATTCTAAAACAATGTATTGGATAGAAACCCAACCTAATGCAGCCGACTAATTAGAAACAAAGAATTGATTGAATGGAGGAAGGGTATGGGAGGTACCGTAATGGGTGTGGCAAAGTGCTCCGTTTTCATTCTGAAGTCCTAAATTGCGAACGCTCAATGTGTGCAAAATTTGACTAAACACATGACATGAAATGTATTTGATCAAGAGACACTTGGTAATTTACAAGCTTCCACCTGGGTGTTACATTTTTGCCATATGAAGCAATATGTGCATTCCGTCTTGGGGAGAGATATATATACTTATATATATATGTATATATTAAAGTGGAACAGACATGTGTTCGGGAAATAGATCGGTCTTCGTATTCAAAATTATTCTAAAGGGTAAAAGTAATTGTTAAAGGACACGATATCATTTACTTTGACTGTGTTGCTTGGACAAATTTGTGTCAATTTTGTACATTAAATTCTAAAAGACCAAATTCACCTAACCAAGGCCATAGACGGGGGAGGAGGACGTTGAGATTCTGATTTTGCACAGAATCGAAAATCACTAAATTATTTGTTTGGTTTACTTAGCCATAAATTATTTGTTTGGTTTACTTAGCCATAAGTTCTTTTTTTGTGCAATTTAGACGGCTAAAAAATTGTATGTTGCAAAGTTAGCTAGGACAGACGTTCACAGCCAATATTTATCATTTATATCATAAGGGATTTGTAATGGAGACGAATTGATGTTAAAATTAAATAATACAAGTTACGTGTGATCAAGCAATTTTTTGTTCTATTTGGGAGGTGTATTAATGACATTTCCCCAGACTAGATCATGAGGAATAACATTTTCGTCTATTGTGCCTAAACGAAAAATTCTCCGTCAATGAAAGATATACTACGATTTTGGCATTTTGAAGAACCTTCAAAACATTGCACACACTTTTTCCAGATGAATTTCAGAACTCCAGATTCTTCATTCATATAAAAAGCTCATAGATAAAATTTAGGCAGAAATGAAGTCGCATCAAACATTTTGAAAATGTGTTATAAAAAACATTAATATTAAAAAAATTTCACTAGTATTTGACAAAATGGAAATATCTAACAAATATTACATACTTTCACTTTCTCTTTCTATGCAATCCTTTCATCGCCAACAATTTAACATGAACCTTACAACCTCTCAAACAATGATAGACGGCTGTGTGCGGTATGGAACCAGGGATAATGCGCACCATAGTCGTGTGTACTAACAATCGTGCCATGTTCGGCCACAGTACCTTTTTAACTAGTAAAAATAGTAACGGAAATGTAGAAGTTATATGTTTTAAAAACCTTGCACCATATATGTTTTCAAAACCGCAAAAAATTACCTGTATAGTAGGCTATTAGACCAATTTGTTGACACAATAATCTGAAGCTGTTTTTCCACTAAAAAAGCTGTTTTTCCATCTAATAATAAACCGGGTTTTGGAGGTTATTTCGAAAAGGACCTGCAGACGTTCGAAAGATGAAAAAACCGAAATTTTTTAGGACGTCAATAAAAGGATTTAATCATTCATTTTAGTTAGAAGCATCGACGTTGATTTTTTCTTCTATACAAATTTAGCCTACTCAGGGGGATTGTCATTGATAACACTTAAACTATTATCAAGTAGAATATTTCACGAAAATTCGTGTCAAGGCACAAAAAAATCAAAAAAGTTACTTTTGTATAGAATTTTGCTAGCGTATTCCACATGTATATAATTCGAGGTATCAAAATATCTTGTGGCGTATTTTTAAAATAAAATTATAGCCGATATGGTTGACGTTCACAGACAGACACAATTTAATATACCATATATTATAATATATAATATACTAATCTAATATATTATAATATAGTTTACAGGTTCGTCTCCGTCTATATATGAAACTGTTTAGAAAACAAATTTTCCAGTTATTCGAAAAATTATAATACATTTTTTTTAAAAAAAGAGAGTTTCGGGCATTCATCCAGCAAAAAACACCAAGTACATCGCTTTAATTTGGTGTTTTCTGTGGAATAAAATAAAAGAAAAAATATATTTTTATAAGGAAATACAATTCAATACAATTCGGTATTGTAAACCCATTGGTATTTTATTAGTGCACCCGTAAATCACATTTATTGAAATATTTGGCTCTTCAACCTTTGCACAGTAATCAAACCCTGCAGATAAGTAACAACCTGGCAAAGTCTCATTACAATCGGGGGGACTATATACAAGGTTGCCCATATTCGACGGAACCATGTTTTTTAAAAAAAAATCAAAGAAAAAAATAAAAATTTGGCGGTTGGCAATCTTATTCATTTAATTTGTTCCAAGTAGATTTGTTTACATCAATTTTTGAATATGATATCTCTCAAATGGCCGCCTCTGGCGTTGATGGCGTATTGTGCCCTTTTTGCAGCATTTTCCATCGTTTTAGCCAACATTTCGGCCGGAATAGCGGCTATTTCTTCACGAATGTTGTCCTTGAGCTCTTCTACGGTCCTTGGCTTGTTAACGTAAACCTTTGACTTCAAATGTCCCCACAAGAAGAAGTCAAATCGGGTGAACGCGGTGGCCAGTCCAAATCACCACTTTTCGACATCAAACGGCCCGGAAACAAATTCTTCAGAAAATCGATTGTTATGCGACTTGTGTGCGGTGGAGCGCCGTCTTGTTGAAACCAGAACTGCCTCATACGCTTTCGACGAATAATTGGCATCACAAAATTGGTCATCATGTCGCGATAACGCTCCTGGTTGATGGTAACAGCATGGCCATTTTCGTTTTGGAAGAAAAACGGCCCAATGACCGTTTTCGCACTAACGCCGCACCAAACTGTGACTTTTTCGTCATGAAGAGGCAATTCTTGAATCTCCTGAGGATTTTCAGTGGCGTAAATACGGCAATTTTGCTTATTTACGGTCCCATTCAATGTGAAATGGGCTTCATCGGACATGATAATTTTGTTCCAAAATTGCTCGTCATCATCGGCCATTTCGATGACTCGTTGGGCCCATTCCAATCGACGAGGCTTGTCCGCAGGCAACAATCTTTGCGTCAATTGAATTTTGTACGGGAACAAATGCAAATCAACGCGAATAATCCGTTGTAAAGTGGACCGAGCCATGCCCAACTGCTGAGAACGGCGTTTTTGGGATGTTCTTGGGGACCTCTCAACAATGGCTCGTACGGCAGCGATATTCTCGGCCGATCGCCTTGGTCGACTTTTATTTGGCCTCTTCGGATTAGAAAGAGCCTCACCAGTGAAAATTTTTCGTATAAACGCTTAATGGTGTTCTTAGAAGGCGTACTTCTCACATTTTTTAATATTTTAAAAGCACGTTGAGTTTTCACAATTGACTTCTTCTGTTGAATGTAAATTTCAATTATTTCAGAGCGCTCGCGTGGCGTGTATTGTTCCATGGTAAAAATCTGCTTGGACTGACGCTTCAAACGCGGTATGTCATTAAGCGATCTGACATCTCTGTCAAAAGTTACGGCGTTGCCAGATGGGTCCGTCGAATATGGGCAACCCTGTACGAACCTATACGTAACACACACACATTGAGTTTTGTATTCGACAATAATTCAGAAATATTCGAGTTTAGTACAGAGTTAGCAAAATATAGCAGAAAATTTTCATAATACCAAATTGGCAGCTCGGAAGAGAAAATTTGGCTTAGAAATAAATTTAGTTCTGTATATATCCCAAAGGACACAAGATTGTACTCAGAATATACATCTTTGTAATATAGTTAGTTTAGAATGATTTTAATAAGATGAGCTAAGTCACGAAACATGTCATGGAATCAAACATATGCTGAACATTGAAAAAAAATACAATATATTACCTAATCCGACATTATAGTTGAAGATAATTCTATGAATTCTATCAATATTTTAAAAATTCAACATTTTTCAGGTGATTATTATTAATTATGATGCTGAATAAATATTCTGGACACAATTTTAATATATGAAATGGTGTTACAAACGTTATGACATTTTAGTAGTAAGCCCCAGTTCATGAAATACTGCTTAAAGAAATTTTGAGAAAAGCTTATGGATAGTGGATAAGTGTTGTAACTTTTGATTTGTCGTTAATAAGTTTCTTTAAGCATCAAATTTTATATCTGCGGTCACAAGGAAAAACGACTTAAGTGGAATTGGGACAAAGTCCTGTTTAATCATAATTATTATCGTACTTATTTTGGCGCATATTTAGGACCAGTTCCCACTCCAAAATACGTAATATCTCTAAATATTGATACAAGTAAGAACATGTTTTTTATTATTATCATTAAAGTCATTAAGAGACATGTTATTGCCTAAGTGCGGTTTGAAAATTTCGAATATTTTGAGAGTTATAATAAAATGTATAATATCGATTCTTTTTTGAAACGAAACTATAAACAAAACTATATATTCCCAGTTAAGTAAGTAAGTATTTAAAATTTTAAAAACAAAAACATATTTTGGATGTGGGTCTTTTTCACATAAAACTATGTTTCGGAGCGACTAAAGTTAGCGGGAAATCGCTTAAACATAAGCCTGTGCCGCTCGTGATTTATAATTCAAATGAAACTGCTGTTTCAAAGCTGCGCAGTTTTTAACATTTTCCAAAGAGAATTCGAAAAATTGTCCATTTAATACTGATATCTATGCATGTAAAAAAAATTATCCAAATACTGACAGCATAACCTGCTGCAACTGTAGCCTTATCTGGAACTACAATTGCAATCATCCCACAAATTATTGATCATTACATCGAGCAGATTGTAACACATTCGAAATTTTTTACTTTCATGAATTCTAATTCTATTCTATTATCAGAATGTTTAAAAATAGTTTGTTGTACTATTAAACATTCTAATAATTTATCAAAACCTGCTTAATTGAAGAGAAAAGGCTAGACACCTGCTATTAAGAACCAATATTTCGAATCCTGATGACTGATCATATTGGCGCCCACAAACCACTGTCATCGACCGTCTATGACTTCTTACGTGCATGCGTACATTTGTGTTGGTTTGGTTTTATTGATTTACACAATCGCAAAACAATTGAATTGTTTAATAAAATCTGCAAATACGAACCCTATAAATTCCACTCACTCGGCCATTCGGCTGAATTACCCTCTACTGCCCATATTCCACTACAGTCGTTACGTGTGATTACTCACTCGTTGTGAACGAACACTCGATCGGTCAACTGTTACCAGTGAATGCGTTTGTTGTTCTCATTGTGCTTGAATGAAATTCTATTGAACGTCTTGCATTTCTCCTTGGTTTAGTTTTGGTTTAGTGCTTTTTCGTGCCAGCAGTTTCCCCTTGTGGGACACAACGTGTGTCTGCTTCCCCCTCGTTCTCTACCTCTCTTTTTGCGAAATGCTTCCATAGAAAGTTCAGCAAGCTCCGCAGAAAAGTGGAGCAAATGAAATTGCTTTATTCCACTCTTTTGTTTAGCTAAGGTCATGACACCCCTCAGCTTGTTTACAACACAAATGAATTAAAAAACATTAAGTGATCTTCGTACCCCACCATCATTTGGAAAGTGCTCTGTGCGCGATACGCCATAGTCTGTGCGATTGTACTTGCTCGCATCCCATCAGACTAAAAGTTGGAAAACTCAATTTCAGAAAGAATTCAAAGTACAACATTAGCACGTTAGAGTGGCATTAAAATGTATACAGAAATCTAAATTCCAAAAATTCGCTGATTTGAGTTATAGTTTTTAATATTAAAGCTAAATATTATCTTCTTTTGTCTCGTGGAATTGTCTGTTTTTTTTTAATATGTAGATTTCCAATACTAAATTAAAACATGTTATTTTTTAACGTCAATAATATACAGGGTGTCCGTCGGGATGGTATATTATTCTTTGTTTGTTTATAATTTTTGATTAAATGAAAGAGAATGGGTCTTATATTGATACATGTATTATTTAATGTGAGTAATTATGCGTGGAATACAATATCGGATAAATGTCCGCCTCTGTTAGCCTCACAAATGTGAGTTCTTTTGAGCACATTTCACGCGATATTTCATTAATTTCGTCACGAATATTATGGTTGAGTTGCTCAAGCGTTTCTGGTTTGTTTGTTGCTTTTCAGATATTCCCATAAAAAAAAGTCCGGAGCAGTCAAATCAGGCGACCGTGGAAACCAATCAACATCATCATTTCTTGAAATAACTTGTTGTGGAAAGAGATCTTGCAATAATTCCATTGTAATCCTGGCTGCATGCGATGTGGCACCGTATTGTTGATACCACATGTTAATCAAGTCCAAATCACGCAGTTGTGGCGTTAAAAAGTTTTCAATTATATCACGATATCGCTCCCCAGTTACCGTTACGCCGTTTTCAGTTTCAAAGAAGTGAGATCCAATGATTCCTCCTGACCAAATTGCACACCAGATTGATGAATAATTTGAGGATTTTCCATTGCCCAGAACCGACTATTTTGTTTATTCACATACCATTTCAAATGAAAATGTGCCTAGTCGCTCATTATGATTTTTTCATGAAAATCGGGGTTGTCATGGGCGAGCTGTAACATCCTATTGGCATATGTACGGCGGCGTAAATGGTCTTGTGGAAGAAGCTCTTGTGTCAACTGAATCTTAAATGGAAACAAATGCAAATCCTTGTGCAAAATTGTGGCCAAAGTTGCTCTTTGAAGACCAAGCTCCTGAGCACGGCGTCGAATTAATTGTTTTGAACAATTTCTAGTACGTTGTGGTCCATGCTTGGCCCTATCAGCTACAGACCCTCTTTCTTCGAAATCATTCACTACACGATAAATAGTGCGTCTTGTTGGCACGTTGTTTCTCCCAAAAATTTCACTTAACTTTTTCATCGTCACAGTAATCGATGATTGATTTTAATAAAATGTTTTAACGATTAAAACACGTTGGTTTATCGAATATTTTTCCATAATAAATTTCCCACGTCTCTACTTCACGACTGCCAAATATGAACTGTCAAGACTAATGTTTACCAAAATGGCGCCAAAAAAAAGTAATACATCTTCCCGACGGTTATTCCAATTTCAGTGTTGGAAATCAACAAAAAACAAAGGTTGGTGTTGCCACTTAAGAAAATTATACTTGCGAAAAAGTGTCTGTTGGAAAAATTTATTTTCAAATTTCACGACCCTTTTATATATGGAGTTCCATCGCGCAAACCTAACTTTTTTGTGTGTTCTTTGTCATGTCGGCTAGATTTGCGACCGCGCTGTTATGCCCACTTGGCTCGCATCATGACTTGTATTTTTTCTTTGCATTTTGGAGTTACGGAGAAACCCGAATTTTATAATAACTTTTTTTTATTTCGTTGTACTTCAACTTAAATACAGCATTTCGTTCTTCCGTTAAATTGTGTTTTGTGTTATGGTGTTCAGTTCGTAGGATGGAATAAATAATTTCGATAACGTTCTAAAAGGTGATGTTGAAATTAGTTTTTTTTTTCTTAATTGAATAGTAAAATTTCCGGTATAATTTGTGGTGATGATAATTTTTCACTATTTCAACGTAATCTTAAGTTTTGCGTGGTAGAACATCAAGATTTATACAAGCAACTTGAGAAACCGAGGAACAGCCTCTAATAATAGACTTTGTAACAAGAAAAACCACCAACAGAGGACGTCAATAACGAACGGAATTCTTCATTTGAATCAAAGCCGACGTTTGACATATCTGACATGTGCACTGACGATAACACTTTTGAACTAGTTTGTCGTAAACATGTCTGCTTGTTGTCGAGCAGCGATGTATAGTTGTTGGTTATTCGTTTTATTCCCAATTTCAATTTTAATTTTTATTTGTTGTATAAACAGAATTTTCACTGTACACTAATTTTAATTTTATTGTTTATTTGTTATTATTATTATTTATTTATTTATTTATAATGAAAATGAATTGTTTTTCTTTTGTAAATATACAATATGGATTACATTATTACTTTTTTTTTTTTTTGGGAAAATATTTGGTGTTTTTAAGTATTTCACAATTTTTTAAAGTTGTGGAACACATTCCCAAATTTACCATATGCATCATTTATTTTTTACACAATTTTTTTTGCATGGTTTTCTAACAAATGTATTATATGGTGTTAAAAAAAAAGAATTGAGTGTATTTAATCAAATTTCGCTGAACGTACTGAGTATTTTCTATGTATTACATTCCTGCATATTGCACTAATGCTGAATTGGTTGCCCTGACTAGTCTTCTGTTTAATTCTTAACTGTATATACAGATTTATACAAAATTGGCAGTTTGCCTTTGCCATATGGCCAATGGGTGCCATAATGCCCTTTAGATTGCTTAACATTTGATATACATTGGTCTTACTTATGCCCCATGTATTTATATGCTGCCACCAATTTTACGGCCAAAAGTCCTTTCATGCATCCTGTGGCATTTTGCTACCTGGGATCGATAGAATATTTATTTATTTATTTTTTTTTTTTTCTTTGAAAATGCTGGCGACATTTTCAAGAATAAATGTCTGGTAAAACCTTTTCAATTTGACTTTCAGATTCGTCATTATTCAATTGGTATCGTTCAGTAAGTCTAAAAATAGTAATTAGAACAAATTGACTGAATGTGAGATTTTGACTATCCCATCTGTGGAATGCTAAACGAATTTGTTTGTTTCTGCTTTCTTCCTTTGCCTTTCAACTTTGTAAAATAGTAAATACAACTGATTTTTACTTGATCGACAAAATATACGAATACAATTGCGAGCGCTTAATATTAGGATATCAGTTTTTTTTTAATAAAATAAGACAAATTTGGGGGGAAAAACTGGTTGAACGTAATTTTAATAACATATATAGGAACTTTGTATCATTTCGAGCCATTACTACCGAAATTGGCAATAGTCGGTTTTGAATTCCCATTCAAATTTTCCTTCACTTTTCCAATATAGGGCCCGGGGATTTCGTCCGAATTTGTCAAGGCTTTTTCATAAAAACTATAATACTACTCAAAACAAAGTTGGAGAAAAAAACATGCATAGGTTTTGGAACTGACATAGCTCTTATACAAATATGACTCTAAAGTATAGTTCTTGCGATTACGATTTTTATCCGAATTGAACAAAACTTTAGCCAGTAACCTTAAAAACGATATATGAATGACAAAATATAAATGACAGACCCAATAAAATTTATACTATTCCTATACATATCGATATTTCGAAGCAATTTGAACAAACATAAAGAGCATATATTTTATTTTTCCTAAGTAGAACACTATGGAAAAGGAAAAATACCGACCTGTATTTTAATATGTCCCACTCATTCAAAAGGATCATGTAAGTTTGGTATTGCTGTTTTTGGCAAAACACACTCCTTTTTGAAATGAACTTTACTTTGCGTGTATTCTTTAACTGGATCTCTTACAAAACCTGTTGTAAAGGGCCAATGTCGGCTTACATTATATTTCAGTAGAGTCCCGTAAAAATACATTCTACAAATTTGGCTCTGTAACTTCCACAAGTCACATTTTTGTTTTGTTTTGATTGACTCATGTAGCAAATCTAATAAGCCATATTTATGTCTCTCCAAGCCTGGCTTTGTTATCAGACACAGTTTTCATTGGAGTTTAATTATATTTACAACATATCGTATGTGGGTCAAGACGATAATTATTGAAAGCAGGTCACATCAATTCATTGATTTCTATAAATGGCCTCTGTTCGAACCCCACCAACTTATGACTTTGGAGCTAGAATGTTCTGTCTTCCGTCAGATACAGAAGCGTAATAAGTATAGTATTCAAATACTTCGGCTTTCAGGTATTCCGTCAAAAACAAAAAACTGATAAAACCGGTTCTTTCGGGTTATCCACACGGAGCAAATTTAATAGGAAAAACATGCACACATTCATTAAGAAAATGCGTTATGTTACGAAAAACAAGGTGATACAACACCAATTGGTATCACTTTACCAAAATGACTTGGTTTCTAAAACTCGCACAGTAACTAAATGGGTTTAGAAACTATCCCAAAAGACTAAGGAACAACCTTTCAAAGTTTCATCATAATCAGATGGTTGATATATGAACCTATACTCGTATGTAAACACACACACACACATTGATGTCTGTTTATTTATCAGAAATGCATCCGTTGTTTGGTTGTTACCAGAATATTACTGGCAAATAAAGGAAATAAAATTTGCCGTTCACATTTCCCAAAGGGCGTCATATCGTTTTTTAATTTAGAACGGCTTCAATAAAGAACCGGCTAGATTTGATACTGACGAGAGTAAGATTAGTATTAAGTAAATTACAATATAGAACCCGTTTTGATGTTAATTTTGGAAAGTGATGTTCAGAATTAGGTCAATATTCTAAAAATTCCATATTAAAGAAATGATTAGTAAAAAATGTGACTTGACGAATAGATGAACAGTTGATTTGTTCTCATTCTTATTATATGGCGTTTTCTTATAAATTATAAAAAGTTTTGGTTGTCAGCTCTAGTCCACAGAATATCGCTTAAATAAGTCATATGATATTAATATGAATATTTAAATATTATTATATTTATTCCACTACCATTGTTGGTTAGTTTTTTCAAGAAAGCAGTTCTTAAGATTTTGTGTCAAGAAACTATATATAATACAATTAAATTTTAGGAGCGATTATAAAAACCTATTTTTAAATTATGGTACATCAAATATGGGCACTTTTGACATGAAGTTTTTGAGCTGCTCAATTTTTTGAGATAACTCGTAAATACTCGTACGCGTAAATAAGATTTATTCACTCCCAAACATTTAAATAAGCTGTTACAAAGCCACACAACATCAAAAATTTTCAAAAAACAATTCAGGGAATGGGTTATTTATGGTAATTTATGGAATCATGGTCTCAGGCTCAAATTACCCCGCAACAGTCAATGACTACATTTTGTAAATATGATTATCTGATGCTGAATAGGCCAGAAACAATTTCCAATTATTTTCTGAATTTGTAATGTTATTTTATTTAGCGAAAAGCACTTTTAAAAATTTTTTGGAAATTTTTTAAAACCGGTTTGTTAATCGGTTGGTCGAAAATAACGATTTGGAAAAAATCGACATAGTACAGTTTCGGCAAAAAAAATCGGTTTGCCGGGTTTCAGCTATGAACAGTTTAGTATTAAGTAACGGGTCATAACCGATTACGCAACTGCCTAAATTCTTTTGTGACAAAGAAAAAATCGACGACTCACCGCCGCCGATCTATTCTCCGACCAGCCCAACGTCGCCGGTTTCATCGGCTGAAACTGGCTAGAAATAGCTGTGAGTTTATCGGCTTAAAATAAAGGCAATTATATGGAAAACGTGGATTTTTTTACTTCCTAACATCATAGAAAAGAGAAAACATTTCACGTCATAACATGTTACGTTTTTACGTCATTATAATATGTTCGATAATATTACATTTGGAAAATTGTAAAATTGTGTCTTTTTTACTGACTGGTGGAAAAATTTGGCTTTAAATTTCACTATTTTTTTTTTTCATGAAATTTCACCGCGAAATGTCAGCTTAATATCAGCTTTTAGCTTCGAAAAATAGTATATCCGAACTTCCAAATATTATAGATATGCGCAAAACGTTCCCTTTTTTATATATTTTCTTTATGTATTATCGTTTGATAATTTCAGCAGTTAAAATTTAATAATGCTTTGTGTCTTTGTAAATTCAGCTGATGCACGCCAAAATTTCAATCGGCGGACTCATCAAAACTGGCTTTTAATTTACTATTTATTCCAATATATGCCAATAGTCAGGTACTACTTTGTCTATGAATAATTCACTTGAATTCGTTTCTAAAAATTATATATTGAAGATTATTTTCGATAAATTCTAGTGGTATCTATCGTGATCAAGGATTTGTGCTCTGATAAAGCCCCTGATCAAAGTTTTTAGCAACAACTCAATGTAGTTGAACAATTAACAATTCTAGTAAGAATTTCTCAAACTATTGTTCGGAATCGCCATTAAACGGTAGTAGGTTCTCCTCAATGAATCTAAAATTAGAAATACATTTAAGCTTTTTGAAAATGAGACGCTCTCTTATATCGCATTCTTGGGATGGAGGCGAATTTCCTTTTGGTATTTTCCCCCTTCAAATTTTAATGATTTCACTTTTATTACAATAATGTCTCAACTAACTAACTAACAACTAAGTTTCCTACTTTCACTCCATTTATTGGATGGATCGCAGCAAGAATTACATAATCCAATTTTATGAGTTGGGTACGCAACTCCATAAAATATTTTATTATATCCAATGTGATTGCCGCAAATTGCAGTTGCAAGTAAAATGTACGAGTTTGAATTACTTTGCCGCATCACAGTTCACCGCCTTCTCCACAGATCTCATTAAGTAAATCGCTAAATGAGATTGGATGTGGCTACAATACTGATTCGAATGCAACTCGTATCGATTTAAATTATTGAATTCGAAACGGTTTATCTAATGGCTGATATCGCGCAGTATTCCAGATATAGAAGTGAACAATTTTTTCTTAATGAATTATGGGAAAACATACATATGTATGTACATATGCTCATACATTCGTACTTTTCTCAATTGGAATGTACATAAATCTATATTGAAGTGAGCCAAACAGAGAACTGTATAATAATTATTGTTGCGTTAATACATTTAAATGCGAAAATTGTATTTATGGGAACATCGAAATTGTGACTACTTGGACAATCAATTTAAAATTCTATTGGCACAAATAATTAATTCATAGTAGTTGCTTTGTAATATTAGTCGAACTGGCTCAATTGTATGACAAATGAAGAGTTCGAGTACTTTCTGGTCTCATTTAATATTTTCGCATAGGAGATATAAATAGAAATTTATACGTCTTACAAATATAAGACTGTTTATTAATGCTCAATGCGTGGCCAATTTCATTGAAACTGATGATGGGTAAGAAAATATAAACATTGGTAAACAAGACTCTAAATGTTAACAACGTGCTAATGTTTATAAAAGGAGGTTATCGCTATGAACTCGCAATTTCCTTCAGCAAATTTGAATTGATTCTGGTAGACTCATATAGTTTCTAATAGCAGTGGTATTGTTCAACACTACTCAGTGTTAAGAAACATATACAAAGCACTAAAAGTAAAACAACTATAAAGTTGGAAGAAATTGTTTTAAAGACAGGTTCGAACTGAATAACTTCTTTGGTTTCTGAAAACATTTTAGATGCTCACCTAAGAATGATTTCCGGGTAGAACAGAGAAAAAAATAAATAGTGCACAACTAGGTTCCCGCTGTTTGCCAATAGATGGCGCCATAACCTAAATATCATGAGCTAAGCTTAGACATATGATAAACATATCGCCTCGACACAATAGTGATTTTCTTTTGACGTCATATTCTTTTGGTTGTGTGAATATGTATGATTTTGTACCAAATAATCGTCACATGCGGGAAGTATTGATTTTCTCCTTTCAATCGAAGTAAACTGCGGCAAAAGCTCATCAAGAGTTCCAAAACGCTTATGGAGATGCTGCTTTAAGTGAAAAAACGTATCGAGATTAGTTCCGTTAGGAGTTACCCGCCAATTCGTTTCCAAGCTGTTGCATGCATTGGGAATGATTCAAAAAAAGGAACTTGGATGCCTTATGAGTTGAAGCCAAGGGACGTTGAGTACCGTGATGGTCAAAATAATTTGATGCTCTATTTTTTTATTTGGCAATTTATGTGATGGATAGCGAATCTATTAGATCGTTTCTAAGAAAATATTTTAGGCTTAATTCAATTGTTTATTTTTAATTCGGTCTGATTCAAGACTATTTTAGCTTATGCTTAATTTGCTATTCTTAATTTAAATTTTGGAAAGTATGTCTTTTTGGAAATATGTTTTATATACATATATTTCTTTTAATAAAGAGAATGAACGCAGCAAGATTGTCCTTATTATCTGTAGACTGACCTTATTATTTTAATTTTAGCTAGGCGAGGATCTACTTTTATTTTTTTATTTTTGTAATCTGCGCTTACATATGTATGTATATGCCATCATTGTACTCGCTGATTTCTTATCAACACTTTAAAAGAGTGCAGCAACATCTAGGTCAATTATCAAAGTAGAAGGGGAGGTGTTTGTGACTTTTGTTAAATATGATATATCAATTGCTTTCACTGCACCCTTCGCCGTTATTGTTTTCATTAAGGTAGTGGACAGACTACAAGTAAATATCAATTGTCTTAGAGTTTGGCACATCCAGCCAGAATTATCGTTAAAGCTATTAACGGATAAATCGGTCGAATCTAAAGTTTCGTTTACAAAGCACTTTATTTCAAAATAATTTTTCCGTGGCACTGGTTGTGTAAATTCTTCAACCCACTGTGTTTTATCAGACAAAACTGTGTTCCTAACTGAACTGTTAAATTTATTTTCTCTGAAAACTAACAGTTAAATGTATTTATTCTTTATTTTCTATTTGGAAATCGTCACTCAAAATATAAAGAAAACTTTACTATGGAAAAACTCGCATTAGTAATACAGCAACAAAAATTTAATGAACAAACTTAACACGGCCCTGACTGAAAAAAGAAAGCTCTACCAAACCGTCAAAATGTTCAGTGAAATAATCTGCTATTCATACATTGTATTCAACTATTCATTAATCGCTTATGACATATTTTCTGCATCGTATAAGATATATTTTTTGCAATACTATAAATTTCTAAGCCTAATTTACGACTTCGATTTTCTTTGACATTGATTATTTCGAAATATGAATACCTACCAATGTTTTATAAATTTTATATCCATTAACATAGGATAGGGATTACGTCTATTTTGTCGCTTAGCTTGTAACAGCTATAAATATATGTAAGTCTGCGTAGAGTCTAGCCGTCCGTCCATGTTCGTGTCTGTTGAAAGCAAGTTGGCGGTCGACCAATTAATTCAGGGGTCTAAAATTCCTCATAAATATATTTCTCATTTATAGGCATTCTGAATTCGAATTTGTGAAAAATCAGCTATGTGAACCCACGTCTTAAAATATAGTCGATTTTTCAGGATTTTTTAGTAGTAACTTTATATAAATATTGGAAAGAACTCTTATATTTTTAGGACGTGATCACCGAAATAAACTGTGAAATACGCATTTTCACTAAATAATCGGGCTATAATAACAATCGACATATAATGTATGAAAAGAGCGCTTTCTGACACGCCCACTTATCTGACGATGAATAGCTACAACATTTTCTGTACCATTACCCCTATGTGCCACAAGTGGGCAATATTCGTCCGGTAGGAAAAAAAGTGAATCCAGCTTTAGAATAATGGGCGTTTTCAGTGTCTTCTCCAACGTTTACGTCAGCTATTAATTATATAAGAGTGGTATATGAGGTGGTAGTTAGTTAATACAGGATAGGGCCTGTCGGTACTTTGTCCACTCTAGCCTGGAAATGGCTCAAGTGGTACAAACTGATCCAGTAACAAAAGACTTGCCCTTAGAAGGACTAACTCTAAATTTTGAAGGACGATGCTTATTTACGATTTGCCTACAATTTTTACCATTTATTCATCACCATCATATGGTTGTCCTTAACAAATACGGGTAAGCCTAAGAAAATTATTGATGGAGGGCCCTTATTGTGGACATGATTATTGGTATATTGATAAAAATGGTGAAAAAATATGGGTTTCCACTGAAAATACGGGCATATATATGAAAAGAATCGGTTTTTGACGAACTCACTTATTCAACGCTTAGTTGGCATATTCTCCATCGTACTGTGGGCCACAATTCATAGTAGTGAAATTTTCAGCGTGAGCGAACTTATTACGCCTGTGCCCTTGTTTGAACTACGCGTAAAAGTCGATTAAATACTTATCAGCGCAATGTTTTGGAAATGTCATTTTATGCACCATTAGAAGTACACTTTCTTCACTGAATATGAAATACTTTGAAGATGGCGTCAACAGAAATAAAAGTGATTCTGAGTATATGTATATGGTTATCTATTTAGTGGTTTCCAAACTGCTGGTCTGGCAAGCCTGTCTGCTATTAAATACCTGTCGGCGGAAGTGTTATTTTCTTAGTGAAAAGTTTGACGTTAACGAATTTGAATCGTTTGACAACCGAAAAAGGCATAAAAATAGTTAAAACTTACTACAAAAGTGGTGATTCAAAAGTGGGCTTTCAATCGAAGAAAATGTTCTTCAGCGATAAAGCTCATTTCTCACTCGGTGGTTACGTCAACATGCAAAATTTCAGCATGTGGGGCTCGGAGAAGAAGTGGTTGTGGAAAAGCCATTACGTCCGGAAAAAGTGACTGTATGATGCGCATTATGGTCTGAAAGTGTCATTGAGTCGTATTTTTCGAAAATAATGCTGGAGGAACTTCAAAAGGATCCACTGTTGCAACCAATCCAGAGACAATCATTTAAAAGACATTGCATTTCGCACATAATTGGAAGGTCCAAGTATTATAATGAAATAAAATTTTCATCGAAACCATAGCTTTATGTATGTTTTGTTTAACTTTACTTTTGAAATCAAAAAATGGATAACCTGTTATCTCACGTTGTCTTTGCGAGACACCTTTATTGTTTCATGCTCCACCATTTATTCGCTATTCTAGAAACTATTTCAGATTCGTAAACAATTGCCTGGTATGGGTTCTTTGGAAACAACCGAACAGGCTGTTAAACGTAGATTTTTATATATAAAGTTATGAAAAAATTCTTGTGTGAATAATTTAATAAATAGTAAACTGGTTTCTGAAGTAATGCTCTTAATATACGAGAGGTGATTGTCAAAAAAATTTGATGTTATTCACAGAAATAAAATCACGCATCTGGAATCGGAGTCGCCCAGATTTTTATGACGAATTACGACAACTCCGACATTGGCCCCAGTCAAATTACCAAGACTACGATTCCACAACGATATACTTTAAATTATTGTTTGTGGTTACGAGAAAGAATTGTTTCCAACTGTCTATTCTTATTAAAAATTACGGAGAGATAAATTACTTCCATCTTTGGCATACGTTTAATTTAAAACTTTTTACTTTAATTTTAATGCTCGATACCAACTAAATACTACTACAGCCAGCCAACTGTCAATTCGAATAATTTTGGATTTCGAAATCTTCGACATGTGACTGTGGCTTCCAAAAATTGCGACCCTGCTCTTTAAAACATACGCACACTCCCACATTGTCAGGTAAAACACAAAAAAACTGCAAACAGAAACAAATCTTATGATTATTAACGTAAATTTAACTGCATATAAAAAAATGCGAGTGACTTTTTCTAACTGATAGTTTTCGTCAACTAAATTATATTTGAAATTAAATTATCAGTTAGAATGTACACATAGGTTAGACGCACACACATAGCCAAGTACACATGTACTATTTGGGTTAAGTCTATTGACAGACAGAGAGGGAGCGAGAGAGAGGCAGCCATAAAGGCAGCCCAGCAGAAATAACATCAAGTTTCATAAGATAAGGCAATAATAAATACGAATTGTACAAATGTTGTTACATTGCTACACAAGTACTTACCAACTAACTAACACTCCACACAGTTGTTCGATGGCGCTCTCTTTGAGTTATAAGTGTAGTATGATAATTACCTAACGTCCACTTGTGATGAATGTACGATATTTACTCAAACTCATAGAACTTATAGCTTGTATTGATGTCTCCAAAAAATAAAAATTACCCTGCGTCCCATGAATGGAGGCGCACATTCAGTGAGCTTACACGCATTCTAGTTCTTTGGTTCACTCAACGGCTCGAACCTACAATGTAAAGAGAATTCCCAACGCCATTTTGAGAAGGATTTACTCGACCTGCAGATTAATCGACTACTTGAGCTGTGCGTCAAATGCATCCTGGTGATCGCCGCTCAAATAATGATAGATGGTAGTATCGGGATTCAAACTCACGGTCTCGCATTTCCTGTTTGATAATCCTTCAATTCGTTAAATTTTATATATAATGATAAGATTTCGTAGTAAATAGACTACAGTTTTGTGAGTTCTTAACTCAACACTATTGGAGCGTGCGCAAAAGATGGATACCACAAGAAGGAAATATGTAGGTTATAGTTTTTCATCGATATAAGCAAAAACGCAAGGTGGGAGGCTAAACATGTGACGACTGTAATAGCCCATCACGCGCAATCTTAATTTCCGTCGACTCAATTTCGGTAATTTTGATGTCAAAGATGCACTACGCTCTAAAAGTCAAAATGCCAAAAATGACGGTAGAATAATCGTCAAGTAAGGCTGTTATGTAAGCACTATTTCGATTGCGCAGAAGCTAAACATTGCAAAAAACCCACAACCCAAAAAAAAACGTCATGGGCCAAATTTCCATTTGTGAATCACTGATGAATCGTAACAAAATCGACTCATTTTTGGAGAGGATGCTCACTGGTGATGAAAAGTGGGTCAAGTGAAAAAGCGCGTGCTGGAATCGCGATAAGCCGGCGCCAACGGTGGCGAAACCAGTATTGGGAGTCGGAAAAGGTTTTGTTGTGTGTTTGGTAGGATTCGTTAGAAATCACCTACAAATTATCAAATCGGATCTGTACTATCAACGATTGCAGTTGCCCAAAAGCGGCCAACTTTAGCCAATTGGAGAGAAATTGCACAGCATGAGATTAGTTTGGAGGTCCTTATGCATCCACTTTATAAGCCGGACCTGACAAGAAGTGATTACCACCTGTTTTTGCCTATTGCCAGAAAATTTGTTGCAAGAAAAACTTGCGAAAATCGACTGGCCTAGTTGTTTTGCCAATAGGGGCGATATTTTCTATAAGAGGGGCATAATGGAATTGCCTTCAAAATGGCAACAAGTTATGGGCAAAACGGTGCATATTTAACTTAAATATAATCATTCTATGTTAAATAAAACCTTTATAGTCATGCAAGAATAATGGATTTATTTTTACTGCGTCTCATAATTCTTCCAAGTTCATTATTCAGAGATATTTGTCTGCATTTATATTGCAATCGCTTTATCTGATACCCTTAGCCATGGTCGATTTTCTCCAAAACTGCTAGTACGATCACGACTTAATTCAGGTAACTATTATATAATTGCTGCAAACAAAGATAAGAAACATAAACTATATACATTTTGGGGCGGAGAACACTACTTGAAAAATGGAAATAATAAACGATTGAGCTATACTTTTTATGCAGACTCTGCAGAAACTACGACTTCCCTTTAAGCAAATCATTTATCTGTTGGTTTTTCTAATTTAAATATTTTATAATGGCTCGATAAATATACACAAATTAAATCTAAAATTTTTGTAAAATACGACTTTTTTGTTTCACTGATGTCAAGCAAGAACCAACTTATGCAATTAAGAACTTAATTACGATTATGTCGAGGAATGCATTTATATAAACGTTACGGTTTTAAAAGCGGCAGCATCGTTTTTATTCCAGGCTAGGTAAATAATTTACAACCCTCATTTCACATTGCAATTGCTCGAAATCAGGGAATATATATTATCAGAGTAAATATAGAACAATTATAAAAAATTGAAACTAATTTAAACGTTTACTTTTAAGTTGAACATGTAAGCGGTAGTAGTATTATATATGCATATATATATATATATACATATATATAAGTATATTTATGAATATAAGTACAGTTATCGGACGTTCGTTCGAAAACACACGGTTAGTCCACATTCGCTCACTGACAGTATATCGCTCACTGGCAGTGGTTTAAAGAAAATAGCCGTACACTGATTTTTCGGTTAAAAGTTTACAAAATCGAACGAGAAAAGCAGACGCACCTTTTTGAAACTTCAAATTCTGGAAAAATACCAAGCCCTACTTTTAGGAGAAAATCGCGTCTTTTAAATTTTCATTGCAACTGCTCTCTATTTCTGCTATTTAATCTTTGCTATTTTTTCTCATTCTAAACACTTCTCACCTATGAAATTAAAACGTCTTCAATTAACCCACTTCCACCAAATTTGCCACACTCACCTCCCTTTTCGGTCGGTAGGGTTTGATATAGCCTGCTTGCAACAATAATAATAACATCGCTTCGTGAGTTAAAAAAGTACAAGGAATTAGGCAATAAAACTCAACATTTTATTATTAATTTAAATTTATTGTATCGCCTTCAAAACAGGCCCCTTCCAAAATAATAACTTACTTATATGCCAACTAATAATCCGATAATGAAAACATATTTAAAAAACACTTTTTCCGGAATTCTCGCTGAGAATTCTATTTTGTGTCTTCTGCACGACCGACAATGGGTACCTCGAAGCGCTAACTTGAATTCTGGAAAGAAGTTAGCCGGAAGTAGATCAAGAATTTTATTCACAATGATAGCCTTGTAAAATAGTGAGTAGTGAGTTATCGTAGTACGAAGTCCATGAGTGCTCTGTCCATAAATCTGGCTTCCTTCGACGATAGATGATATTAATCATTTACCGTCTGCCCTTGTGGCAAGAATTTCAAGTGTAGAAGACCGCGATAATCATAGAAAACTATTCGTTTTTCAGTTTAGCCCGAGTTGGAAGGCGCCATTTCCATGACGGGCTTGCATATCAAATTGACTTGTCCATTGCAAAACTCGCAAAGCGTACTTGAAAAGAAATCGAGTACTCTAAACTAAATGACAGATCGCACTCAAACTCCGTGCCAGTGCAGTAGTCAGTTATGCCAACTCAGCGATGAAAATAATTTTTACAATCTCCTCAAGTGATACTTTTTTGACAGAAAATATAAACTCTTTTCTTTATTTATTCGGCTTAAGGGTGGAGGATCCTCCGGACATACCAAATAGTCACCTTCAGATATAGTCTTCTGAGTATGCTGCGATTTCGGTTGGATCTCTTCAATCTATTCATTTCAATTGCCAGAAATCATTTTTGGGCGAAAAACTCATAAGGAGTAAATGCAAATGCAAATTTACCGGATCTGAAGCCTAAAATATATTTTAAAAGGTCTCTATTTGTTAATCGAATATTTTTGAGCATAATATCTCGAATTTGTTAGACGTGACTTTTATTGGTAGATGTTTATGACCCACATGTGGTCTCTTCATCTTCAACTCGTTCTCGGCCTCCTTTGAACTGTTTACTTACTTGTACAAATTTGTTTCCCAAAAAATCTGTTTACTGAAGGGGTTCTGCAACATTCTAAATGTTTTCGCCGCAGAAATTTGATTTTGTGAATAGAATTCGATGCCGCTTCTCCGCTCAATAAAATTACACATGTAAAAAAAAAAATCGCCAAAATCAATTTTTGTGTCGTACAAAACCATTCGTACTTCAAAAAATAACGATATTTGTAATGCGAAATTCGACAAATATGTCTGTCACAGTATTACCAACTTAAAAAACAAAAATATTGTTGAGATTTGATATACCCGCGTAATGTAAACTGAACACTGGAGAATTCCGTCATTTAAGTTGTTATCAAAATCTATTAAAACAAGTAAACAGAAACAAGGTCAAACAGGAGTAAAGTTAAATTGGCGCTGGATCAAGTTCTCTAATTACATTAATCAGAAACCGAAGCCATAAGCAAGTACACCGCTCCATCGATACATCGGCTTTTTGAATATTAACATTTTCGTTACAAATGCGTTAAAAATATATTTTGTTCAAATATCCCATCTCCATCTAACTGGATTTCCATTAATAAAAATAATAAACAATTAAAAAAAAATAAAAAGGTTTTTATAGCTTAATTGTTCGGAAACTAAAATACTATTTTTAATTTTGAAAAGAAAATGGAAAACACTTAAAATGTGTTGTTTTTTATATAACATTACAATTACTCAATTTCCAAATGAAAAATATCATTTCATTTTTAAAATTTTTTACAAAACAATTATAATGTCAGTATATTTTTCAATTTCCAAATGCAAATTTTAATTATAGGCGAATTTCCAGAAGAAAATTGGATAGAAATATTTTAAGTTATCTGTTTTTTCTATTGACAAAACATAAATTTTAAAATAATTATTGTTTGAGATTTTTGTATAAAATTTAAATTATATGCTAATTTTCCAAACGAAAATGGAAAAATAACTTCAATTAAGCAGCCTGACACGTTTCTTTACAATCACATACAATTGAGCACCAATTTTCAACAAAAAAAATGGAGGATACTTTCTAAATTGATTGTAGTATATCTCCATTCTTCATATAACACAATTTTAAGGTTGCATTTACCACACTTTTGTTTCCTATGGAAGCATAGATCACTTTTTTAAAAATATACTCGGTTCTCAAGTACGAATGACCGATTTAACCAAAATATGTATTCTCAGCTAAGTAGCAGGCACATAGCATGCCTTTCACAAACTTAATTCCAGAGAAGAAAAAGAGCCACATTGCGAAGAAAATTTTGTTCGATTGAAACTTTATGTTAAAGTACTCGCTCTCCACGTGCTTCAGATGTATTTTAACCAGACGTATTATCCACAACCGCTTCAGATGTATTTTAACAAAAAAAAAAAGAGTGATCATAACTGGTGTTTTTAATTGGTATTAATTAGCTGGAATAGGAACTTAATCGATTTTTCTTTCAAAAATTTATTTCCGATCTGGTTTTTACATCGTTTTTATACAAAGTGCATTATCAGACATGAACCAATTGTTTGGCCCTACCCAGCGAACATTTTATTCTTTGGGTCTCAGATGATGAGATGGAAACCATTTTGATTTGAATCCGTCGTTTTTTAGGAGCAATTGTAACAATTGCACGAGTACTAGCGTCTAAGATAAAGCAGCGCCTGGAGCGCTTTCCATATACCAAGATATTATGTCCCATCTTATTAAACGCCCAATTCACAATCTGTAGAGCAATGACCCATATATCCCGTTCGATCCCTAGCAATTCCGTTTTATGAAAGACCCAACCAAACTCATTACCTCAACATTCGATATTCATCAAGAGCCAATTAGGTGTCATGTCATTTAACGCTAGATGAGTCCAACTGTCTTCATCTTTCCTCTGTTAGATTCCCAAACAAAAATTGAATTTCAGATCATTTTCAATTCAAAGTCAATGATAGAGATAGAGATAGAGATAGAGATAGAGATAGAGATAGAGATAG
>JAHXMU010000466.1:136980-184745 GCA_019455685.1 Philornis downsi | reverse complement strand
TATGGGAGGTACCACGCCCCATTGTCCAATCCCGCCCATATTTGCAGCAGCACTTAAGATATGTACACCAAACCGATGTACCAAATTTGGTTCAAATACCGTAAGAAGGAGCAGAAATAATTGCTTTTTAATTTGTGGTTTGTATAGGAGGTACCACTCCCCATTGTCCAATCCCGCCCATATTTGCAGCAGCACTTAAGATATGTACACCAAACCTACGTACCAAATTTTGTTCAAATACCGTAAGCAGGAGCAGAAATAATTGATTTTTAATTTTTTGTTTGTATGGGAGGTACCACGCCCCTTTGTCCAATTGGACCGAATTGTAAATCTAAACCATCGCGGGCACCAAGCAGACGCATATACAAAAATTTATGCAAAGCGGTCCAGCCGTTCTGGAGTTTTAAGCATAGGAACAAACCACGATTCATTTTTATATATATAGATTATTATATATATATGATCGAATAAAGGCTATAATTTTTTTTTACATTCCAAATGAAGAACTTTCAATATCAATTGATGGGTTTTGAATTTCAGATGATGTGATTTTCATTTAAATCGACGTATTTTGAATTGAAATTTATGTGTTTGTAGATTCTAACGAAATGTTTAAATTCCAATTGATGTCTTTTTAAAACGGAAAAATTGATTTTCGATTGAAGTAAATTGAACTTCAAGTGAATATTTTGAATTTCAATTAATATTTTTAGAATTTCAAATGAAATTTTCGAATTTCAATTAAATTTTTGGATTTCAATCTATTTTTTCGAATTTTAATTGGAAATGGTGTAGTCTAGCATTTCATATTTTGGAGTCAAGAGCGAGTTGAAATTTTTATATTGTTATTTTCTATGTCTATAACTTACTAAACGAACATGCTGCCAATGGATTTGGATATGTTTGCTTGTTTGTTCCGGCATATTTCCATTATTCGTTACATTTATTCTTTTAGCCCTCGATGTTAAAGTCTTCATAGGTGCTGAACACTTATCTAGCACTAGAATCATAATTATTAAAATCAGTGGAAGAAAATATCAGGCTGTTAAAGTCAATGCTTCATCATCTGAAATAACATCGTCTCTACAGAATTTGGCATTATGCTATTGCAAAATTCTACTGGCATGTAACAATATCTGTACAAAAATTAATGGAGAACACAGCTCTATATGCAGGGTGTCCGTCGGGAAGATATACTACTTTGTTTGTTTATAATTTTTGATTAAATGAACAAGAAAGGATCTTATATTGATGGCTGTTTTATTATGTGTGGAATACAATATCAGATAAATGTCCGCCTCTGTTAGCCTCACAAAAGCTAGCATTTTTGAGCACATTTTTCAATACATTCTCACACATTTCGCGCGGTATTTCATTAATTTCATCACGAATATTTTGGTTGAGTTGCTCAAGCGTTTCTGGTTTGATTGCATAGACTTTGCTTTTCAGATATTCCCACAAAAAGAAGTCCGGAGCAGTCAAATCAGGCGACCGTGGAGGCCAATCAACATCACCTTTTTTTGAAATAACTTGTTGTTAAAAGACGTCTCGCAGTAATTCCATTGTAATTCTTTCTGGCTGTATGCGATGTGGGACAGTCCTGATGATACCACATGTTAATCAAGCCCAAAGCATGCAGTGGTGGCGTTAAAAAGTTTTCAATCATATCACGATATCGGTAACTGCGTTACGCCGTTTTCAGTTTCAAAGAAGTTTAGTCCAATGATTCCTCCTGACCAAATTGCATACCAGACTGTCACTTTTGTTGGATGCAAAGGTGACTGATGAATAATTTAAGGGTTTTCCATTGTCCAGAACCGACTATTCTGTTTATTCACATATCCATTCAAATGAAAGTGCGCTTCGTCACTCATTATGATTTTTTCATGAAAATCGGGGTTGTCATGGGTGAGCTGTAACATCCTATTGACATATTTTGTGGAAGAAGCTCTTGTGTCAACTGAATCTGAAATGGAAACAAATGGAAATCCTTGTGCAAAATTGTGGCTAAAGTTGTTCTTTGAAGACCAAGCTCCTGAGCACGGCGTCGAATTGAGGTTGATGGATTATTTTGAACGCTTTCTTGAGCAGCAGTAATGTTTTCAGCCGATTTTGCAGTACGTTGTGGTCTATGCTTGGCCCTATCAGCTACAGACCCTCTTTCTTCGAAATCATTCACTACATGATAAATAGTGAATCTTGTTGGCATGTTGTTTCTCTCAAAAATTTCACGTAACTTTCTCATCGTCACAGTAATCGATGATTGATTTTGATAAAATGTTTAAATGATTAAATAAAACACGTTGGTTTATCGAATATGTTTCCACAATAAATTTGCCGCGTCTCTACTACGACTGCCAAATATGAACTGTCAAGACTAATGTTTACCAAAATTCCCGACGGACACCCTGTACTTTTCTAAGCACTAATATAAATATAAGTATATTTTTCTTTAAAGCTTATTAAAGCTAATCTGTAAGAATATGTATGACATAACTACAATAATTAATATAAAAAGGATAAAGTACAAAAAAAAAGAAATATATTTATATATACCCTATATAAAGACAACTGAAAGTGTTAAAGCAAAAACGTAAAACGTGGACTCCAAAAAAAAAAAAATAAATAAAATATTTATGACCAGTGTTGTATCTACAGTATGAACCAACTGTATCACTTAGTTGGGGATGGAGGATTTGCGGTACCGGCTCCGCCAATTGTTTTATTCTGTGTTTCCTTGCTGGTTTCAAGGATGCGTCGGTTTCAAGGATTTTGCGTATTTTAACGAAGGCGCGAATTTACGCACTTAAAACAGTGCTATACGTCACTTATAGGGGTTTTGTGTACCTTTACAGAAAGAATTTATTCAACTCCAAAATGAATAAATGCAACTGGGCATTTTCTCTCTTCTGATACCCACTTGATGTATCACATTTATTTATACAAAATCTTAACCTACCATAAGCTCTATTTGGCTAGGTCATGGGTGACTGAAACCCAAAAAGCAATTCTTGCTGATCAAGTGGATCTGTGCATTCACAGTTCAACCACCCAAAATTGCTTTCGTCAACACTAAGCAAAAATCTAGGTGAACTAAAAAGTGAAGTCACGGTTCGACATTATTCAGCATAAGAGCAAGTTGAATAATAACCAGCCCAAGTTACCCTTATTGCGAATTGTTTTGGGTCCTCGAATACCAGCGCCGTCGCCAATATTTATTATTAACATAAAAAATACAACACAAAAAACTTAACACAATATAATTCTTAACCATAACACCAGTAAGATTCATAAAATGTATTCTATGGGTTTCGACTTGCCTGTGTGTATTTAATCTATTCTGGAGCTATGACTCTCTAGATCAAACCATCCTTGTTGACTGCGGTCAGCATGGAAGATATTTTTAAGGCAATCAAAGTAGATAAGAGCTCACAAGTAGATCTTTTCTGCGGACTATAAAAATCTGCAGAATTGAGTTATAAGAGCTAATTTTCACTTCTATTTTAACACAGATATGTTAATCTGGTTAACAGGTGTCGTTTTTGCCATAATACCAAATTTTAATTAAATTTTTATACAATTTTGTTAATATCAATTAATAACATCCTTCGGTTTAGCAAAAAAAAAAATTAGCATTTACTGAAAACGCAACAAACCATAGTATGATTCAATTTTAGGTACTTTAATCAAAAATAAAAACAATAAACAAATCTAATTTTATTAAGTAATCTAAATATGATGTAAATGTAGGCTTCATTAGACGCATGTTTCATGTAATGTAATGAAATACTGGCTTTCAATTCCCATGTAGACTTTTATGTGGTATCAAATAATACATGAGGCAAATTTACTGGTCTGAAGCGTGAAATAAATTGTTTGCCGAATTGATTTCGCAATAATGCCATGATTCTATGACTGTCTGTGTGGCATGTTGCGCCGTTTCCTTTTAAATTACCTATAATATCGTAGAGATCACCAGCTTTAATCCGGCTAAGTTCTTCTATGGTGAAATGTCAAACAATACTGAACGAAGACACCATAACAATTTCACAGTTTGGTGTATCATAAAATCTCTATTGAAAAAAGTGTCTCTAAATGAATCACATTACAGTACCCAACGTCAAAAGTAGCCATTTCAAACATTAAGAAGAGATGTGTTCACAAACCAGTGGTAAGTAATATTGTTTCTAAAATATAACAATTATCGTCATTTTGAGAACACTTTCAATATTGTTTTTAGAATTATAAAATATCAAAAATCGTAAATTTACGAAATTATTTTGTCATTTACACTGAATACCCTTAATATTGTTTATTAAAAAAAAAATTATCTAACTATTTTTTGAGGAATTTTTGTGGCTTCTTGATAAAGAAGTTAATGCCGATAGCGATCAGTATGGATGCCATTCAGTATTAATACACTTATCAAGAAATATTGCATACCAAACATCACAATATTCACCATAACCACTCATCCAGTTGTGGTGCAAATTTGATTTAAACATTATAATATTGTCATATGAGGTATGTACTTGCAATTTGACAACCATTCACTACTACTTATGTAGTACTTTTCTGTTGTTGTGGCGTCAAATTTTCGAATACATTTCTGTAAAATAACTTATTTAATCTCATCTTCATTTGATTAACGTAATACATTCAATTATATCAAATTTCGAGAAGCTGTCTATCTGCACATTACGTCTCAACATTTCACCCTTTCAACTGTATACCGATTTATCGTAAGTTCAAATTATAAAATTTGTGTACTTTCATTGAAAGCAGAACATTTCGAACGACACTTCAAATCAGTATTTTTTCAAAAGCAACGTTATTATTGCTATTTCAAAGTAGTGCATAAATCATGTTGCTAGAAGCACTTCAATTAGATATAAAGAATCGACATTTATTGCTGCCTCGTCACTACTGAAAATGTTCTCTCTTTTGAAGTACTTCCAGTTGTTTTTGCTGGGTATGTTTAGTGAAATAAAAGAAAGAAAGACTTTATCTCAAATGTAATGGGACTTCAGTAGAATGCTGCTAGTCTGGCACTTAATTCAAGATAAAACCTATTATATACTAATATACGAGTATATTGCATGATTTTAATACATAACATATATTTTTGTAATATCACTTCAGACTTTTAAATAAATCGACAACATGGGCAGCTTAAATGGCGACGTAATGGTGATACGCAATGGCCGATCAACTAGTCAAGTGTCAATCTATAACTACCCGGAGCATCTCAATCCCTTTTACGAGGACGAACAACATAAACGATTACGATTTTGGAAAATACCCAAAGGAAATAATGAAGGGCGTAGAAACAGTTTTTCGTTTGGTAATCTTAGGGACATGTGGTGAGTGGAAATGTTGTACATCTTTCTTATTACTCAAAATTTTGATGGTACGCCGGAGTAACCTAGAGCGTATAGCAAATTAAGCTCTACATATAGCATTTTCAGGTGCCATTAAACCGTGTTCGAATTAAGTGAAATCGTAATTATGCTGTTTAAAGTATAGTTAAAGAAATAATTTGAACTTTGTTTAACCAAATTTGATTTAATTTAATTTTTAAACAAATTTAAACATTTTGTACACGGAAACAATAAGAAGGAAATATACAAGCAATCAGTTTTTAATATATCAAAAAAGTTATAGTGGCACACAATACAAAATGTGAAATACGAGTATGTGACATTCAGTTATTGAGGCTTTGATTATTCAATTGTTCGATTAATCATGAGTTTTGAACATAATAAAAAAATCACTAATCGATTCATCGTAAGAATGATTAATCCTAATATATGATCATTAATATGCATTTTGGCTAATCAAAATGATTGATTAATCAGTTAGTCGCACATTTCCAGTGAAGACATATCCGAATCGAGTGAAAATTGTTTCAAAATGGGTGAAGCCATTTTAGATTTAAAGTAACTATTTTAAAAATTAATTATGAAATAAATTTCAAACGTTTTCGAAAATAATTCAAACCTTTTCAAGTAAATTTAATAAATATTTGAATTAAGTGAAATCTTTTTAATTTGTGTGAAATATTCCCTTAACGGAATGCTGGCTTTTACTTTTATGTTGGTGTAGAAGCTTTGATAACACCAAATTTGGTACCAAAAAAAAGTACTCAAATATTTTTGTTATTGCTTAACTTCAGCGAAGAAAAAATACGAGTTTTTCTATAATAAAGGGGAAAACGCAAGCCACGCGGCTGAAACCTGTAACAGTCAAACATGCGCAATTTTGGTTCCATCGATTTCATTCCGGTAATTTTGATGTCAAAGATGCACCACGCTCCGGAAGGCTAATTTTCAAAAACGTTAATAGAATAATAGAAATCGTCAAGTCAGGCCGTCACATAAACAGCGCATAGACATTGCATAAAAAAACTGGAACTACTTGAATAAGAATGGATACAAAAAGAAGCTCGATGTGTTAAGTTAACCTCATTGACCGAATTTCCATTTGCGAATTGCAATACTACTGAATTGCAATACAATTGACCCATTTGTGAAGTGCACGGTGACTGGTGATGGAAACTGGATCGCTCACGACAACGTCAAGTGTTCGAATCACGGTGACCCGGCTCAAAAGGTGCTAAGCCAGAATTGACTGTGTATTTGGTGGGATTGGCAGGGAATCATCTACTGTCAGCTGCTCCCCCTAATGAATCGTGTGAAGGAATCAATCGCCCAGAAATAGCCAGCTATGGACAATAACAAATGAATTGGATTCCATCAAAATCAAAATTCCAGGCTTAATTGGGATGTTCTTATGCATCTACCCTGGACAAGGCATCAAGTGATTATCACCTGTTCCTGTCCATGGCGAAACATTTTTCTGGTAAAAAAATGGCTTCCAGAGAAGCTTGTGGAAATCATCTGTTGTTTTTCTGGCAATGGTTTCTATAAGAGAGCCATAATCAAAACCGATCAAAACTGTGCATATTTGCCCTAAATCGAATCATTATAACTGTGTCAGGCTTTATCATTATGGTGCAAAAGTAATATATTTACTACACCTCGTACGCAGGGGAAACTTTGAATTTTACTAAAACGGTCAATTTGTTTGGAGTGTTCTAGAAGGGACTGCATTCACAAAACTTTTAAAGTCTGAGTAAATTTAATGCATTTGAAAAGGAGATATAAATGTATGAATAAATAGCTTAAATTGGTCGAATTTAAATTTTTTCGAATTTTGTCAAGCGATACAATCGACAGAATTCTAAATTACTGATTGCTACCAATTAGAAATACAGAGAATAGATCGAATTTCGGTAAATCGATTCATTTGAAGTCATCCATGGCAGTTGAATGAGAGGTGTAAATCTAAAAATATGTCGTTCAAACAGGTCACTTGAATGGGAGGTACCAGAAGTCGCGAGGTTAATCAATCGACTTTTTTAAATTTTGACAAACATTAAGCAATTTTGCCAAAACTAAGCAGTTTAATGAACAACAATTCAGGTTACTGCAGCCTATCAACTAGAAATTACAAAAGAAAAATAAAATTTGGCAATCTTCTACAGGTCACATTTTCAATGGCCCTCGAACAAATAGAAAACTTAAGTACAATTATTTATCACTGTTATAGGTATTATATCAGTTTGCTTCAATACGCATTATATGGCGCGATTTAAAGATAACTTAAGCGATTAATTATTCTATTTATCAATAATTTGGCACTTGATATATTGACTACTTTGATAAACTGCGTCATCAATCTTTTCATAGCGTAAATGATTAGCAAATTATGCAAAGCGTTAATAAATTATTCAATATGTTAATTAACGCCTTCTTTCAGGACATTCAAAACGTTTCGTTTGAAAAAGAAATCTTCTACTTTGGGCATTACGAAAACCTCAGAGAGTCCGCCACCGCTACGCCGGGAACTTTTCCTCGATAATGGCTGGAATACGTTTGACCATCGTTTGCGCGACAGCACGACCTCTTCCATAAATGGTGACAGCTTTCCACGGAACGCCAATTACCGCAGTTCATTGCAGAATATACAAACAAATAATGTAAGGTTTTACACACACACACACACGCAATATCATACTACATACTATCATATTTTGTATCTTTCCATAGGGTCGCCTTGGATTTAATCGCAATGACGATTATCGTAACACCATTCAGGTGCCACGGCCAAATCCACGTTATCGGCCGCAACTAAAAGCGCCGCCAGCGGCCCTAAGGTATGTTTATGGTGGGTCAGTAACACCCCAACCGTCGCGTAACTGTAATATTGGTAGCGGTCCATGTGATTCATACCACAATAATACCATCATGACCCGGGGGTGAGTCTTTTCCGAAAACCCAATTCCCTGGAAATGTTTTGTCGGGATCGCTTTGTGTGGGCCTGCCTGTCGCATACGTAATTTTGTTCTTTGCACCCGGCCATATCGGTGGTACTTTCGTACCGCTTCACAATCGGTGTCTTTCGTTTACCATTAACATGTCGTGTTGTGGGTTCACCTATATTGAGATATTGGGGCTCAAAGCAGTCATATGTTCAATATATCTTTATTATACCCGTATCTCCTATATAGGTATATGTGTGGGAGAGTTGTATTGTTTTTTCCATTATCAAACTTGTTCATTTATTTGTTCTACATCTAAATTTGGCTATATTGCTGTATTGCCTTTCAGTCAATTCGCATACGGCAAACAACAAACAATTTGTATCAATTATAGTCTAGATGTTAATTATTGATATCGTACTTTTCTTTTCATACCTCCTCCTTTGCGTCACCATTAGATCTTCGCAGAACAGTGTGGTTAGCACCAATCCATTCGATTCCGATGAAGATGAGGACAACGCCGACGCCAGCATGCTAGGCAAGCTTAACAGCAGCTCAACGTCAACGCTCTCAAAATCGACGCCACGTAAAAAACGACGGGCGCCAGCACCTCCCACGCCGGTAAGTGGTAGACACTATTACAACAATCGCTGTCATTCGTTATAATCGATATCGTTTTGGTAAGTTACGTTCACAGTTTGCGAACAACTTCAGTTACAAGACAAGAATGCTTTGCATTGTTTAAGTTTCTTATGCAAACGCAGTTATCAACACTGGTAACAGTTCTCCGTAATTGGACCAAGTATTTGCTTAATGATAAATCATTCCTTTGCGATAAGATTGCGTTGTATTTCTCAACGCCGTGTCGTGATCAAAAAATGGTTTCGTTTCGAAAAGCTCATAGGTTGATTAGATGTTTCAACGCAGATATTTTCAGATATTTTTCTATCCAGGTCCCATAAAGAGAAAAACCATATCCATAATAAAGAGTTTCCCCGTATTAGTGTAGCCTAGGTAGGAGTGACTTGCAATCCTCACTGTTATTTAAACGAGGCTCACAATTACACGATCTTACTTCTGAAATATTATCATATACCGTTTGAATATACGCATAAACAGTGTGTTTATAACGAAATACGTTTACAAGATGCCTTTTTGTCCGGGTACCCATAGCTTCGTTATAATTTTTAACAGAAATTTCTATGACTACAGTGAAGACGCTTAAAATGAAACACATGAAATCTTACAAAACTTTTCGTTCGCATTTCGCGGAATCCTTTTAACACTGCTTCTTACAATACGCTTTCACTCTAACATGGCAAGGAACAATTTAGAATTCTCCCTTTAACATGCCAATTTTTGAAATCGCAGATTTTATGCTCTTTACAGTGAAGCAAAGTGTGTACTGGAGCTCCCCATTAATAACATTTTTGGGCCCTCATTGGTTTCTGATCGTTTTGCTTCGCTTTGCTTCACTTCATATTACCCAACCATGGCTGTCAACTTTAAAGATTTTCATCCTTTTGTTGATTTCATCACTCATTTTTGGCGCTGACGATTGATGATTTTGTGTGCAATGATAACACAAAATATCAATTTTAATAATTAATAGTTTGTTATAAATTTTTTCCACAAAAAAGCTTCAACAGCGTTAGGCTGGAAACTAAAGTCCTTCAGGACATCTGCAGTCTTGTTCGAAAAGAAAAACAAAAATAGTTTTTAAACTTTTATTGGTCATTGCAATTCTTAACAATTATTGAAATGTTTTTTAACTATTGAATAAATATCTAACTTTTATCTGTTTTTGCGCAACCAATATTTCAACATTCAGAATTGGCAACTTTGAACACAAGCGCTGAGTACCTGTTTGGTGTTCATAATAGAAAACGTTCAAATGCCTCTAACTTCATGTGCTTACAAGGAAAAACTTAACTTAACTCGGAATTTATCGCTTCAAGATATAAAGCGTTTTTCAAAAAATCGTTATGATGGCTACATAAAATGGGGATTAGACGCAAATGTGCGTCAAAATAAGAGCAATACTTAAAACGACTAAACTCGGCTATGTCTTAATTCCGCTTAAATCGCAATCGAGAAATTAGGAAAACTCCCATATTTTGGAAATGCAACGTTCAATCTCGAAAATTACTTAATTATTGGGATTTTTAGCGGGAACGGGACAGTTTGGTGTCTTTAGAATGGTGCTTGAAATTGTTAAAAAAATTTCCAAAAATTATAAAAAAAGATCACTTAAACACAAATGTGTCAGAAACAAAACGTTCAATCGCTAATATAATGAAATACTAGGGCTGTCCCAAAACTAGCCGACCTGACGTATAGATGGTGTGAGTAGTTTGAAAACAATAAATATTTTGATGAAAAGTGACAACCTTATAAAATATGTTTCAAGTCTCAAGGCGCCACGTTGCTTAGTGTTTTTATTTGAGACATTAAAATTAAAAGATAGATATCAGTGAATTTGTAAACGTGGAAAGAATTGATCATCTCAGTCCAACCAATATTAAAGCCAAGCAAGATTCTACTCTGGGGAAATCTGCTCCTTCGTTTACGACCACAAAAAACGAGGCCGTACGAGCTGCCAAGACGAACACCGTGGTGCTCGACCAATTGAAATATCCACGCCAAACACGGTTAAGAAAATCCGCAATATGGTATATGATAGGCGTTTCAGGAAGCGCTATACCCCGTTTGTGCGCAAGATGGGTGCCGCACTTGCTTTCAATAGAGTAAAAATAGCGTCGTGAAGATGATTCAGTAGAGTGTTTGGCGATGTTTCACCGCAATAAAGCCGAATTTTCGCGTCTATTTATAACCATGACATAAGGAACTCCTGAGATAAAGAAACATTCAAAGCGTGGAATCGTTTCCAAGGAAGGGGAAAATGATTCCCCCTGCAGGGATGCGCATAATTAAAGACAATATTTTCACCACTTGACTCAACAATGTTTTTTTTAGAAATTTATTGATATCAGATTAACGTCCTCATTGGGCATAAGCCTTCATCGAAGACCGAAAACGGAGATATTTTGACAATTGGACGTTTTTTGAGTTATACATAGCTTTCATCGATTTATTTATTTTGGAGATTTTGAAAGATATTTTAGTATCACATGAAACACACAAAAAATTAAAAAGAAATTCTACGTTTTGGGATTTTTATCAGCTTAACTCTTTTTTAAGTAGAAAAACTCGGCGAAACCTTAAGATTATTCAATTGTACTCATTGCAGAAATTATATTGAGCGAAGGCTCTACATTCCAGGGCAGAGCATAATATTTTGCATCGGTTAATATACTCGTATAACGGAGGTACAAATGGCTTATGAAGGTGCTCGCTCTGTTAATTTTGTTATATCTTCCATATGGTGCTCGAAATAATTTGCTACAAACGCAAATGCAATTCCTGAGTCTCGGTCACACTTTTGACTCGTATTTATCTAAAATTTTCAAAACTAATTCGAGCGCTATTTCAAATGCGCTTCAGAATAATTCTATCACATACTGGAAGTATTCGTCGCCGTGTGGTGGTGACGGTCCGCAGAAAGGAAGATAGGACCCAGAACCTACGATCGTATACACGATAATCGTGGGTACTAACAAACATAGTGTCGTGCACTATAAATTGTCCGCAAACAGTACTCTGCTAAATGACTTTATCTTTTCATCAATTTCAGATTCACGGTCGAACTCCCACAATCCAAATTGAATCTAGTCAAACAAATGGGCAAAATAACGACTTGTGCATTCGCGAGGATATGGATATCGCGCATCTAACGGCGGAAATTGAAAGTTTCGTCAAAGATAAAAGCAGCGAAGATATTGAAATGATCGTCAAACCAAACAACAACAGCAAACAAGAAGTCACAACTACAGCAGCAACAGCAACGTCTGTTGTAGTAACGACAACAACAAATGCCAGTAATGCTGCTACTTCCGACGACAAAAAAGAAGCAACACTTGTTGTGGTTAAGTCAGAGGAGGTGACAACTCCTCCTCCCCCTAAAGAGTTAAAGAAGGATAGAACCACTACCGAAATTAAGGCGTCTACATCTCCAAGTCACGAGACGACGAATACAGTGAAAGCGGCAGCTATGAAGGATGTGAGTGCATCATCTAAGGACTGCAGAGAGATTACACAAACAAAAACCACCACCTCGACGGCAACTACTTCAAGCCAGGTGCCACAAACAAATGGCTCAGTAAAAACGGAAATTGTCACCGTGAAAACTATCACAACTTCCAAGGTTGCGGACAAAAGCCAGCCAACCAATGGCCCCATGACCACTCTAATCGTTTCGGAGACTGTGGTAAGACCCGAAGAAGATAAAGCAATCAAATCCAATGGAGCTATACCAAAGAAAGTCAACATCGCCTCCGAGCACAACGATCAACAATCACAAATAGTCAAGCCCGATTTGTGTATCAAAGAAAACAATGAAGAGCCACAAAAGCCAGTGCCTGTAAAGCGTGTTTCCAAACCCGATATCGAAGCCGGCAACGTTGAGTGCATTCATGTCCACGTTGGAAGCCCCAAAGCCTCGCCGCGCCATGTAAACAGTTTGACGAGTTTCAAGCAGGAACAGACCAGCGAAAAAAAGGAGATCATTACCACTAAAACGCCATTTACTCTTACAAGTCCTCCCACACAAAGAAAATCCGTCCAACCACTACATCTAGCGGAAGAAACCATCGGCGCTAGTGAGGAACCCAAGGCAGCTACTTCCAATGAGTTAAGCATTACGGAAGATCAAGTTAAAGTCAAGCCAGAGATAAAGCCTAAACCACCAATGTCACCTAAACCAGCTGTGGGGAGAATTGTTAAGGATCATACCTTTGCCGAAATTCACAAGCCCATGAGAAGCAAAATAGTTCCATCAGCAAATGGGCATGTGCGGCGAGCGTCCCGTGAGGAAACGGCACCATCACCGCCTACGGTACCCCAAGGTGAGCAACGCGAGGAGGAGCAAAAGGGCGAAGAGAAAGCTGTTGCAACGAACAACCAAATCGTGCAACTGGAAACCGATAGCCTGAAAATCGTTGAAACTCCTGAAGTCAAACCCAAGGAACTGCAAAGTGAAACGCGCGCTGTGTCTCCCCCGCTATCAGTATCACCGGCTATCGAAACGAGCTGCAGTAACGGACGTGACACAAGCGACAATATGGAATTTGACTTTTTGTATCGGCCGAAAACCAAATCACACATGGAATGGAAACGTTCGACGTTGGCTCCCTTGGAGAGCCACATACCACCCGAAAAGCGAAAGTCAGTTAAGGACATCATAGAGTCAATCAACCGCAGTCAACGTCTACTGCATGCTTCGGCCAATAAGGACTTTACCATTGTAACGGGACCAGCTGTTATCGCAGAAAATCCCCCGAATCACGATGAGAACCTAAGAATACTGGACGAAAGTCAGAGGGAAATCAAGCGCATAGTCCAACAAATAGAACATATGGAAGGAGCGAGTGCATCGAATGGAGCAGCATCATCGTCTTCGTCAGCTCCGCCCAGCTATAGCGAGTGCGTTGAAGCTCAGAAGCTGGACAATAGCGAAATCTTTCAGAAGTGTAAAGTCCAAAAGGAAGTATACGACTATCGCGAAACCTCGCCTATAACATCCAATCTAGATTGGAATCCAGTGCCAAAGCCGAAGCGGACTAAACCACATAACGAGCAGGAGTGAACAGGTCCATTGCCATCATCTCAGCTGTTGCCTATGTTTTGAAGCGATTCGATATGACCGATCGGACGATTGTAATTGTTCTATACATGTTTAATTGTTTCTTTTTGTTTTTATTTTTATTTTTTTTTATTAAATATTTACCAAATATATTAATAATTCTCTGTGCGTGTGCAGTGCGTGTGTATACAACATCACACATACATGGATGTTCATGTATTTATTGATCTAACTGTTAAGTAAATACAACTAACGGGAATTTATATGCAATACAAATGATAACTATATTTATATATATACAAAGATGTCCAATATAATACATATATAAATGTCGTTATTGTATTTAGTAATTAGTCGATTGTTGATAATTTAATTCAAAACTCTGCTCCCTGTCCTACTCCTCCTTCTTCCCCGAACTGATGGACATACAAAGAAACGACCCCGGGTAAACAACTCGTGCTTTGCTCCATGTGTGTTAAATCCTTCCATTGTTATGTACTTCAAATCAAAATATTTAGCTAAATACGATATGTCTCATATCTAAATATGTTGTAATTGTGCATGAATACAAATGTAGATTATGCAACCATGCCCTTACCCTCTGTCACATCGTCCTATATTTACTCTATGTTAAGTTTGAAGTTAATAAATTGTATTTGTTATTTATATATAATTGAAATACATATATAAACAATAATACAAATATGGCAACATAACTGCGAAATTTGTTAAAGTTTTAAACCATAGACTAGATTATAACTCGCAAGGATATTAGAGAAAATTTGGACAGTTGTCGTTACGAAATACGTTCGATGACATACTTCCTGATAATGCCATCAACGCCATTTTAGCACTTATTTAGCACTTTTTCCAAAGTATAATGTTGAATATTTTTAGCATAACTCTTTGAAATTTTCCGAATTTTTCATAACATTTATCTAATTTTTATATCTTCACGCGGAGGAATGAAATTTTATATCATTTGATACGGCAAAAATGTAGCACACAAAAGGGAGTGTCTAAAGTACCAAATATCTTTCATGAGCTTTTGGGTCGATTAAGCGATGTTCGTCTGCCTGGCTGGTGGACACAATAACTGCCGTAAATCTTGGCAGAGTCCATTATTTCATCAGATCGTAGCCGGAGATTCTAAAGGGTCCATGTCGGCCAACTCCTTCTAATAACTCCCATGCAAACTGACCGATTTTCTGAAATACAATTTCCTCACTGTAACTCCTTATCCGAAAGATAAAATTTGGAAAAATCGACTGATTAACCGCACACCTTTGGTACCTCCCATACAAATGACATATTCGTTGGCTGATAACTTTTATGTAGTTGCACTAAAGTTAATCAAATTTGCTACACAATCTGCGTTTACTAAAGTAGTTTCTCAGAATGAAAATGGAGTACATTGCCACACCCATTCGGATACCTCCCATATAAATTGGCTGTAACAGTCTATATTTTTATCCATTGCGTTTTTCAGCAATTCTCTACAATATCGGAGAAAAATCTGTCAAGTAATTACGCCCCTTTTGGTACCTTCCTTACAGGTGTCCGACTTAACCCATATATTCTTACCTCCTTATCTTCCAATCTGTTGTACTCAATACCATCAAATTTACCATATATTATGCGTTGTGTGATCTAAGTTCTGAAAACGAAAAAAGGCGACATTGCCACTCCCATTCTGGTACCTAACATGTAAATTGATCGATTTATCGAAATTTTATTTTCCACCATAACCCATAAATTGTAGGTTGGTGTCACTTTAATTCTCGTCAAATATGTACCGTTATAATACTGCATAAAATGTAAACAAAAATAGATGGAGTGGCCACGCCTTCTCTGCTTCTTCCCGTAAAAATTATACTATTTAACTTATGTAATCCAAGAACCGTATCTATCATTCAATTGCGCTATCTTCAATATAACTGAGCCCTCATCAGGCATTTCTTATTGCAAATGAAAATTGATTGAACTGCCATATCCCTTAGGGTACCACACATACAAATTGGGGGATATATATGTATAAAAAATCGATGGTCCTTCTACATTTCCCAAATGGAAGACTTTAATTTAGAGTATTTTTGGCAGCAACACAAAAGGAAGCTGAGTGAAGTTATATAATATGTAAGTCAGTTCACCTGATTGAAATGCCCGTAGTGATTTCATAAACGCAAATATGGATAAATTTTCTGCCGATGCATCACGAATGCTTCCTAGAGTTAGTCAGCTAACACACAAATAGCAGCATTAGAGTAATTTCAGTTTTAATATCTTTTCCACATTCTTACGGCGATGATAATAAAGACAGCTACAAGTAACACGACGAGTACAATCTTTAGCAAATGAACCGTTTAAAAAATTGCATCTGATTGGATATGGCAGATATATTTAGATCTCGTCAGATCGGAAATTTGGTTATACTTCATTGAATCAAATTAAAACAGAATTGATCTTATTGTTACTAATTATATCTATTTCGATCAGCAATTTTTCCAGTATCTCATCTTAACTAATTTTACCAGAACAGATATAGTCACATCTAACTAGATCCATTTGTATGATTTGCATCTCACGAACTCAGAAATAATTTTGATTGATAACTCAAGATTTTTACATACTCGTACACTTTGCGTAGTGTTTTCTGTTAAGAAAATCTAAAAGGATTAACAAATCTGTTCGGATCTGCTTAGAACCAAAAATTTTAGGACCAACACATTATATATAGAACATCGTGTTGGACGCGATTTCATCGAATTACAAACGGAAGATTTAATTAGATGTATCCAGAAATGTTATTAAATATGACACGAAATCTAGATCTAGATATTATATAATACCATCTTCGGAGAAATGTAGTCAGATCTAAATATCAAAGTGTGGGAAGTTACATTTTTGCTCCATAACCTCCACAGAGGTAAAGAATTTTTTAAATGAATATTTGTATAAAAAATGAAAAAGTTTGACTTTTGTAGTTGATTTGCGCCAAGAATGCAACAAATTTCCATTCTGTTAGCTTATGTTAAAATTGTTACAACTCATGTAAATATATGAAATCAAAGTTTTTTTTCAAAAAAATAATCACAATACAATATTCTAGATATATTCTTCTTCTTATGTGGCGACTGGAATAGACAGCCTTATCTATTATACGCCGCCAGTAGTAAATAATTACAAGCGCTTCAATTTGAAATTCATGGGGCGGACAATAGTAATAATAAGCGGCATATGGTGACCGTTTTTATAAAATCAATCTTTGCAAAGAAAGAGAGTAGAGTGGAGGATATAAAAGGTAAATAATGGAGTATGTGATGTAAATCGATTCGTTTTCAAATGAAAACGAAGTACCAAAACGAACAGATCGATTTTAGCTTTGACAGAAATCGTATCGATTCCATTTTCCAGTTGTGTTTCATTTCCACCATATTCTTTTGCAAAATACAACTCAGAGCATTTGTTTACGTTTTAAAATACAAGTGTTTGCACAACAAGAATCAAATTAACAAGTGTAAGCTGAAAAATAATTTTATAACATGGCATTTATTATCGCAGTGTCCGCAATTTTAAGTGATGCATCAAATAAAGAAGAAAATATTAAAAGGAAAAAGTTACGCGATGCTTCCAACCCACTAGATTTGCCGGGAAAAAAGTAAACCAAATGTGTTATCCCAAGGTTTCAGTAATACATAATTGTTTATAGTTTTGTAGAATGCTTTCGCTTAAATAAAGAAATAAATAAAATAAATAAAAAAAAAAATAAAATAAAGGGTTTGCCAAAGTTTTTCAACTTCTACTCTATCCCCTTTTACAAATCCTTTGCCTATTTGTGGGTACTTTTCCATGAAATCTAGCATCTTATCTTCTTGCCTCGAATTTGCGTGCTTTCCCCTGAAATATACAAAATAAGTCTGTGTTTTATCAGATGTTTGATGTAAATACCTACATTTCAATTTTTCTTCACTTTAGTTTTAAATTGTTCGCAATTTATTATTTTTCTTCCGAATAAAGAAATGCGGCTTTGCAAAATCGCCACACAAAGACTACTCGATTTAAAACCGTAAATGAAAACGGTAATTCGTTTTCTATCACACCTTTCTTATCCATATTTTCCATAGAACGAAATGGAAAATGAAATCGATATCGATTTCAGCTCAAACCGAAATGAAATTGATAAAAAGATGTGCATCACAACTTTCATCGTTTTTGCATCGATTTTAAATCGAAAACGTTTTATATCACATACCTGTATATTTGATGTTGGTTGCTAATGTTTGCCGTAAAAGGGTAGAGTATTTTTAATTGAAAATTCACAATGCTCAGATATCCTTGTCATTTCGCTTACTTGGAAAGGATATAAATGAATGTAGCCTAGGAGAAGTAGAAACGGTCACCAAGATTTGAAAAAAAAAATCTAGAGCACCACTTCCGGGTAGTATAGGGTTATCCATTTTTCGTTTTCAAGCAAAATTAAATAAATCACATAAAGCTACGATTTCGATAAAACTTTTATTTAATTATACATACATTGTCATTTAAAAGTAGTTTTTGGACCACTTTTTCGCACATTACGGACAGTACGTTTAGAAATTATCCGCATAACCTCTGTTTTTAACGTGGCCCTACAAAAAAGTCTGACGGCAACAAAGCGCCTGATCTTGGCGACCAAAACGTGACATTTTGAATCACCACTTTTTAGTAAGTTTTAACTATTTTTATGCGTTCTTCGGTTGTTAAACGATCCACATTCGTAAGGTATTTAACAGCTGGCAGCCTTGCCAGACCGGCGATTTTGAAACTACTAAATGGATAAACCTATAGACCAAAATGTGCTTGAATAGCAGTCCAAGTTTGAATTTAAGCCACTACACTTTAATTTTGGAAAAAAAAATCATATCCCCAAAATTAATGGTCATACGCAGTTTTAATCAAACATTTAATCAGAACTCTATTTAATACGGTCTTCAGCGGATGAGTTTTTAACTGAGACAGAGGTACACTTATTAAGAATAGCACTTCAAAGCACAAAATCTAATAACAAACCATTATTATTATCCACTCTTCCATAGACAAATCTCTGCAATCTAGCTGACGTCCGCGTTTTCCCCTTCTACGCGCAACTGCCTCAAAACAAACAATTAAAATGCTTCCTGCCAGCGCCATCAAATGCCCGAAAAATTGTCTTGGCCACAAATATCGCCGAGACTTCTGTCACGATACCCGGCATTCGATATGTCATCGATTCTGGTTTTGTGAAACGTCGCATTTATAACCCCAGCACTGGGCTGGATGTCTTGCGAGTTGTACGAATATCTCAGGCACAGGCGTGGCAACGTTGTGGCCGCGCTGGGCGTGATGCCCCCGGCACATGTTATCGAACGTACACTCAACAGGAGATGAATGGATTTGAAAAAATGACAAAACCTGAAATTCTTAGAAGTAATTTATGTTCCACGGTTCTGCAGTTATTGGCTCTAGGTATAGACTGTAAAAGCTTTGATTTTCTTGACAAACCCTCACCCGAGGCCATGGACGCAGCTTATAAAAAACTAGAGTCCTTGGGAGCAGTACGTTATGCCAGCACCGTACCAGAGCTGACGCCTTTGGGCAGACAAATGGCCGAGTTCCCGTTAGATCCGCAGTATAGCAAATTGATATTGGCCGCCCCACAATTTGGATGCTTGGAGGAAATATTGAGTCTGGTAGCAGTGCTATCGGGGGAGAATATATTTATGTCGAGTGTGGAGAAGCGGGAACAAGCTGCGTTGGCCCATGCCAAATTCCACTCTAAACACGGCGACCACTTGACATTATTGAATGCTTTCAGTGCCTTCCTAAAGACTGAGAAAATGAAGGTAAGTCTGCAACGAAGTTCCTTCGATCAGATCGATAGTAATCAAATGTTTTCCTTATCTTATCAGTTATGGTGTCAAGATAACCTCCTCAACATTCGCAACCTCTTATACGCTCGTGATGTGCGTAGGCAGTTACTGGAAATTGTTGAACGGTTGGTCTTGCAGGTTAACAGCTGCGATGGCAATTACGATCAAGTACGAAAATGTCTCTGGGTTGGCTCGGCAACATCGATGGTCGAGGATCCTCCAGCGTTAATTTCGGAAAAATGCGGCCCAGTAACATCTCCAGATCATAATGCGCACCTAACAGTCACTTTTTCCGGATGTAAGGGATATTATCAATTTGTTCTTGATCAATGGAAGAACGTGGAAGTGGTTTTTACACAAAGATTGCATTGCACAGGGGAAGTAAATGAAAAAAAAAAGAGAAATTATTATTATTATCCTTAAGTGTTTGATTGATTTTGATGAAATTTCAGGAACGCATAACGTCTTTGCATAACTCTGAAAAATAGCAAAATTTAGAACACTTGAAAGTCGAAACTCTCTTCTTAGACATTACAGTGGCGACCAAATATGTCATATCTTTGAAGAAATATTCGACTTTAACCCAGAATATCTTTAAACGCACAAGATTTTTTGTTCAACCATTTGAACTCAAATTTATAACTATTTAAAATAAATGTGACCCGATTGGCGTCCAATTATCCATAAACAATGAAGGTATAAATCCCAGTTTTGGGCATTTCTGGCGTCTGTTTGAGAATTGTAGGAATGTTTTCATATAATATTTAAAAATGTTCTGTTGTTTGATATTATATACGATTAGACCATAATTTCATCGAATTTAGTTTATAAATAAGTATATACTTTATGACAATTTCTATTTGTTAGAAATTGCATATTACTTACCCTTGGGGTTTTTTCCTATTAAATATATTTCTGTGTATTCCGAATGAGTCACTTTCTTAAAATGACTTTTCGTACAGGTAATTGCATGCAAATTGCAACAGGTACGCCTAAAATTCTATAGTCCAAATATATGTATATTAACACACTTTTGAAAACATTATTCAATCCAGCTTGGGTCTCCGAATATAAGCTCTCCAACATTTCAGAAAGGTCTGTACGTCACCAAGATCAGTCAAACTGTTAAGGAGCTGCGTAATAATTTTTGCATTTTTTCATTTATCCCCACCGTGCGTCGTTAGCCATTCGTTAATTGTTCAAGCTAACATTACTTCATCAAGTAGTAGATCCACCTCAGTGGTTATAAAATATATGGGCTGTTGGATGCACTTACATAGTTGGCCACAGAATGGACTGAATTCAGCGAATGTGGATAATGTCATCCCGCACAGAGAGAGAACGTACAGCTGAGTAACACCTTTCAACAATTTAGCACCCACCTACGCTGATGGATCAAAGTTGGGAAGGCGCTAAGATCTCATGAGAAAAGAGCAGTTTTTTGCTGCGGTCCAAGATGAGATTGCGACGGTCATGAAAATGCTAATAAAACCGCCTACGTTTGCCCATGAAAGCTTTCAAGTAACATTAGTGCAAGACATGCTTGGCCAAAAGATGTAGATGTCGCTATAAACAGGTTAAAGGCCATACAATTTAGGCTGAGTTTCTTCACAGGAGGATGTGTCGTGTGAGAACAAGGCAGAAAAACTGACTAGAAGGTCCTGAATTTGACACAACAACAGCAAGACACAAGTCCTGTGTCTACTTCTAAGTGAAGCAAATGAGATTATGCCATTTAGTTGTCGTGTGAAGTGGGTGATTCGGGGACTGGCTACGTTATTATAATAAAAAAAGTATATCTCTGTGATCGACCATGGCGCGCCGGCTAGGTCACGCGAATATACCGCTTATGACTGTTGGTCCAATCCCCGATAAAATCTTCAAATATCTTCCTTTACATGGTTGTCATTTCGTATACTGACGAAATCTTGAGTTTCTCAGAAGCAGCAACTGCCGATTGATTCGATTTTCAATGAAGACCAAGACAGAATCACAAATGGGGAGGTAAAGCTTCTCAGAAGTAGCAACTGTAAATTTGATTCCTGCAACAATGAAGACCAAGACCAGAATCACAAACAGCGCTGTCAGAGAATGTAATCTCCCGAATTTTTGTCCTTTGCCGAAAAATAGTGAAAAAATTTTATATTTCGGGGAACTCAGGAATTCGCGTTAGAATTGAAGTCTTTAAGTTACTGCGGTCTGTAAATTAGCAATTACAAGTAAAAAATTAAATTGCGATAAGTCGTCCAATTTTTAGCGCAGGTGTCAGAAGGAGCCCTACAATGCCATCCATTTTCATTCCTAGAACTAAGCATACCAAAGGCATTATGTGCGCCAAATTTGTCTGAATTCAGTGCAATTGCTAAAAAATATGGACCGATAAATAAATGGGCTAAATCGGTCTTTTGTATGGGAGCTACCGGAAAGTGCATAGTTAACAAGTCTGTTTCTTCTTAAATGTTGCAAAATACAACAATCGACAAACAATTGGGTTTGCTGTGTACTAATTAGGAGCTACAGGGAAAAATATTAATTTCGGAAAACCAGTCAATTTTTATGGGATTTGCAATCTCCTGCTACGATCCAGTAAAATAATATAAAAGATTATTCTTAATCATAAGACATTTCATAGGGACTTCCGGCAGTTATCGTGCCTACCAGTGAACCATCCACGCAGATAGATAAAGCTGAAAAGATTCTTGGCACATTAAGCGTTTCTTACATTTTTTCCTATAAAATAATACACATTCATTCCCGAGGAAAAAGGCATAACAATTACAATTCCCGTTTATGATATAATTATTTAAAAAAGAAACTCAGAAAATCTGATCCACAAATGGCAGTTTTTAGATATAAATGCAAAAAGTATTTCAATATGTAGGCATACAAAACATGTAAACATTTTTACAGATTCCATTAGACTCACAATCAGTTACCGAATAAAAAATGCCCTAAGAATTATCTACAATGTATTTGACTTCTTTAAACTTGCTGGAGAAATCCGTTTACGAAATCCTGAAACACGCATCTATTCAGACTTAGTTACGTAGATATAAGGCTGTGACGGAAATATACGCGGCATAGAAGGTATGAAAATTCATCCCTAGAGATCCACCAATTAAAAAATAAGAAAAATTCACAAATTTTGTGGCAGAATACTAACAACAGAATTTATCCATTAAGTGCATGAGACTCTATTGCACTATATCGAGCGAAACCCCTGTTTAATGCTGTAATTTGATAAATTTAGTTCAAAGTTAAATGTCTTTCTACATTTTTCGAATAACATAATTGTAATGTAGTTCAGAATTCCGTTGTCCACACTGTGTCCACAATAATTATGCAAACGAATGGATAGAGCTATGTTAATATCACGTTTAATTATAGATATGACGCAAACAAAGTCTTGTGCAGTGCATCATGTCCCCTAGGCGGATTATTTTACTTTCATGAAACAGACTGAATTGTTAGTCTGTCGATAGAATACAAAAATGGAACAAAAACAAAAAACAATTTTTTAATTTATTTTGTATACCATATTGTATAATGAATTTTGTAAAAAAAAAAATTAACAACAAAATATTGATAACAACCAATTGTACTATATTAAATAAATGCTCTTTATTTAAAAAAATTGTATTTCAAACAAACACATTTTAGTACACAGTCATCTTATGAAATTTGTAAAATTTATAATTTAATAGTACATTATGAGTGCATATCCTTCGTTGCCATAAGAATATTAAGTACTCCTAGCACCATTCACGTGTCTGGAGGCTTCTTTGTCGATGTACTTGGCAAAACGCGATAGATTCGTCAGTACCGTTTGTACGGCTGGATAACGCTCCTTCAGTTCTTTGCGCTGTGAGCGAACTTTTGTTTTAAAACGTTTTTCAAGTTCCTTAATGACAACCGGAAGATTAAGTTCCACTAATATTTGGGGCCAATCGTTGTCAGAAAACATATCCATTAAGGCGTCCAAAGCTTCAGATATCGTCCACACATCCTCTTCCTGTAAAAAAAGATAAAAGATTTAATTACAGTTCCATGAAATCATAGCGACGGTAAACATACCTGTGCACAAGCCTGTACTATAAATGAAACAATAGCTTTAACAAGAGCCTCATTTAGCAAACATCCTAATGTGCCCAGCATACGCAGCCAATTAGCCCGTATTTCCGGCATACTACAATTCCTCACACCGTCTAGCATAAGCTGCAAGTTCGCAGAAAACTTTCTTTCAATATTGCGTTTTCATAAACTGTTACTAATTGTATACCTCTAGATCATTTTGTGTCATCTGACTGAAAAGTTCTTTTTTCGTTTTCAGGTGATCCAAAGCAGCTCTCATTAGGGAGGTGGAAGGCTCTAATATTGTTGAATCCTTAGCTCCCTTAAATACTTGTTGGCCTAAGTCTACCCACACATTGTAGATGGCATCGTGGCCACCCAGGTCATCCGAACTGAGACAGTTGCATAAATTTTGCAAACACAATAAAGATGAAATGCGTAAATTTTTCGCTCTGCCAATTGAAAAGAAAATCATCAATCAATCTTAACTTCACTTACAAAATACTTTGTATTTGATACGAACTTCATTAGCAGACTAATGTTAGACTCCCTTAATTGAACTGCCAAATTATTTTCCAGCGGTAGTGTCCGTTGCCATAACTGGGAAAACAAACAAATTCTTAAATGAATATAGGGGCACAGCCGGAAAATTTTCTATATTTCGAACCTTATCGACTAACGATAATGATTTAATGGCTTCCGTAACATCTGGCGGCAGTTTATCGCCCCCGTTAATGTTTGCTGCGCTTCCATTGCTCTGATTTGTTTCATAGTCGACAACACTTTCACTCTCCGAGACTTCTTCATCTTCCATATCTGACCATTCTTGGAACATAGAAATAAAAAGAATATACAATTAAAAATATTGGAATTAAAAAAAAATATTAATCAACGTTATAATTAAAAAGTGATAGTTTTTTCTGCTTTATGTGTACTATTGAATCGCCTCTACAAGTTTTCGAATCCTAAAAGTAAGCTATCATATATTTCTTTTCTCGATATATGTTCGTACGGACCCTGGGTTATGGTCGACAGGAATTAAGATAGGAATCAGATGCTTACAGCAACACTAATAGTATTATAGTTTGTATGAAAGGTTATACATCGCTTATATTTTGAAATGTTATGCGAAATATACATGTATTTGAAAGTAGTTCACAGATATACGACCGAAAATACCCCAGAGGATGTTATTCTATGTGGGGCCAGGCAACACGACAGTGGTAAGTGTTAATAAAATATATTTGAAGATAAGATAATGTTATAACGGAGTGTCTAAGGTTAAATACATGATAAACAGGATTGACATTACTTGCACGATGTAGTACTACCGAATGGATTGTGTCGAAGTATTGCGGTGTTGAGAGGTTAAAAAATGATGCACTTGCATCCCGTAACAGCCCTCTCATAGCGGGATATGACTAATGAGAATTATGTGTTTTATGGAAAAACGATTGAAACGATTGACTGACAAAAACGAGAAAAAAATATATATACGATTAGCTTGGCAGTAAAATTTATGGTTTTGCAAAATCACTTCTCCGGAGTATGGAAGGTAAAGAAGAGTTACCAAGATTTCTAACTTGAACATTTGTGTGCTTATGCTTATGATTTGCTTTAGTGTTTTCTGCCTCTTTTTCCATCTAAGGTATGTTCAACTCATTGTGCATATTGAGAATTCTCACTAAGTTGAAAAAATCAAAAGTTCGAATATATTTCCTTCTGCGAAATGTGTTTTGCAGTTATTAAATTCTGCCCTTATTTAACAAATTAGTCATTAAACGTGCCATAGGATAAGATTATTATTTCGTATTAACCCTCGAAAGTGCAGCCACAATGTGAGCTGACCGCAGTTGCAAAAAAAAAAAAAGATAAATACAGATTGCACCGAATAATTGGATCAAAATAATAGTAGTGGGTATTGCTCAAATTTTAAAGAAGTAAAAAGGTTTCAAAATAATTTTGTAAATTTTTAAGTTTAATTTTTTTAACATAGTTCCTTTTATAAATTCTAGGAAATAAACAAAAAAAAAAAAAAAATTCAAGATAGTTACAAAAATATAAAAGTATTCAAATTCTTTCAAATATAGCCGGTCAAAATAATAGTAGTGATATTTATTTAATGGTTAGTACAAACTAAAACAAATTGATGTGTGGGCTAAATGTATATTACGATGGGTAAGCATCTTAATTAGTATTTTGTGGCAAACCCTTTGTTGGCAATTACCGCCTCACAGCGTCGTGGCATAGAGTTTACTAAATATTGGCACCTTTTGCGGGAATGGACATCCACGCATCCTTCACAACCTCCCACAATGTGCTGTTGTTTGTGGGGTTTCACAGCCTTTACGTCACACCACAAATTCTCAATGGGATTGAGATCTGGGGACTGGGCTGGCCATTCCAATATGCGCATATTATTTTCTGCAAACCACTGTTTTGCTAGACGGCTTGTGTGCTTAGGATCATTGTCCTGCTGAAAGGTCCATTTCATCCGCAGCATATGGCAGCATCACTTCCTGTAATATTTTTACGTATAGATGGCGATCCATGATGTCTTTGATCCAGTATATATGTAGGTCCAACTCCTATGTATGAAAAGCATGCCCACATCATAACACTAGATCCTCCATATTTAACCGTTTTCAGCGTAAATTTAGGGTTATATCCTGAATTAGGAGGCCGTCTTACGTAGGCTCGTGAGCCTTTCCCGCCATAAAGAACAATTTTAGACTCGTCACTCCACAAAATATTCTTCAATTTTTCAGGGGTCAAATTTAGATGCACCTTAGCAAATTTTAGTCGCTTTATAACATGTTTTTTCGTCAACAGTGGCACTTTTCTTGGACTTCGCGCTATCAAACTTGCATCTCTAAGACGCGGATAGTTTCCACGCTCGCTTCCACACAAAGTTTTTTTTTTATTTCCGTAGCGGCAGCAAAGGGGTTTTGTTTTGAGTACTTTACTATACGCGAAACACTTTTTTTGATAATACTGGCGGACGGCCACTTATCTCACTAACGGGAGTGTACTTTGTTGCATTGCGTACCATTGTCGGTGAGCAACCTATAATATTTTTCACTTCTTTATAAGATTTTCCGTCCGAAATCAGCTTCCTTATCAGCAATCGTTTTTCTAGTGTACAATGCACGCCACGCCCCATTTAAAAAAAAAAAACAAATCTTAACACCTTATTGATCAGAATTATACTTCTTCTAAAAAAAATATTTATTTTTAAACTCAATATACAAAGCTTGCAAAAAAAGAATGTGTTTACTTGCAAAGTTCGTTGACTTCTGTCAGCACTACTATTATTTTGACTACCAAAAACCTGTTCTTCTTTGAATTTAGTCATTGTAAAAACAACAAGAATAATGGAATGCAAACATAACGGTTAGTTTTTTTTTTTGGTGTTTACATTAAGCTATGAAATGAAAAAAAAAACTAGGCAAGAAATGTAAATACAGCGAGGCTACGAAACAAAACAACATTTTTATAAAGCCACTACTATTATTTTGACTGCAACTGTATATGAAAAGTAGGTTTTCCAACTTTTTCAAATATGTAAAGAGTCAATTTTCGGCGGGAGAAATACATAAATCTGCCCTGATGTGCTCGGTCCTTGGCCTATTTTCTCATGTAGTTTAATCTATGCATAGAGGCTATATGCACGAATATTGCGTTTAACGTTCTAAATGCAAACGACGCCTAATCTGCACCATACAAGATACTAACCCACAATCTATCATGAGCATTTGATTCTTAAATTAATCCCTGTCGATGTCAGGGGACCACACAAACAAAAACATACAGCTAAAAACCGAGCGGAAAAGAAATATATTCGTCGACGACTAGACTTAAGGTGCGTCAACTGGGATACTAAAAATGCAAATTTTTCCAAAGATGGGTTCAGCCCTTCTATAGGCAAGCTCTTACTAACTGACCGATTTTGCCTAAATCCAAACAGCAACTATAAGCAATTTTCATGCAAAATTTCAGGCTGATCGGCTGAAACAGTTCGCTTTTTTTTGACTCTAAAAGAAGAAAACAACGATGTGGAACGTCTCGAAAAATTCTTAACATCAATTTTTAACGTTGCGTCTTGTGCAAAAATTTAGGCCGATTTTGAGTTAGACGAGCAGGGAGCATTTGTGTTCGCTATTCGAACAAATCTTTTGATATCCCTGATTATAATTCCTCTGTGAATGTACGCAAAAACTCAACATCGAGTCCTTTAATTGCAAACATGTGACGACATGAAAGAAAAAAATTCAAATTCTGCCCGCAAAATTTATTTGTTCCTTAGTGCAATCTGATGTAGCACATTGTGGTTTGTAATAATATTTTTGGAGCCTTGCAAAATGTTAAGCTCATAATTGCTCATTTACTCACTAATGAAATCCAATCACAGAATTAAAAATAAGAAATTTTAAAAAAGGTCGTTACTTTTTCTTTTAGAAAAATTAAATAGGTTGTAGGGGAAATCACTGAACACTTTAAGAACATAACAAAAACATTGCAACTCCACAGAAATTCCCTCGTCCTCAACTTTGTGATTGGCATAAAAAGGGAGAGAGAGAGCAAAGGAAAGAAGCTTTCATAGTGACTGAGGGCTTCCAAACAAAATGCCAATGCAACCCATCAACAGATCATTGTTCTGTAAAAAGACGTGTCTGTTGTTGTTCCAATCTCTCCATCTGTCATTATGTACAAAGCGGCAAGTAAACGCAGAGCCAAATCTCAGTCAGATCCTGAAAGATGGTATCCAAGCGACAGAAGTAAAGAAGAACGAAATCTTCTGTGTAGTTGATTTAAAGCGACCAACAGCTCTTTGTTATGCGATGAACTGTGGCTAACAAATGCCTTTTTCGGCATTTTTCAATATTTTGCTTTCCTGAAAATTCTCTGAAATATGGGGATATTGGTTTCTAGTGGCCTTTGTCAAGGGCTCTCACTCGGTACATACTTGATCGGTGGAGAACGCTCCATTTGGCCACAGTGGGACAAAATATTGTCCTAGGATGTGGAATAGAAAATCTGAAATTGCGGATTTCTGAAAATTTCTGAAAACACTTTCGAAAAGCTATTGTTGGGTATGCATTTCGTTGCTGGAGAATGTTATATTTGGTCACAGTGGCCTTTTTCAATCATTTTTTCGACGTTTACCCTCAAGATCTGTACATGGAGCCCAGAAACTAAGCTGCAATTCCAGCTTCGTTCAGTTTATTTTTCAAAAAAGCCGGTTTATAATATTAAGACGTCACAAAACATAGGCAAAAGTTTCTACACAAAATTTACCACACTTATGCAAATTCCACTTATATTAAAATTTGGAATTGGTTTGCAGGTCTGCACATGACAAAATGTTTAAACGAACCTGTTTTGTTAGGTTCATAACGCTTAGTTTTCCACATATTTACGCGTGGAAATTATTCTCAAACAATTAAATTATATAGCAATACTCCATTTGTTTGCTAAAGCTTTAAGATTTAATTTTGAACTACTCGATTATGCTGATCTAAGTCGGCTATAGTTCTCGAGATGACGAGGGAGAATCATATGACCCCATTCTTCCAACTGCCTCCCATAGCTAAGATTTTACCGCTTGTCGATTACCAAAATGACTTCAGAGCAGCCCACTACGACAATATTGAACATCTGATTGAATCAACCACTGATCAAGTGATCACAAATGCTGGCTATTTAATTATAAAGGGGTCACTACTTGCTTTTTGGAGCAAAGAAGCGCGGAAATGTGTCGGTTGTTGGTAATCCTATCCTAATGACGTAATTTTCGACATGCTCCTAACATTTTCCTCGCTCGCTACATAAATCAAGGACAAGGTATAATCGCATAAGGTCCTAAAAGCCCTTACGGCCTCTACATGAAACAAGTATAAAGTGGTAATTGTAAACCATACAAGACGAGAGGTAAATTTTAGAATAATGTACTTAGGATTGCTGAAATAGTCTCTCAATGAGGAGACTAATTTTTTTACGGTAAAGAACAATATTTTGTATTCCCTTCAATATCTGTGGACTTGTCTCTATCCGGCACATCGCAACTACAGCTTTGCCTCGTGAGGCCGTCTTCACGGCCATAAGATTGGCACCAGTAAAGGGTAACTTCTAAGGTCAGCAAGGCCAACTCTGACGTTAACTGTTTCATTTAAAAAAAAATGGTTCCCGCCACGTGTTCTAACAAGTGTTCTATATGTGGCCAGAACCCCACGATGCATTGCTTTTGTTCAGTTACACCAAAGGATATTAGAGTTGCGTTCAATGAATCTCCCCCAAGCTCCCCAAGTACTTTTTTATTTTGTTTCTTTTAACTTACTTCAATAATAGACGTTATGGACACATCGCAGCTGTTACAATGACATCAAACACGTCGTTCCCATGACAATTAGACCTATTCCCTGACATGACGCACTATTCCGTTAAAGATTGTCAGCTAACTGTATTTGTCATATATACATATATTGTTATTTATCGAATACCACATTGCATTCTAAGGAATAATTTTGAGATTTAGAAAATTCTGTACGTTTGTACAGCTGGAAATAACATAATGTTCCTATGTCAAGTTTAAAATTGTAATAAAACTCGGCAGCACGAGTTGTTTACACACGAAGCGATCGTTCCAGCGAATCAGGGGTTCTCAGTTGATCCACAAAATTCAGAAAATGTAACCTGGTACCACAATATCTGTGTTTTGAAAGTGTTATACAAATGCGGGATTTTACGAATGAGTACAGATACAAAAAAAGACAGAGAACTATAAAGATAACATCGGACATTAGTTTCCAAATTAGGGTAGCTAATAATGAGTCCCAAAAATTGATAGTTATATTCAAGATAACGCCATTTTATCGGATTGAGCAATTAAAGTTTAATTTCAGCAAAACTAAAACAACATTCTCAAGTATTATATAGACATGTCTGACGATATAGTTCAATCTAGAAATATTTTTCAGATTCGTTCTTGTATCCCAGACGTTTGTTATAATTTTACAATAAATGAAATTCGAAATAAATTTGTATCTTTCTTCAAAAATAAAATATTTATCTAAAATCCTAAGAGCAATGGAAGTTTAAGATATGTAACATACATGCAAGCAACATGTAATATTTGTAACAATGACGATTGAATGTCGTTTCAGCGCTATGACGCTTGCTGAATGGGAAACTGAACCCTACAAAAAGTAGTATAGTTTCCGAAAATTTTTTGAACATACCTTCATCCTCGGGCGAACACAAATTGGTAATAATTTCTGCAGCAACACGCTGTGCGTCCAGCAAGTACCCTATATCGCGAATAGCAATGTCGGCCTCAGTGGGCAGTTCTTGGCGTCTTCTGCGGTTAGCAGCGGCCTCGTCGCTCTCATCTGATGGAACACAGATCGCTATGAATACAAACGCCGCATATTTAATTCAATTCCAAACTCACCATCCTGTGTGTCCATTTTGATTTCCAATTCAGGCGCATCTTTTTGACTATCGGCATCGGCCATGTCTGGTATACCAGCTAGTACCGTTTGGTGATTTGTATCCAAAACTTCGGTAAGCGACTGCAAAATCGTGCCCGCATATGACGCTGCTAGTGCGGGAACATTGCTCAAAATACCTGCGGCTAAAGTACGCAGATATGCCAAGCTATAGTCTCCAGTTACCGTCAAGAGACACAAGAAGTTTGGTACGTGTTCATTCAAGACGTGCCACGACTTGGGATTGTTTTCCGATACCACTAGCAGGCACTGGGCCACTGATATCGCTATGTCCGATCCGAACACATTGTAATCAAGGCATCTGATGAAGCTCTCCACGAGTGTGGTCTGATTAAAGGTATCTACGGCTGTTGACGTACTTTCGCATAAATTCCATAGCAGATTTATGGCCTGCAGAAATATGTCAGATCGTAGGTCCATTTGATTGCACATATTTGCATCGAAGCTGGGTTTCCATTCGTTATCGTTGGCATATTCACTTAGTAAAGCCAAAAGGGGCGTTAGTAAGTCCTGCTCCACCAGGAAATCACAAACTTCGGTGCCGTTCACCGAAAGGTTCCTCAAAGCACCCGCAGCTGCATTACGCACCGACAGATCCTTTTCGCACAGCAATGGCCCGGCGATCCGCACCACGTCACTTTGGCATATCGCTATCACTTTATCCTTGTTGGATGTTAACACGGCGAATGACTGCAACCCATTCAGTTTTTCCTCTATGTTGACATTTTGCAACTGATCCCTAATGGCTTCGATGGGACCAACACCAGATATTTCCATCCCCCCACGGCCATTTAGGAAATCGTCAACGTTGTTTCTAGCTAAATTTCCTAGCGGATTATCTGCTGACGCAAATCTTGGTTTACTTTTTCTCGTTTTGCCCATTTTTCACCGTTATAAATGGATGCACCACAATAATCGAGGACCGCCACGATGAAAAGAACCCCACGTGCAGCCAAATAACAAAAAAAAAGAAAAAACGAAAACACTCTACATAGCAACAACAACCCAAAATATGAAATTAGAGAACAGAGTTGTATAAAAATGTATTGAATTTCATCACAATGGCAATACTAACAGTGTTACCCAAACAAAGTTCCTAAAGCTTTCTTGGCGATTTATCTTTTCATTGCATAACTAACATCGTACATCGTAAAAACTTCATGAACCAAAATATTATTTTATTCCTATAATTGTAAACAATCTTTTTTGTTTTGAAATAGTCATAATGAAAACAAACAACAAATAATCAAGCAAGTGATAACATAATATGAAAATTTTATTTTAATAGTTCAACCAATATATAAAACGTCTGGAAAAACTCTTTGCAATAATATTTCCTAATATATTTTTAATACAGAAAAGTACCAAATTAAAATGTGAATTCTTGTATAATATACTCCGTAAAAAATTGCGCGGGATGATACTCCGAGTACAACATTATTTGACAAAAAAAGTGTTTTTACAAAGAAAAATACCTCTTCGCAAATAAATTGCCATGGGAGACTGTTTTTACTTAAAATATTGTGCAGGGGCACATTTTTCAAGTTGAAATTGGCCTTTTTGTTCAATTAATGCTTTTACTTCTTCATATTAACAGCAGCAAGACTCGATTCTATTGGGGCCGAATACCTCGCTAGGATACAAGTCAAAAAGCATAAAATGTAAACACACAATGTTTTCTATAAGAACGCTTATCAAAGATAAAAAATATTTAAATATTATACAAAGATTATCTTTTCTGTTAGATTATTCTCATTCTTACCGAAACGTCCACTTTGACAATGTACGCATTGCACATATTTCTTGGTCAATGTGTGTGAATAGTATGTGTGGGAAATACATGATTTGCAATTCTTTTCCGTAGTTGCTTTCCACTTTAGCAATGAGGTTTCCCAAAAACCAAGTATTTGAAAAACTGTAAAAGCGTATGGGAAATCTTCACGGTTCCACCCCAAAACCAGTGAAACTAAGTTCGTAGTGGAACCGCCATATAGTATAAGTGATGTCATGTTTTCCAACTAGAAAACTGTTAATATATTCTGCTGTTTGCCTTCACGAAAGTAGCGAAGTTATAATAAAAAAAACACACACACACAATTTTACAAACATAGTATGACTTAAAACATGTTTTCTTCTGATTTTAGTTGTGGAAAACAATACTAAAATAACTCGTTAGCACTGATTATTTTTCACGAGGTAACAGTGTTTCAAGGATTTTTTCACAATTCCTTAGTTGTGTAGTGGAAGAAACCCGTACTTTGTTTCCAAATAATTAAATTAACTATTCTGTAACTGTGTACTTCATTAGTTGCTATTAATGTTGTTATTGGTGGAACTGTAAGCAAATGTTATTATTATTTTTAAATTGTTATGATGAAAATAAACAATAAATTCAAGCGCAGAGAATTTTTTTTCGAGGTAAGGGAAAATATGATATAAATACGTCTTCTATCTATGTTATTTATTTTCTTTAACCATGATGCTGTGAACCATGGTTGTGTAATACCAGAGCAAATCCGACAGACGCTGAATATTGAATTTGAGTCAAGTTTAATATCCAAATTCTAATTCAAAGAAACAGTATTTTTGAAGACATTCTTAATATGAGAAAGAGTTTTAGAAAACATCACACTTTCTTTCATAAGAGGTATCGCTCATCACAATTTTGTCCTTGGTGCTTCTATGTGAAGTGTTTTTATGACACATTTTTCTATTTGAAAAGTCTCTTTTGTAATATTTTCTCTAAGCGAATATATCTAAAAGTATCCTTCACGACATTTATATTTATAAAAGTCTATCAGTAGAGTTTTTTTCCAGATATTTTGAAAAAAGATTTTAATGCTGAGAAAGCAATAATTGTTTTTTTTCTGGTATACAGAGCAGGCCATATACAGAGTACCAGTGTTATCACTGACTTAGGAGTATGCTTAATAAACGTAAATTTTTTAAAATTACTGTTATTTTGTTTAACAGTACTAATATGTAATACTATACAACATGTATATTAAAACAGAGAAGAGTTGTTTTTAGTTACTAACAAGTGGTAGTTTTACATTAATTGTTATTGGACCGTAGACATCAAATTAGCTCTTAGATAAATTGCGTATATTACTGAATATAAGCCAATTAGCATCAAATTCATGTTAGTTAGAGGTATATCACCTACGATATGGTTTAAACTTTACTTCATATCAACCACCTAATTTAATTTTTCGGTGTATTTAAATTTTGAAGTTTGTTTAGTATTTGAAGAAATTTTAAGGCAAATATCACTGTTGTAAATTTTTTTCAAAAATTATGGTTGTCCTTCATCTAGTGACAATTATAACTCAATATGCAAGGGTTTAAATTGTATGCGAACCAACGCAGCCATAAGATTGCTACTATATATACATTTTCCCACTTAAAAAATTTCGGATTAAAATTTGTTCGTGTTGGTTTCCAACACTGGAAGCTGAAGAGCATATCTTAAATGTAAAACACGGTGAAAAAGTAATTTTTTTATTTACTCAGGTAAATTACATTTTTTTTTTAAAAATAATTTTAACTTGTAATATATGTATGTACCATTTTGCTCAATGACGTTCTGCCATCTTTTAGGCAGTTTTTGATGACAGATTGGAAGAATAGCTGATTATTTCCAGCGAAATACAAAAAAAAAAAAACAGTTTTTAGGTCCCCATTTGTACATTCAGAAGATTTCGTCGTCTTTGCGATTTGTCAATTCGGACCTTTTTTCTTTCAGTGCTTCATCAGTTGTTGCTAATAGAAATCAGAGTTTATGATTTGGTTTAAACTGACAACATAACTTTTTTTTGGTGGAACTCAGCTTTTGATGCAGTTTCGGAATAAATTATGAATGTATTCATCGACTTTTCATGGAGAAAAGTTGACATTGGCTTTTCATGAAGAACATCAACTTTTCTTCATCATTAGAAACTCTAAAAATTGAATTCGATAATAATAGTATTGATATTTATTTTTTACATAAATTTAATAAAATTAATTCTATGAATTTCCCACAATACGGGTTTTTTCATAGATATATGGCGATATTTCGTCTTATAGCTACAGCACCCACATCTCCTTCCTCAGTTTCTTCTTCTTCGTCTATTTCCTCTTCTTCTTCAATTTCTGGTTCGCTACATTTATGAAATATTAATTATTTTTGTAGCTTTGTCTGGTTCATAGTGAAGACCTCGAGACCCAGTGACGCAACGGAATCTATTCTTTAGCACGCTAAAGCAACGCTCTACAACATTACGTGCGTAAGTGTGTTTTTGTTGTATCGCCTTTCTTCGGAATCTGGAATGGTGTCATCAGATATGGTTTCAATTTGTAACCGGCATCTCCTTAAAAGGGTAAATATAAAAAATTAAATAAAGTTAATATTCTATTTCAAATGAAATTTATCGAGAATCCATGTATTCCGTTGACCATTTTCACATCCAGCTTTAAGTATTTGGTCCACAAAGCTCTGCTCACAAATAAATGCATCATGGTTAGCAACAGGATGTCACACATCTACGTACGTACATAATTACGCCTTTGTGATCGCAAATCTGTGATCAAATGCAAAAAAGGAAAGTTAACACATTTCAAAAAAAATTAATTCAGTTAAGAAAACGCCTTTCCAAAGCAAAAAGTTTACAAGACATATGTATGAATAAACTTACCATTCTGGCGATTTTAGGCAGATGTGCGTTCAATCTACGCATCCAATGATTCCAGGGAATCCAGTTGATTCAAAAAATGCCTCCTTAATTAAATGTTCCTCCTCAGGGCGAATCATTTGTATGTATTGTTGAGGACACGATTTCATTTCCCACAGTTTGTGGGTAGCTTCTTGTAGCCAAGAGCGGCAAAAAAAGTTGTTAGCTTGATGTCACTCCGTATATGCGTGCTTCTGAAAGACGGCACTCATGCCGATTCCATTTTCGTTACCAATATCCTAAGCAGTTTTTTCGATACTCGGAAATTGGCAATGAACCTATTTTAAAAATTTTCCACGTTAAACACTGCAGTGCGCATATACATATATACTTACTGGCTTTCCGTCATATCTAGGACGTTGAACATATCTCGCAAACGTCTACGAGTCAATTTTACACTGCCCTCAGTGTCGTCGCTGTCCTCCAAAAAATGTACCCCGATTGATGAATACATTAATACGCGATGCAACACTTTTAAACACGGAATTATAAATTTCAAAATTCGTGAACTTTCAAATTGTTTATTGTTATTATTTTTTTCGGGCTTGGAGTTACTATTCAACAAACGGATAACTTGGCCAAAAACCCACTATCGCCAATGTTGTTATTATTTTCTTCTTTTTCCATTTGGGGTAAGTGGTAACAAAAGTACAACATTTTCCATCTGGCAATAATTTGATTTCCAAATACGTAAAGATCGATATTTGACGTTCGAAAGTGCAGGCGAATAAAAGCTTTCGAGATGTAGAAATCCAATTTGAGTCGAATTTGAGTGAATCGCTTTAGTTCGTATTGATTTTCGTTCGAGATACAGAAACAGGCTATCAATTAATGTTTGGTATGCAAATTTAACTAAATTATCCACAAAGATAAATCTGTCAGATTGGCCTGATAGTGTGACATTCGCTTTAGCGACAAGAAGTACCTTTTTAACAACTATGGTTACTAACGCCGACCCTTTTTTCATGTAGATACTCATTATTTCTTGACATTGCAACGGTTTTTGATATTAAAATTCAATTCAGTTTATTTATATATCCAATATTAATAATTAGATGTTACAAGGGTCGAAATCAGAAAAAGACGTAATTTCTTAAAAGTGTTTGCAGTCTGTTGTGTCTTAAAAGAATTCTGTAAATTTCACTAAATAGAATAAAATTTTTTTAAAAAAATATGTCAAGTATTAATATTTTGTATGTTAAACAAACATCGCTTCTACTTTGTAAACATTTTTGATTGATGAAAATTTTGACCGTAAAGTAGAGTCATATTCGTATTTCTATACAAAAAATTCAATCAATGTCTCACATTTTTTTGTAAAGAATTAAAAAGTTTTTTTCAAATACTGAGAACATTGAATACTCTGCACTGAAATATTCTATACTTTTGCAACTCTACTGGTCGCTGCATAGACAACACATGCACAATCACATTGATACACATTCAGGTTTTCTTTCATTTCTATTCTTTTTCATTGTGCCGTGTTTTTATTTGCAATTATGGAATTATGAATTTTCGGCCATTTTTTGTTAATAGCTGTTAACGAAACCTGATCACATGACAACTAGGACTATTGTGGGCAACATTGTTTTTGTTCGTCATTCTAGCTCGAAAGCATTTAATTTTGCATTAATCTGTCTTCTCTCACATCTCAATCTTAGCGGTAAGCACTACATTTTCGCAACACGTTGATACTGTCGTATACTGAATAGTTTTTCAAATTGGTACTCAATACTGCTCGGTACTTTAATATTTTTCTTTATTTAAATTTTCATAACAATTCATTCAGGCTCCCGCGAAATTAAGAAATTTAGCTTGTTGTGCGATGTTCAACTGACCTTTCAAGTACGAAATTACTTAAAATCGCTGGCAGTACGTTCAGCCATTAAAGGGTTTCTGTGAGCTTTGTTAAACGCAATTAAATTTATTTAAAAACTATGTTACATTTTAGTATTTTTATGTGTTTAATGGATTTTGCATCCGCTTAAAGGAAGTTTTTGGTATTTTAATAATTTTGTGACCAAAGTCTAATACGTTGATCGCAAGCAATGCCACATTCGTGTTTCTATTCGAGAGATCCATACAGTGCTATATTTTTTGTAGAGTATTGAGAATTTTTTTCTAACCATTGGGTACACTAAAAAACAGCAATAGTCAGTATTCGGTACCAAAATACTCACTATTTTTACAACTACTATGGCCACTGCACAGACAATATCTTCATTAAAAAGAATGATACATTAAAAGGCAAATCTGGTAGATTTTAACCTATTTGAAAAAAAAAAAAAAAAAATAACCGAAAATGCTTCATATTGTCAGGTCGATCTGTTAATGTGTCACAACAGTACAACGCCAATTGCGTCATATCTTCATTTGCAATTATAGAATTGAGAATTTTTGAACATTGTTTATATTTGTACCTTCGACTCAAGTGTTATTAGGATAAATGCAAATAAAGCAAAATGAAGTAACTGCAAATAAACAACCATCAGGTGTCAACGAAATATTATATGACGATGTTGATTCATTCGTAATTTCGCCTCGAAAACGTTAAATTTCACAGCAATCTGAATGAGATAGAACATTAATTCCTTTTGGGGCAACAGAGAATGTATCCAACAATTACCTAAAAACAATACTGTGTTAGCTTCAAACGTCAAATTTAATATGCAGCTTAAATTAATTGTCCATTACAAAACAACTTCCATCTGCAGAATTTGCAGCCCTTTCATAGAAGGAAAGTAAAGTCAATACCAGCCTTAAATTAAAAAATAGTTATTGTATTCGCATGCTTTTTATTATTATTAAATTAAAGTAATAGAAATTCCTTAGGATATTTCATTAAATAGTTTTTATTAATAATTCAATACGAAGGTGTTGAAAGTTGTTTGTAAGAATATGAATGATTATTACCGAATGAATGTAAAAAAATAAACACACACAGACATTTGACAACGGTCGCACTGACCATCATACTTGTAATGAAAGATTCGAGCAAAGTATGTGATTCTACATACATCAGTACAGAATCTAACAAAATTAAAATTTATCATTTTTAATAAAATACTCACATTTGAAACACATTTAGAAAATTTTACGTATTTAGAAGGCTCCATTATTTGTCTTTTTTACTCAATTTTTAATATTTATATTAGGTAACAATCTGAATTTCGTTTAATGATCTATTCATCTTGCCTTACACCGTATATCCTCTCATATCGAAAATATATCGATTTTTTTGAGTATTGTAGTAGTATATTTTGGAAGGTTTAAAATGGGCTAGCTGAAATTGAATTAGACTTTTCGAGTCTAATGAATCCGTGGTGGCAAAAAAATCCGCCGTGCCAATCGTCTGAATCGCAAATGAACTGCTACATTAAGTACACATTTTTCGAAAAATGCAATTTAATGATCAGTATTCCAAAGAAAAAAAATAAGTTGAAGCAATTTTAAAACAAATCCTGAAATTATTCGCAATTATAAATTAAGACATAAAGCATATTAAGACACCGTTTTGTTTCTGCTGAAAACGCGATCAATTTTAAGCCTTATGCCTAATAAAGTATGATACTAACTTGCAAGGCATCACTCGAAATGCGAGAAATCAGTTGTGATGTTAAAATTCCTTTGTAACAACAACAAATAGCTGGGTTTTAAAAAGATATAAAAGATTAAGACAACTGTTGTTGATGTTTAATTTAATTTAATTTTTATTAAGAACTAGTAATTAAAGCGCTTAATGTATTGCAATCTTATACAAAAGGAAACTACTCTCAATGATTACGAACAAGTCTGAAAAATATACACACATAAATATTATCAAAGAAAAATTAATACAATTTATCAAGTAAAGAAAAATGGGATATTAGTGTTAAATTCAATGGGAGATAAAGAAAATTAAATAAAATCGATATGAAAGCTACATTAAATGCCCCGTACAGAAAGAACAAAAGAAAATACTATTATGTATCTAGATTATCGGGTCAAATATTGAAAAAGTTGCTCTCGAAATTTTATATGGGTTGGGTTAAAGCCATTTGATAATAAGTTGAATTGGAAATCATAAAATGTGCAACTAAGAACGTTTACAACAAATTAACTCTTTTATAAACATAAATATCGCATGGAAGCATTATACGCTAATTGGAATCTTCGTGGATTGTGCTTACTTGCTCCTGCATATACTTTTAAACAGTATAAAAATTAGATATTATATTTTTCTTTTAATAATGGGTTCACTTTTTTAATTTAAAACAACAATTAAATGAGGTTATGGAAACTGATATGGATTTAAACGGTGCTTTTCTGCAAACAAACCGGTAAAATCGGTCTTTTTCAAGATGTAATTTTTCGCAGCTTGTTGCACTGGATTTTCTGCTTATTTTAATTTTTATACTCATCGTACACACTTTCGCGGCAGTACATACGGGTTTTATGAGATGTAGGAACCGTTCTTTAGAATTACATTCAACGGTAATATTTCGTAGTGAAGGCCCCTTCCGACAGCATTGATTCTAAAATGTAGTTGTGAAACTACCGTGGATGATACTCCACTAAATATGCGACTGTGTAAACGCAGCCCCAAAGAAGAGCGACAATATTTTATTGAAAAGACGGGAACAGACAGCAACGAAGGATGGAGGAATTTTCGTAAAATAACTACAAATTATTACGTTCGGCGTTAACGCAAGGGAAATTATTCAGTTAATTTTGTATTGTGTATTATAAGCAAGTCGGATTAGAGCTGCGATAAACTTGATAAACGTGGTAATAAGAAAGACGGGGTTTATTTCAACCTACTGTCTTTGGTGAATTTATCGGATTTACGTGTTTCCACTTTTCCTACATTCTGTTCGGCCATACGAATTCGATAACTATCGTTTTGTTCTTTGTGTCTGTCTTCGCCTTCGACGATCCAACGAGAATACGCAAATTCGTTAATGGTGCCATCACTATTGACATTTTTGTTGAAAGAAAAAAAATATATTAATTTTTCATTTGATTTCAACTTTTTTTTAAATAAAAATCGCCAAAAACTGGAGTAAAACGTGAACAAACTGTTACGCTACCAAGAGAAAAAGTATGTAAAAGAGAGGAGGAACGCAAAGCGTTAAAAAATAACCGAATCCAAAGGAAATTAGATGCTTTTTTTATGGCAAGAAAAGAAAAAAACGTTCAAGCAGTGGAAATAAAGCAAAAGAGAAAAAAAGGAACGCATGTTCCATTGTGTGTTAAGCAAGCCCGAAGTTGTCCGGTTTCATACGAATCACGTATGTACGTACCAAAGAAAAAAAAAAAACAATGAAAAAAAGGGAGAACGCTCCTCTATATGAAGTAGCCTCATAGTGATTGTTTTCTACACTCCATCCATTTATCCTCCATGCATTTCTTGTATTTTCCTTTGTCCACGACAACATACAATACGACCGCGGCCACGGCGACGACAGCAATTGCAGGAAGAACACAGAAACGTCGTCCTGAACACTATAGAAAAGGATTAGAGAGACGAACAGGTAAACTGTTGTTGTTGCCACTTGAGCTGTGGTACGAAATGTCTCAAAGGTATTCTGTTCGTCGTGTGTGTGTTCTTCCATAGCACCAGAGCACAATTAACCCATTAAGTAAGTGAATCGTGTGTATGTGTAGTTTGGTTGGTTTGCTAGTTGTCTGTCGGGTGGCCGCTGGGTCCGTCAGGCCGTTTGTCTGTCGTGCATGGATGTATGGTTTGCCTTTCCTGGCTGTTTGTTTGAATTCTGTCTGTATGATTTCGACAAGCAGTGAGTGCACTTGCACATACAAAACCCGAATGTATGCAAAGAACAACTCAAACGAGACAAACCAAACAGCGGAGCAGCAGCAGCAGCGGACAGCAGACGGTAACGAATCAACTGCGAAAAAGAGACTATTTTCTGCCCACGGCAACTTTATAAGGAAAACTATTCTCTGGTGCATCACATTTGACTCTTGTCATTGGTATCGGATGAATTACTTGCTTTGGCATAATCTGAGTTTCTCTTTCGCCCCTGCTCGCAAATGCACCTTGCTGCATATGCATATGCAGTCGCACCGACGCAGCCGCGCTGACTGCAGCAAAAACAAGCGAAATGTCTCGCAAAAATGCCAATACAAAAAGAAATGTCAAAAATTAACAACAACGAAAACGAACAACCGAAAAAAACATAGAATGCATTCTTGCTGTGTTCATTTTCCCATTATTCTTTTCCCGTTTTCGTTGCATCTCTTTCATCCTCTCATTAGGGTGAGCGTTTATATGTGTGCAATAAGTGTTCTATGCACATACCCACATACATATGTGTGCATTTGTGTGTGCATGTAGATGCAGAATTCCCCACACACATCCATCAGACGTGTGATTGTGGGCAGATTTGCCTGCCCTTGGAAATTATAAAAAAAGGATTTTTGACGCAATTGCGAATTTGGTTCCTCTTCCGTTTCCGAATAAATTGGTTTGTCGCGCATCAGCCCTTGAGAACTGGATGATGCTTTTATCAGATTTCAATATTGGATTATGAGCGACGATTTTTCAGAAATGTTTTCGTTGCTAAAAGCAATAACCCCTTTCATACAGCTGAAATTCCTTCTCACGATCAAGAAGTTCTTATTGTACGTCTCTGTAGGGAGTAGGCGATACCGCTATGTAGTGTTTAGGATAATCCGCTCTCTGATTAGTCGTTGTGTTCCTACACAATGAGAGATTCTTAAGTCATGTCGAGGCATCCAGTTGCTGTCCAAAATATAATATACAGACAGCTTTTGAACTGGTGGTTTATTGAACTGAGACGTGGAGTTAAAAATATGTAATTGTCAATTTCTGGACCATGTAATTCGGTAATAAGATTTCTACAGACAACTTTTTAATTACTCAGTTGCCTAGCGACGTATCTGCACAGCATTAATGTTCAGTCGTTAGAATAAATGATTGTCTCCCCGCTGTCCTGCGGTCTCGTTATAATAATGGTCACCGAATGTCTTTCACAACAAAGTTTGAAGTAAGAGTGATTTCTTAGATCCATTACTAGTATGGCGAAGAGCAATCACAAGAAGGCATTGGGTAGACATACTTATGTACATTTCGGCTAAGTAGTTAAAATGTATCGTTACGTGAAACTCAAACCTGGACGATTATTCCTTGCTTTTCAACATCATCACCATCTATGCTTGACACACTAGTGTCGCCTGAATATTTATCATAAATGCAGACTGCAGTAGTTATTATAAAAAGTAACCTGAGATTTCCCTTAATGAAGGTGCACTACTCATGCAGGCTTTTGATATGGTTGTTATTTCAGTTCTCATGGCTACGATCGATGGCGAGTCATTTCTCTTTCACCCAGCAATTACTCTGGTACTTGTATTGGTTTGAAATCAAGGTTAAAAATGATGCAAGTTATAAATATATTTGTTTGGACCATATTGTCGCTGTTGCTCTTGTAACAGTAAGATATTTTCAATAGGCTAGAGAAATTTAGCGCTTTTCAACCCTTTTCCTTACACGTTTATTGGTTGCAGATCTGTGATCCTGAGGCGGCAATAGAATAAATACGGCGTTGTGATTATGACTGATGATTGTGAGTAAATTTGCTTGTGCTGGCCAATTAAATTTATTATTACTGGGAAATTAATAATTATTGCCAACTTGAATCTTCGTTATTGGCCGAGCAGATAACGCTATTACATATCTGATGCCTAGCTAGACAATAATTCGTCAGATCATTAATTATTTGATTGGGACTGACTGTTGAAAAGTGTTTCCACTAGTGATTACCCACATTGTCTAACGCCTCTAAGAGAGTTTTTTAATGCAACCAGACTTCTATCAATCTCTAGTAGAAATCTAAGGCTAAGCTGGTTGTTGCCGTTGTAGTATGTCAAATTATCAATCAATTTTCTTCTAGATGGTATTTTTGTAACAGCACGAATCATGTATTTCCGACCTCTTAAGTTAATATCCACAGATTGGACATTGTTTATAGGATAGGTATTTATGGACACACACGCATTTGAGAGGATGGTTTTGGGATCTCATTTAAGTAGACGATACAGGGTAGGTAGGTTGCGATGACGTCAATATGGAAATCTCAGTTGTGTCACAGTGCACTGAGGCAAGCTCTCCAAGAACTGCAATACTAAGCGGATCATCTCAAATAATAATACTGCCATGAAAAGCGCAGAAGGTGTGAATATCGCGTTTGTTCCAGCGATAATGAACTCAGTCTAATATCTCATTTTTGTTCTGATGAACTTCATTCCGGGCCCGTGGGAGATGGTATCGCGATGAAGTGGTTGGGATTATTCCAATGTGAGCACTTGACAGGAATTGTTCCGAGTAAAGTTATATTCCTGTAAAGAAATAATGCAGGATGCTGAAGTCAAGGCGTAGGGACCGTTTTGAAGATTCTTCAACTGCGCTTTTCTAACGTCTGGTCTTGCTTAATTCACTTCCCCATGTCTCACTTGCTACTTACATGTGATTTGGATACATCTGGAAAACTTTGCTGTTTATGGCACAGATTCGAGCAGCGCACGAAATGTGGGAGTCAAATATTTCTAATTGATTCACTTTGAAATTCTCGTGTCATCGACTTTGACACTAAGTTTTCTGCGAATGTCTTCCTTTCAGATGGTAAAAAGTGGGATTGATTAGCTGGAGAATTGATAAGATTTCGCGCATAGCAGGTTGGCGATGTAACTGCTTATATCTCGCACATGCCATCAATATCATGATAACTAACGTCAAAAGAAGTGGCTATTTCCAAGACACACTGAAGGGGTGGATTAACGCTAGTAATCTTACAAGTGCAAGAGCGACAAATAATCAAATCCATTATTGGTGTAATGTGGCGCAAGGATAATGCGACACCGTATTTAGTTATCTGAAATAAAAACTACGGCGGACTTCTATAATGACAAAAAAGGAATTTGACTCAAAAAAAAAAAAAAAAAAATAATAATAATAATAATAATAAAGCAGACCATGTGTACGTCCAGTTCAGTCGCCAAGCTCTAGCGAAAATTACTGCACAAATACTTAATAATATTCCAAAGAGAATATGCGGCAAATTACTCCTGATTTTAAAACGATATGTACATCATTCTCGTACAGAAACACTACTTGATGTCTTCTATACTACAGTGACATTTAAGAAATTACTTTATTATTTACAAGAAAAGTGAACTATGTGGTTGGCAAGAGGACAGGAACTCACATGGTGATGGTATATTATTTCGAAGCCATTAGACCTTTTATTTTAGCTTCCAGCTGGAACCGATGACGAGATAGTTGACCGTGTCGAAAGGAAGATGAATGAATTCATGATCACGGAGCTCAATGACATGAGTACACACTATATTTTCTAATGTCATATTATGTTGTTACTATTGGAGTTGCAACAGAAAAATATGTCCTCAAGTGCTCAAAAATCCTCAAATATTAAAAACTATCCGAAATATGGTTTCAACTAGTGGCATGAAGTTTGGAATTTACCCACAAGTTATTTTATGATGGCTATTGAACAATGTATTATTGGGAGAGCTTTGTTGACATATTGCCACTTAGCACAATGTTAAGAGCCGCTGATAATAGCGATAGGGCTGGTGATCGCAAAGATGGATATGGAATAAGGTTAAAAATCGGTTTAATGACGGCGCATTTCGGATCTGATTTAATAATACAGTCACTGCATCCTGCAGTGAACACAATCACTGCAATCGTTTTATGAAGGAGTAAAACCCTAAGGAGAAAATAGATGCACTAAGACCGGATATTAAGTGAAAAGGGCCCAGCGGAGACGCGTCGTCAAAAGAAAGATATACACAGTTGATGTTAACAATGTACAAAAAATGTATACCGACGTCAAGAGGGCGACCAAAATTACGTTGGTAGGACCAGGTGTTTGAAATACTGTCAAAGTTTGGTGTGACGAATTGGAGGAGAAGCGCAGAAGATCGAAGTGCTTGGCATTCTTTTCTACGGGCAGCGTATAATAGATAAGGACTTATGTATATCCCAGTCGCCACCTAAGAAGAGGTCAATGTATAGCAAAGATTTATAAACATTCATCTTTCGCGCCCCCTCTAAAATTCGGAAGTGCTGTTCCATTCGGAAGGAAATGAAACAAGTTCTTTGTTTCCTACAGTCAGCCCAGAGAAATTGACATTCTTTTTGCTCCTATCTACCTCTTGCTTTGTTCTCAGAAATATAGAAAAATCCGGATTCACAGAAAAAAATCGGATCTTCGTCCTACAAAGACGATATCCATCTGGTGATGATTTGAGGCGTGTGTATCATTACCAAATAATTATTTGTTGTTAATGTTTTCGCTTTTTTGGATGATGTTAAAAATGTATTGTTTGTAAACTGAAAAATTGTCTATCAATTTATAAACTTACTGTTTTTACATCAGTGTGCTTTACCCACAGCACTGCAAATTGTTGTCAATAATACCACTTAAATTTGGATCTCGTTCTGTTCTTTTTGTACAATTTCCAGTTCTGACCTAGTTCCAGTTGTAAAAATGCTACTGCTACTCAATTTTCCTGTACTTTGTAATGTAATTATTTTCTGGAACAGAATTACTTGCAATCAGGGATTGTCACTGAAACGAAATCAAACTCGAAAATAGTTTTAAGTAGTTTCAGTTTTTGGCCTCATACTCATACACAATTTTGATTCTAATTTCGAAATACGGATAAAAATTGTGATAAATTTTGTTTATTTTTTGTACATCCCAAACGAAATTAGAAACCATTTTAAATGTGCTTCAGAATGTGAAACTTTTTGTTTGCATTTCGCTTAAAATTTGTCAATTCAGAAATGATGCAAATATTATATATAGCTATGAAAATATCTGGGAGATTGACATCGTAAATTCAGAAAATAAATTATTTGAAGCATTTCTACCTTTTGCTACTTGTCGCCAGGTCTTATTTTCTGCAAAGAAACGAAACTGGATGAGGTTTCCGTTCTGATTTAGGATAAGGGGAGGAATTGCATTCAACTGTACTTTCTTATCAAGTTTTCGAATCAAGATATCGTCTTCATTTCGTTTTTATAGAGATGTCGTAACAATGCAGGTTTGTAGTTTCTTTTGTATAAAGTGAATATTGACCGAAAACAAATTTCTAATGTATGTACTTTTCAAAAACTTTACTGTATCAAAACTGTAGCGAGACTGAACTTTCGTGAAGGCCTCTGCTTTCAATGCATCAATTTCAAATAGGTTTCTTGTAAACTACTGGCGGAAGTTTCGGAACTAGGCAAAAAAAAAAACAAACAAAAAATGGGCTCTTGCACAATTAGTATTGTTGAATAATTTCTATAATAGTACAAGATGGGAGCTAGTTTCCTGGTACGTTGTTATTCTCTTGTATGTGGAATATGTGGGAATTTTATTACCAAACTTCGAAATGCTTAATACTATTTTGTTAACGTAATTTATGCCGAAATTCGTTGTCCATCATTGCAGATGCTTGTCTCTATACTGATTTTCTTTTTCGACATTTATTAAATAAAGACTTTTATAATTATTGTCTTTGGGAAAA
>JAHXMU010000466.1:118294-131980 GCA_019455685.1 Philornis downsi | reverse complement strand
TTTTTTTTTGGCAACTGTTGGATTTTAATGCTCTTGGATTCACCGGCTTTCAATGATCTAGCAACTGGCCTTCAGAACTCGCGTCTTTGCCCTTTTCAATCCCGCAGACTTCCTTCTATTCTAGCATTTATTTGTTGCATGGTTCTCGGGTTTCCCGTTTCGTTATCGCTTGTGTTCCTTCAATTACGGAGATCACGATTCGTTTAAAATATTGAACATCCATTACATTTTTCTACCAATTTATCAGTTTGCTCTGTTTCGTTATGTACTATCTACTTTAGGCTTTCAGAAGATGGTGATGTAACAAGTTCACTGCATCCTGGAGAAGTGGTCTCGGTGTTTGTTTAATTCAGGGCAGTGTGAATAATAGTGGTTTTAGACAGTGATATTCGGTACCAATATAGTTTAAAGCTAATTTTGGTTGGACAAAATTTATCTCTAATGTTTTTTCTCGCGTAACTCGGTTTTTGTAATTTGCTGCAATTGTGTGATGGCATTTAAGCGACCGATCGTCGTATTGACACGATTTCAAAGAATCAAAACAATGCAAAAAAAAAAATGGAGTTTCAGTTTTCTTTTCAATTCAGTTCAAAAAAAAGACTCCATCTCTTATTGTTGTGGTAAATTTTATTTTAATTAATTGCATTTTTGTTCTTTTTTTACATTTCAGAATGGATTTGCCAACGACAGTCATTTTATTGTCAATTTGATATTGAGCGTTAATATTAGGTAGAGATCAGCATAAACTTGAACCATCTCACTACAGCCATTAACTAAGTGAACGTATCACCATATATATAACCGGACTGAATAGAAGTGAAAAAGGACAATTTTTTATTAGTCAATCAATCAAGTACAATTAATTACTTCATCCATAGAAGCGGACCAAATCTAAACATTTCTATGCGATGTTGTTGTTGTTTTCATATTGAAAATCATCAACACCTCTCCAAACAGATTTTAAAATTCCACAATGTTTCCGGCAACCAGATCCAGCAACAACCCAACAGAAACGCCAGCAGAAGCACCAACAACAAAAATAGTACCAACAACAATACCCATATAATTTAGACAACATTTCTTAAAATCGCACATGTATGTCTGAACCGGCGGATACATTTTGTTTAAATACACCAACAAATTGGAAACATTATCGTCACCAGATCTGCAGCAACTGGAAGAACAACAAAAACAATATCTATAATAATCATAGGCGTAAAACTCTTCTTACTCTACTAAACTGTCACAATAGACGACGACAGAGGGAAAAGCTAATAATAAGAAAACAACAACGGGGGGAACACCACCATCCTGGTTTTTTCACATTTCCCCTACATTTGAAATTGAATTTTGCTAGACTGGGAACTGGGATAAATAGCAGCCATAAAACGGGTCATAAGGGTGTTGCGAAAGCATACTTTTGCAGCGTTAAGAAACGCTCAGTAAGCGACGCCGGTTCAAATACCGGCATCGATATCTATAAGCTTAAGCAGAAGATGGCCAATACTCTTTCCGTGATGACGAACGTATTGAGAAATGTGGTCAGCAAACAGCGCATTCGCTACAAGGAGAAAGGTTTCAATTTGGACTTGGCTTGTGAGTTAGAGTTTACATTCTACGATAACAGTATATCGTTGACTAACACGGATTTTGTTTGTTCTCTAGATGTTAGTGATAACATTATCGCCATGGGATATCCAGCAGAGAAGTATGAAAGCATGTATCGCAATCGCTTGGAAGATGTGTATAAATTCCTGGAAGAAAATCATGGTGATCATTATAAAATCTACAATCTTTGTCTAGAGCGTAGCTACGACATTAACAAGTTTCATGGGGTGAGTATGAGCTTATGAGTTTACAATTTATTCTATCAAAGGATTCTTCGAAGTGATTGCATACGTATATCTCAAAGGAGTATTTGTGTTGAGGATTTGATTGCAGTTCTTCCATTGATGAAGTTAGCTCTAGGTGACTTTACACCCAGTAGTTCCTAGATGAACAATACCAAACGAATTTAGTTTGTGTTATTATATGGCAGAAGTGGCCATGCTCTAATGCATCTGATTTGGGGGCAAGTTGTGTACGGCATCATTTTAAATTAAGTGAATATTTAACGAATGTTTCTATTTTTATTTATTTATTTCAATCTATTGGGCTGAGCCCTTACAGGTCCATTCTTACAACAATGTACTTAATTCTTACATTAATATAATATAATAATTATCCTAATTCTGACACAGTATAGTCGAAAAGTAATTTTTTAAAAATTAAGCGATTTATACAAAAATCTAAATGATTGCATGCATTGTTGCATAAAATAAAACTCCTCATCACAACATTATTTAAACCATATTTACATCTACGGAAATATGAAAAAAATCCTCGTAAACACATTAAAGGGCATTAATTGCAGAAGCTCTGAAAAGTCAATTATACTGTCAATTTGTTCCGCTCTTCGCTGTATCAGAGTATTAAAATTGAGTAGCTAACAACGAATTTCGTACTGGGGCATGTTAAACGAACCGTATAAATTTCGTAAGGCAAAATTTATAAATCTTCTCTGAACTTTTTCAATTCGGCATTTATATATGTCATAACTCGTATTTCATATAATATCGCAATATTCTTATTGCGGTCGCACAAATGCAGGATATAATACCCCTAATGTGAATGGGTCTTCAAAATCTCTAGCATTTTGTTTCAAGAAACCTACTTAAGGTTTTGCTTACACTGTATTCTAAATGGGGAAAAAAATGAAAGTTGAAAGTTTATATAAACTTCAAGGTCCTTCATTACTATTTCTCTATCAAATATGTTATTATAATATCTATAATTAGTTACTACTCGGAATTTTTTATGGGTAATTTTTAAAATTTTATACTTAGAAGAATTTAATTCCATACCATTATAAACACACCAGCGTAAAAAACTATCAATATCATTCTGAAACAACTTCCAATCATTTAGATTTTGAACAATAGAATATAACTTTGAATCGGCAGCATATTACAAGACAATACAAAATCAAACGCTGAGGGAATATCGTTAATAAACCATAAAAAAAGTAGGCCAGTATGGCTACCTTGTGGTACACCTGATTTTGCAATTACAGGTTAAGGTTTAGTTTTTACAAATGGCAGCAATGCAATAATTACCGAAAATAACTAAATTTTTGGTCGGGGATCTGTCGCAGTGAAATCGTATTTTATTGCAGTTTTGAATAATATGTAAAAAATAAAAAATTATTTTTTAAACAATGCAAAATAATTTGTCCATTAATCCATTAATCAAACTCTTAAGGATGAAGATGAAATGTTTCATGTCTTTATAATTGGAGATCGTGAACCATGTACTTAAATAAGCTATGATTGATGAGCGGAACTTTCTGGTTAAGAACAACAAATGAAATTAAGATATACTCATTTTGAATCTGCCCAAAGCAAAGGAATAGCATATCAGCAAATAGGTGTCTGTACAAAACCAAGATCAACAAAGAATGTTTCAACGATAGCCGCGCCAGAATTTACTCGAAATTTGGATCTTATTATGAGGAACTTTCAATAATTTGTATGATTTTAGCTTTGCCAAACGGTACTTCCCTTGGTTCAATTTGATAGAAAAAGAGTAGAGCCCAACATGTCCCACCCCATTGGTAACAGTCACGGTTCTACCAAAGCAAGTGAACTAAATAGAAGTCTATATGCCGAAAAAATTAGCTTTGAAAGACGTTACTGCTGACATATGATTTTTGGCGACCTACATTTATGATGGGATAATTGCGGAGGAATCATCTGAAATGTCCGAAAATTTTCTAAACTATCAAAGTTCAAGACAACTGTTACTACCTCGGAATTGAAATTACTCAAGATTAAGATAAAATATAATTTTCCAAGAAGAATTTTTCATGTGAAGCAATGTTTCCATATCCGAAATTCCAAAGCAGTCAGCACACCGATTGATGATTTGTTGGCTTCAGTAAAGAAGCAAATTTTCATGCTTTTCCGTATAGAGAAACTGACGGGTCTTTTATGTACTTAGCTATAGCAACCAAGCCTGATATTGCATATGCTGTCTCTTTTCTCAATCTAAATTCATATTCTCCTATGAACATATTGCATCTTTGAAGCGTATCTTTAAAATATTTAAATAAGACATTGAATCGTACATATTTGATATGTTTTGCCGATGCAGACTTTACTGGCAATGTTGAAACTAGACATTTGATAATGGGTACGCGATCATGTTTTCAGCAGAACCTATTTTTTAGTTTTCACGCAAACAACAGGCAATAGCCCCTTCAATGACAGATGGCTAATACATAGCTAATTTAGAAGGTATATCAGAAATTTGCGTACAAAGATTAGTAGAAGAACTAGTATCGAATTGAAATGTGGAAATAACGAAAACATATTTGTACAATAAAAGTGCCTTTAGACAATTTATTTTCGAAATGAATTTCTTTGAAATATTCTGCATCGCAAGCAACGAACCACTGCCTCACCTCTATACGAAACCTGTAAAGAAATCCTCATATTAAGAATCTATCTACTGTTTTAGCACAGGCACGAAAAAGTGTATATAAAAATAAAAAAAAAAAAAAATATAAATAAAAGTGGAAATTTTGCGGAAATTTATTTATATTATATCATTCAATATACGAGTATACTTGCACAAAGTACCCAAGCATATGATATTTGGGAAATATTTTCGTGTACATGAAACCGAGTAAAATATTAGCGATGTTTTTTTATTATGAAAAATTTGTTATTTATTGTGAAAACCGTACACTATGTTTTATTCAAAATATTGTCCATCGTTAAATACTATAATTGCCAATTTTTGGTTTCTTTTAAGGAAACGCGATTAGTCGGTTAATCAAACTTGTTGTGAATAATCCATATTTCATTTAATCAGTTAATCGATTAATCGAAAGTTGTGATTATTCAGACTTATGATTAATCGAATAATTTGAATTTTGTTTAATCAGATTTGAATAATAATCCAAAATGCAAATATTTTGTGTATCGGAACAATGAAGCAGAAATATTCAAGGAACAAATGTGTTATATTGAGTGTCACTTTTTGAGTGACACTCAATGTAAAATGTGAAATACGATATATTTACCTATTTAAGTTTTGATTATTCAACTGTTAATTAATCGTGAGCATTGAATAATCAAATAAATTAATTTATTAAACCGGATTTCGATTAAACAGGTTGACTGATTAATCAATTAACCGCACATCTCTAGTTTCTTCATATGATGTGAAGCGCTGCTCAAACAGGCCGTGTGTCATTGATAGGAACAAGTGAAGGAAGGGAAAATGTCTGATAAATGCTGCGGCAAAAGTGAGAGTTTTTAAGTAGGATCTGATTGGCGCGGTAAAGTATGGATAGACATGCAATAGAATAATATTGTTCTGTCTTGAGTAGTGCGATGCAAAAAAAAAAAAAAAAAAAAAAAAAACATTTCGTTTATGACTAACAAGCAGCATTTAACATGTGCATCATCGATATTGAACACTTTTAGGCGATTTTTATCTCATTGAACCATTCCCAACGATTTTAAATGATGCGAAATTGCCTGTTCATTCATTCTGTACTGTAATAGCAAGTTCTTTATGCGTTTGGAATCAATCTTCAATAATATTTCCGATTTCTTGTCTTCGATGCCGCAAGCAATCGATGCCTTTCAGCTGCAGATTTCTTCAAATTACAGAAGTAAGCCAAAAGTTCCGCATATGCCGCTCGTTCGGCTAAAAACTTGGCATTTTCGAACAAAATACATGATGCTGACACAAGATCGCTATAATTCACGGTTATGGTATCCAACCTTACACCTCCTACTATTTTTCCACTCCTTCAGATTTTTTTCAAACTATAAAATGGAGTGTGTCCTAACTTAAAAAAGCTCTTAATTATTTCAACTAATTATTTTTTTATATTATTTTTGTTGTTTTAATAATAAAGTTACAAATTACCTATACCTTGTTTCACTATTACTGAATTAGAATTAATCTTCCTAATTGTTATAAATGCAATTTGCTTAAACTTGTATGAAATTGTAAATATCAGCATTAGCTTTTCTTTTTCAGTAGGTGATAACTAGAAATAAGTACTTTACTTGTTTTGCATATGTATATAAAAATAAATTATGTCTGTACATTTTATAATAAAATAAATAGTTTAACCTTCCAAAGATCAAAACTACATATTCGTTTTCGCTCAAAAAAAAAACAAAAAAAAAAATTCTTTCAAATTGCTGCGGAAGACGAAATTTTTTTTTTAAATTCTCGGTTTCCCTTCGAAGAGAGATTCTTTCAATCGTATTTGAAGGTCTATGCCAAATAAAATCATCAATGTTTTCAGTTGTCCCAAGGTCGAAGTAAATGTAGACAGTTAATGTAAATAGTTTTCATCAGATTCCTTCAAAGTCTCCAGCTTGAATTCATAATTATTTTGAAATAAAACTTCCTAAGTATGTCTTAAAAACTACATTTATATATACAAATCTTACAAAGGTGCGACAGAAGTTTAGTTTCTATGAATTTTATTTTATGTTTAAGTATTTTTCAATTGCAAATAATCGGATCTCACATATGCTTAGAATTATAATAAATTTTATTTGTACATTTCTACAAAATGTACTTTTAAGTTTCAGAAAAATATTTCTTGAGAAGTTCTCCCACATTATGTATATGGGATGAAGGAAATTTTATTTTTTTGTTATTTTTGTTTAAAGCAATTTATTCTATGAGTAATATTTTAAGTGTTTTTTTTTTTTCACCAACAGAGGGTCGTTTTGAAAGTAACATTAATTGAAATGTGGAGGAAATGTTGATTTTCTTCACAAAGGCGCATCGCTGTTCGAAGATTTTGAACACTTTAAAACAATTATTAGTTAACAGTTTACATTAGCTCATATTGAAAGTTTACTTAAGGAAAAATATCTTCTTAAGGGGGAAACCTAAAATTTTTAAAAGTTAAGCTTCTAAAATTTAATTAAATTTTAAAACACTCACGTAATTGTCTATTAAATTTGGTAACAACAATTATGGGTTCTACCATATTTGAATATTTCGGGATTTTCCGGTATTTCGGAAAATTCAAATCTTTTTCCCGATTTTGTGGAAAATTTCAATTGTATTCTCTACATAGATATCAAAATCGATGCATTTCCATTATGGTGATCATATTTTAAATATCTCTTTCAGCGTGTTTCTGTATATCCTTTCGAGGATCATAACCCACCTACTATAGAACTGATACAAAAATTTTGTGAGGATGTTGATTCTTGGCTCAAAGCAGATGCTCTAAACGTGGCCGCTGTTCACTGTAAAGCTGGCAAAGGTCGGACCGGTAAGTATCTGAATCCATATTTTCTTACGTTTCTTTACATTGGCCACATATTTTGATTTCCATAGGAACAATGATCTGCTGCTATTTGATTTATTGTGGCCAGCAAAGAACCGCGGACGATGCTTTGTCTTGCTACGATGAGAAGCGAACCAAGGATCGAAAAGGCGTGACGATCCCATCACAGCGCCGTTATGTTCAGTATTTTTCCAAGCTAATGCGATTAGGTTTGCCGTATGAACGCCGCACTCTGCAGGTTTGTAGACACTCCTATTCTTCTCGTTGTAAAATATGAACTAAGTTTGTTTCATATTTTGCAGCTTTGTGAAATTCGTTTTTCGGAGGCCAATTTGCTGCATAGTCATGGCACAGTTCATTGCTCAATATCCGTGTTGCAAGATATAGGGTGTACCGTTAAAGTGCAGGTAATAATATTCCAGGTTGAAAACGCTGAAACTTCTATATTTACTTTTTTTTATTTATTTAGCCATTACAAAATCTCACAATCGATTTCCGTAAACATTGTGTACTAGACATTAAAAATCCTCCTCTAACAGTTGCGGGCGACATAAAAGTCGAATTAACGAAAAATAACAAGAAAATATTTCACTTCTGGTTTAATACTTTTTTTGTTACTGATTCTTCTAATTCCGGTAAGTTAAAATGAACAGTTTGGCGTCATGTCCACCCCTCTTTTCCATCGCTAAATATTTTGCATGTTATTTAACAGTTACGGAGGGAGCAGGCAACGAAGTTAAATTTGTTTACACTCTCCACAAATGTGAAATTGATGATGCACACAAGGATAAAGAGCACAAAAATTTCTCGGAGGATTTTAAGGTAAGATTTGCACACACATTGCTGTTGAATATAGATATGTCACAAAAGAGTTCCTAAAGCTGCATTGCGCATAGATCATACATTATCTATATGACTGTTACACATTGATTATAATTAATGCAATTGTTACTAGTTTTTACACAGCAGGAGTTAGTAATGTTTAGTGAAATGTTGTACATAAATATTTTTCTTATTATTGTTCGTATCCATCTCAAGGCCCTACTGAGCATACAGGTCAAAAATAGCGTGACGTATATGTTGACTTTTATTGGCAACATTATATTCCAAGTCTGGCCTAAACTGCGCTGACTATCAGTCCATACATATATACTTTAAGGTAGTCATCGTCAGTGATCCTTTAGCAAAATTTCCAAAAACAATGGCAATTTTGCTGATACCATAATGCAACCGCGGGGCAATAAATGTGCTGGCTGTTTTAAATATCAGTAAGGCATTGGACTCAATAGATCATGATATTCTTTGTGAAAAACTCTACACACAATACAATTTTTCTTATTTAATTTAACGTAATAAGGAATATACGTCTAATCTACGTAGTATTGCGTCTGGTGTGGCTTAATGTTCAACACAATGTCCTGTATAAGGTGACAAATATACACAGTTTTATTCGACAACTTGTTGCCATTTTGAAGGCATATCCATTATTCCTTTCTCATTGAAACCTCGTCCCTATTATAAAAACACGGAGAGTCTAATTTCTCAAGATTTTCTTAAGGAGAATTTTTCGTCAGCAAAATCGTTAGCCGTAGACAGAAACAGGTGGCAATCACTTGGTGTCAGATCCAAACCTACATAAGAACCGCTAAAGCAATCTGCCAGAGCTTCTGGCGGGTCATTATCGATTTGCGTGGCCTGGCATTGTTCTGATGGAACACAATTCCTCCCCTAGCGGTCCGCTTCTGTGCGATTGAACCATTTTCATAAGTGATTTACTTTTCATCACCAGTAACCATCTGCTTCAGAAATGTGTAGATTTTGTTGTGATTCAGCAGCAATTCATAGATGAAAATTCGATCTATGGGGTTAATTGCTCTAACTTGTGTGGCGTTAATACATCCAATATCTTTTTGTATCTAGCCTTCTCCAAGTGGTTTCAAATGGCTTTTGTGTAGTGTTTATGTTTAGCTCCTGGGCAAGCGCAGCATTATTATCGATATTTTCTACAGTTGACCTTTCAGACCGCGGCGTAACATCATAAACGTTATTCTTATTTTCAGCTGCTTGGCATGTGTTTTCGCCTGTTTAGAATTGTAAAATGAGACGAGTATTCTGAGTAGTTTTTTGATTTATACAACGCGAGATACGGACTACTAAAGACATCGTTGGGAAAATATTAGATTTCTTTTTACTATACGTACGTACTTTTTAAGTGCTATTAGCTTGTTTATTTTGAATTTGTATTTCAGCTTTTATGCGGACGATATCCAAATGTTCATGTTCAGCAATACATGTTTCATTAACGGTTATATTTCATGACTTGACAGAGACATGGGTCACATTTCAAGGTCAAGGAATAATATAACTTTTAACGTTGCCAAACCAAAATGTTCAAATTACCAACCATTGTTGTGGGAGATAATAGTTGTTAATTTGATGTCCTGGTGTTGAAATAATTGTATGCTAAAATTCAAATTTGATTTTGGTTCTTTATTCGGTTCAAGATCATTTTTCTATTAGTTTATTATTGATAGCTGGCTGAGCGGATGGCTTTTTCGGTATTCGCCAAAATATCATCTTCAGCACCATTTGCGGTTGGTGCTTTCTTGAACATTATTACAACATTAATGTCGATACCTTCGTAAACCAATTAAGAAGTTTTGCTTACTCGTAGGTAAAGATTCTCAACGAAGAGCACAAGGCAAATTTAACGATTATCGTAACCTCATGTCTATGTATGTACGAGTATATCGTTTTGAGAAAACTTTACAATCTTAACGTTATTTTAACGGTTAGCATAAAATAATCTTTGGCGCATGGTATTTATTTTAATACCCTATATTATGCATTAGACTCCAATCGTGAGTGGAAATACCTTTTTAAAAAATGTCATTTAATTTGAATTACCGAAGATTTGTGGCCATGCTATGGTAGCAGCATTGCATCGAAATAGGTTTAATCTGTCTTTAGAAACATTAAAAAAATTGCAAAATTAAGTAATTTCGTTTGTTAGCGATTTTGGCACAATCAGCAGCTGATTTTCCATACAATAATAATCAGCTGTGCATATGAGTACAATAATAATCACTTGTGCAATGGGTTGAAATTGGAAGAGCGCGAAGTAACTTAATTTTGCTAGCAGTCTGAATGAGCTACAATACTCATTCACCTGTTGACATTAAAAAGATATTGAAAATTGTTTACATTGGAAAGTTATGGAAAGGTTATTACTAAGATGAAGCTTTGAGAGAACAATGCCGATTAGAAATCGCAACTCTAAATATTTAAACGTTTATATAATCGAAACAATTGCATTATAACTACATGCACATTCATTATTACTTATATTTTCATCAGAATATTGTATACGAAGATTCTACATAGTACGTTCTTATCGGAAATAAGGTTGTGGATGCAGAAGAATACGACATTTAAAAAAATTGTAATGTTTTTATTTGTTAATGCCAAAATTGTTATTGAGTTATTGAGTCCTAGCAAATCCAACTGTAAGTTTTTTTTCAATTAATTTTGATTCCGAAAAATTATTAAGTACAACATTTTAAATCAATTGACCGATCCAATATGGTGTGAAATAACAGATTTTCAAAAAGCACATTTGCGTGGTAGGTACCAACAGGCATGGTCTGTTTCCATTCATTTTTGGTATTGTTACAGATTTTCCAAATGAATAGTTTCATTTATATAGAAACATTCTAGAATGGGTGATATCATTCTATTTTGTTCAAATTTTTGTTCAAATTTGTTACAAAATTGCATATGGATGCCGCAGCTCATTCTATGGGAACGTATCACACTGTACTACATTTTGAAATTTAATTTGAAATTCATCAAGAACCATAGAAGCCAATGTACGACATTGGCAATATCGCCATTATTCCGGTCCAGATGGAGAGAGTGGAAAAATCGAAATCTTTGTTTGAATCAACGAGCGAACGATGACCGATAACCCCGAAAAACATTATAGTTATATAATCGTTATATGAGGCGTTCAGCGAACGGGAGTTTTCACTATGAATTAGGCTGATAACATCTTCTTCATGTGCAAATGTACTTTGTACACAGGCGAACTTTATATATCCTAGGGACCAATGATTACCTAATCGCCAGCATATGCTTCTTGCAAACTGTCGGCTTCGCTTTCTACCTAATTATATAATTGACTATAAAAAGAAACAGTTTCTCAAAATCGTGTTTTTTATAAGACTATTATTTTGTTTTGGTATGTGGTCGAATTTTTTATTGGACGGACTTTCCCGCCAGCGGAATGTAATAACCACTTATATTTGCAAATTAAATCCTCCTTTAGAAAAACGTAATGTATTCTTGTACAGTGGGTGCAATATTTCCGTAAGCCATTGATATTATTTTGAAAAAAATGTTTCAGCTTAAATGACATTTTTAGCACAATTGTAAATTTGTACTTTAATTTGGTGCGAACACAATACTCAATCTTCACACGCTGCACGAATGTGGCCTAATGATATTTTGCCCCACTATCGGGGATGAGCTATTCTTAAGGCGTTGACCATTTCATATTTTTTAGCTTCTACCGATTTGTTTACGTGCCAAATGTAACGAAGCTTCGTTTAACATATTTTAACTGTAGATTTGTTGATTTACCTATACGCCTTATTAAATGAAAACAATGAACAATGAACAATGAAACAATGAAAACAAGTGGTGAGTGTCTTGTGGCAGTCACTGCAGCTCAAAACATCGCTGATGCAGGCACAATTGCGGAACCGTAAACATTTTTTCATCAGAAAAGGTCAAATTTTCAACCGTACCTCGAACGTGCAAGTAATGTAAAATACTTGTTCTTGCCAGGCGGACTTCTTTTTGTGCAGATGATAAATTTTGCATTTTTTGTATCTTATAGGGCTTCAATCGTAGTTAATTTTTCATATATGCCCCATGCCACGTGTAGACCCCTTAACATTTGTGGATTACGTGCAATAAATTACCATAATATTTGTTTTTTATGGTATTATTATATTTGGTTTACCATAATATGGTCTTTCTTTCTGAAGATTGTCAATAAAAATAATCCCATGCGCATCCCAAAAAAACGGACGCTATGACCTTGCTTGCAGATGGAACCGTCTTCGCTTTCTTTAGACACAATTCTCCCATTCTAGTCTATTGTTCTGACTGCTTCTTTGTCGATGCAAAAGTTCGGTTTTATTGCTGTGAAACATCGTCAAACACTCTACTGCAACATCTTCACGACGCTGTTTGTTTCTTCTCCATTTAAAGCAAGCACGGCAGTTTTCTTGCGCGCAGCTTTCTCATCTTCAATTCTTCGTTCAATCTACGATGTATAGCACTTTTTGAAATGCCTATCATTTCAGCTAGCTCACACATCTTCAGTCGATGGTCATCTAATACCATTTTGTGTGTTTGGTTGGTCGACCACTACAGTGTTCGTCTTGGCAGTTCGTACGGCCTCGTTTAATCTCTGCTGCCCAATATTTTACAGTCGTAAACGAAAGAGCAGACTCCACCAGAGTAGAATCTAGCTCGGCTTTAATATTGGCTGGATTGAGATCTTTCAAATGTAAATATTGAATTGCATAATGGTGACTCAAATAAAAATACTAAACATCATGGCGCCTTGAAACTTAGAACATATGTTGTATAAGGTTGCCACTTTTCACCAAAATATTTTTTTCAAACTACTGGCACCATCTATACGTCAGGTCGGCTAGTTTTGGGGCCGCCCTCGTATGTTATAACCTATCAACTAATACAGCTCAGATGTATTTTAAAACTCTTTAACATATATATATTTTTTTTTAATTTTTCCAGGTGAATCTTGTGTTTTACATTGATGACAACATTACGGGATTAGATCATACGCAAGTTTCGGGTAGCAATCGATTGACATCCAATCACCATCGGTCTACACCCCAGTGTGCCCCTGCGAGTGTGCGGTTGCCACCACCGAACACACAATCGAACACTTACTCGTTACCGCAAAATAATAGCAGTGGCAGCGAAATGAACTTTTTATGTGATCAAAAATCATCCTCGTCTACTTCGGTCAGTAGCAGTTTAGGGGGCGGTGGAACCACCGACAATAGTAACGGCTACGAATCGAATACACAGCAGCGGACTGCACAGCTCAGGAGTAGTGGTGCAGCGCCACAACAACAGTTTAGTAATTCGCATCATTCTCATCCTTACGCGGCTATGCAAGATGCTAATAGTGTAAGGTTCATCTCACCACAGCTAGCACCACAACCACCGGTTATGTCAACATCAACACAAAAAGCACCACCGGGTTTCAT
>JAHXMU010000466.1:35524-117894 GCA_019455685.1 Philornis downsi | reverse complement strand
GGTGATGATGATGATGATTGTGACAACAACGACGGTGACGATGACAAAGACCGCAGAATTAAGTCTATGAATGCCAATTCGAAAATCGTAGCAAAACAGATACAGAAAGAAACTTCGGCGACCTCAACGCAAACTATAAGTAACATCTCTAAATTGGTAGAGTCAGACAAGGACACTGACCACAGCAAAGCATACTTAGAGCTTGCAACCCCTGGGCCGGCTAGTACAAGACCAAAATTGATGCACCTGTTGATGGCTCCCAAAAATGGCAATAGCAACAACGGCACTGCACATCAATCTACTCATAAGCCAATTTTTAAGCGTAAATCCTCATACAAATTAATGAAGACAACGTCAAATGTGACCGCGGCACGAAGTGGAACATCTGATTCCGACCACGTGTCCATCGTTGATCCCACTAATTCCGAATGCTCCTCGGTGGAGCCAGCCACGGGTAGTTTTGGGGGTGTGGCAACTACATCCAAGCAGAAGCTGAAAATCAAGCTAAAACAAAACAAACTTAAGTTGTCACAAAAATTTCAATGGTTTCAAAGCTACTTTCGTAGTGATCCCGTAGACTTCTGTGAGAATTTTGTACAGCAAACCACATCCATGAGGCGTAACAGTATATGCAGCATGGCTAGTCGTACTCACAAGTTATCGACCACTACGCCGCCTTCGGTTACACCGCCACCACCTCCTTTCGCTGGAACTGCAGACGGTTCTTCGTCGTCCCAACAGTTGAATGACCGGGGCGTCACTAGTGTCTCACAGTCCACGTCGAATGCGAGCATAGCAACCGGTGATCTCTGTGAAGATTACTACTCTTACATATGTGACAGTCAATTGAGCTTCAGTAATTCGCCGTGCAAAAGTCCGCGGTCCCTGGCCGACATTGCAAGTAGTATTAATGGAGGTGGTAGCGGTTGTGGTACCGTTGGTAGTTTTGGCAGTTCCTTTGCTAGAAATGGCGGAAGCAACTTTCGCGAACGGCGGGATACAATGCCCGGCATAGGCATTAGCTCGCTCAATGCCCGGCGTAATAATGTGGTTATTGTCGCTGCGAAACCAGCAAAAACGCATGCCATTGGCTTTAATGTTAATGCAACAGCGGCTTTAAACCTTGAACAAAAACCTCCACTGGCGAGACCTGATTCGGCAGATTTGGACGCATCGCCGTCCAGTATTTACTATACACCTATTAGCGAGCCAATGCCTCCTAACGAAAATACAGCTTTTGTATTCCCCCAAAGATCAGATATTGATCAGGTCAGTGCAGATCCTAACATAGCATTTGAGTCTTCCGGTCATCATGCAGAGGACACGGGCAGCAAAAGTGCCGCCGTTAAATCACAACCAAAATATTCTCTGAACTTGGTTATTGTCAAAGAGTGTCCCTTCGAATCATCAGCTAAGTCTGCACATAGTGAACTTGATGATGGAGACTCTGATATTTGTTGTGATCAAGATCAAAATGAGTCTGCCGTCCCAGTAAAGAGAATAGCTGCACACTCCTCCAACGAGGATGATAGTTCACAGACTACGGCACAGCCGGCGGTCGCAGGCGCTGATGAATTTTCAGAGACAAAAATGGCAGTTGGCACTTGTGCATCCGTATGCAGTAATAGTAGTAGTAGTGGCTTTTGTACCAGTGAGTGTTGTACCACAAACAGTAGTAGCAGTAGCTGCAATTGTAATCCCTTCACCGCGGTCCTAGAGCGTCATGCGGCCTTGGCGACCATTAGAAAGGAGCAACAGCAAGAACAGAAACAGCAACAGGATACTATACATGAAATTACTGAATCCAGCAACATCTCTGAAGTTATCCCCCTCAGCGAACCTTCTCATAATCGTGCCGAAACGAAAGAGAAAGAATCTTCAGATTCGAAGGTGGAGGCGGTGATTGATACTAAAAGTGATTAGTTGTGTCAGGCTGACTATCTTGTTATTGTTCAACTTTGAGTCCATAATATTGTTTATCATTCTTATCAGTGTATTATGCGCGGTATCCTATTTATTGTATGCGCTATAGTTCGATTGGCTAGGCAAATTCTGCAGAATGCTTATGTCGTGTGAATTTTTGTTTAAATTCGAGTTATCGCCCAGATTATAATACATTTCTAATAAACGACTTGGACGCATTTTGAAAAAGTAAATTTTAAATTGTAATATTAAATTTCGTTTCGATTATGAAACTTCGAAACATTGCTGATCATGTAATTGTCATGAACAGATGTATCTTGTTTATTGACCGGAATATTGTCTTTTTTCGCAAAAAGAGTTTTCATTCCTTAGCTTGTTTGATTTTAGATATGTATTTATAACTTTTTGAAATCGTTGACCTACAAACATTTTGAATTTTTTTTTTGTTATAAAAAATAAAATTATAATTTTTCAAATTATAGCGAATGTGGTTTACATACTCGAACTAAATGGTTTTATTCTATCATTTTGAAATACATAACAATCGAATATAAATTAATTCATTTTATAGCAGATGACATTTTTCTCCGATAACTCTAGAGTTTAACTCAATAACGAACGAAATCATTCACATGGAATTAAACGCGAAATGACACTCCTAACAGATATGTGGCTTAAACTACTGCTTACGATTCACAATATGTAATTGACTGGGTTTTAATCGTTCACCGAAAATGGAAAAGAAAAGACGAGAAACAGAAGTCTTCGCGTTGTCCTTCCGTTTGACTCTACCAAGTGTTTTAGAACTTTTTTAATTGCCGCAAAAGGTTTGGATTTTGTAACACGTTTCCAAAAGCAGTCTTCGTTACTAACAAAAATGAAACAAATACGTTTGTACGTTAATCCACCTATGCTCTGCGAACAGATTGTATCAACTCGCACACACATATTTACATTTTACACAAATTTAAAATTTCCTATGATGTCGTTTAGCGTATTTTTACTTATGTGTGAAGTTGATAGATCAGGATATGGACTTTTGTTTCTTTTTTTTCTAACTGCAGTGAAGGAAGAACCAATGCTAAACAAAAAATATTAATTATGTTACAAGAAGAGTAAAAAACAACCATAATTTCTTCTTATGAACACATACAAAGCATACTATAAAATTATATTTAACATTATTTCTTGTCTGTTCTTTATTTATTATTTTTTGTTTAGTTACTTTTTTTTATAAACAAAACGTAAACTTAAGTCTGCTAACTACTCCTTACTCAAAGCTACCAATAAAATCCTTCTTCCCAACAACTTTTAGGTTAGGTTAAATTAAAACAACAAATTAAATTTCTGTAATGTTCTCAATAGAAAGTAATTAAATTACTTATGTATACTACGACGATTGTAAGGATTTATCACGTAAAATATTAATTACAAATTATTATTTTATACTTTATAATTATTCTACAAACGCTATTATTATTACTATTATTGTTTTTTTTTTATGATTCACTACTTAAAAATGTTAACATAAATTAATTAAACAACACAAGAAGAAAACAGAAATTACACAAAACGAAAACCCCTGTAATCATGTTTCTTTAATACATAAGTTTAAGTCTTTTCTTGTCCTATTTTAAAACAATTACACTATAACGGGAACTATGCTTAACTGAAAACAGGAATCAACATTCGAGGCAATTTTATTCTGCGTCATTCTATTCTGCTCCATTCGGCACTCAACTATTGATATTATGGCCCCGTGGAAGAGGCTGAAATCCAATTTACGTTATAAACGTAAGGGAATATTAGAAGAAGAAAAAAATCTATCCAGAAATTCATGATGTCCGTACATAAGTGATATATTGTGTCACAAATTTAACACATTTTACAGTTTAAACACAGCTATTTTTAAAGATCGTAACTTGTTGCTCTCTTCAAAACGTTTCTCTTTAAGTTTGAATGAAAGGTCGCTGTCACCTTACGATTTTCAGTGGAATGATTTAGCTTTTTATCACAATTCAAAGCGCAGAAATTTCTTTACATAACAAGTTACTACGAAACAATGCATTCATTGTTCCTTCTAAAAAGTAAGTTTTTAAAACTTATTTGGCACTATCACTTCTTTATTGTACTCCTTTGTTGTCCTTTTCTTAAAGTTGTGGAAAAATATTGAAAGAGCCTTACATATAAGTATAAATTTCCGACCTATCCTGAGGCTAAGTAGTGTCCTAACTTTTATTTATGCAATGATTTGCATTGTAAGGGCGGATATATGTACGGATATGTTTTGAAAATGCAAACAAATTTGAATAAAAATTTCAGGCATTCGTCCAAAGGGAAGGTTCCTGGCTAACCGTTTTTGAATTAATGTGTAGTAGTAGTGAGTGTTCTGAATACGCTGCAAATTTCTGATTTAAATATTCTAAAGCATTCTTGTTTTTTATATTTAAAAAATAAAAAAGTGAAATTTAATTTGGTAATTGTAAAAGGTTACAAATTGTATATATTTAATTCTATTTTGTAATGACTACACAACATGATCTTTAGACGATATGATTTTAAATATCGTCGATAATAATATTTTGTAATTAATTTCACTTTTATTGCTATTTTTTATTTGCAAAATTATTTTGTTGTCTCTCATTGGAGTAATGATGTGAATAAACATACATACATATATACAAACATATAATGATTGTATTCATAGAAAACGCTGCATAATTGTTTTTCCTCTTTGTAATTGAACACGATAACTTTAATTATTTTTCTTTTCATTATTATTATATATGTTTTGTTAATATCTTTTGTAATATGTTCTGTTAGATATACACAGGATATTCAAATAATAAAATAGAGAATCGTAACGATTCTACTCATTTAGAATTCGTTCATATAAAGATGTATATGTAGTAATGTAAATTAACGATGTTAAAAATACCAATCAAACAATCAACAACAATCTTTCTTTCTTCTACTAAATGTGTAAATAGCTGATGAAATTTTCTGTGAGACAGTTGCAACAAAACAAAAAACAGTTCGTTTAAATAAAATCTTCATGTTTTTCTTTTCAAATATAAAAGTCATGTTTCTTTTTTTGCCGAAAACAGTTTATTTACACTTTCTTTAGTTTGTACACAATATTTGTTTCACATTCATCACATTACATACATAAATCTGCTATCGATTTTATCAAATGGCATTTATAAAAATCACACACTTAACAACCCATTTAAAATTAAAAATATTAATCTCCGCTTTCTGCATTATCACAGATGAGGAATGTGTGATATTCTTGATGATGTTCGGAATTTACACCATTTATTTACACCATTATAATTTCTGTCAAATATAAGTTGTGCAAGAACTCTCACTCTCAAAACTCTCAAAAAAGGTGCAGCTTCCACAAGTACCATCATTCCATGTTAAAGATCAGCTAGTTATTTGAGGGCTGTATATAAACTTAATCTCTATTTGTGAAGTGAATGACACAAAGGACAGTTATAAAAATTTGTATTTTCTTGCAATCAAATCAAATAAATAAGTTCGAGGAAAACTACATGACATAATAATCAATGAGTTTCTTGAATTACAAATCAGCTGCTGTTGTCTAATTTTCAAGACTATTAGAAAATTTGTTAAAAAATTTTATTACGCTCAATATTTTTCAGTTGTCTGTTTTTGAAGACTGTATCGCATCAGCAAGAGGTCATTGTGAAATCTGATATTTTGTTGTTGTCTCTTGAAAAAAATTCAGTTGCAAATTCTGTAGTGGCGAAATTTTAGCTTTAGACACTCTGCCTGTCCAACACTCCCTCCTTCCCTATCTCAGCTGTCAATGCTGCTTTTATATTATAAATCGCATGTAAAAGCCTTTCGAGGGAATGAAGTAGTCGAGATTCGGACGAGAAGGATTATGTCCAATAAATTTGTGCATCGTTCAGAAGAGAGACAATTACAGCTTTCCCATAATATATTTTTTAAATTATTGTATCAACATTCAGTATTTAGATTTTGGACTCGAAACTATTTAAAGATTTTTTAAAGCATTTTTGTAATTTGCGAGGAAGTTTTGTTTGCATTTCAACAATTGCTGGGCACATTTCTTGCTATCTTAACGAATTATTATTGTTTTTCAATCAACGGAATAGTCGACCCGTATGGATATGTGTCTATTATTTCGAAAATACAAAACTAGTAGTCGATTTTACTTTTAAACTTTTTTTCTTGGTTAAAGTTTTGATTCCTAGTGTATATACGAGTATATCTGTGCTTACAAGAAGGAACAATCTAATTGAGATTTTATAGTTTTGCGATATTCAGCGTTTTTCAAAAAAATTATTATTATTGGAAATCGTTGTTACACAGCGACATATGTCTTAAGGACATAAGTAATGACAACAAAGAGTCTGTTTTTACGTATATCAATATTTAGAGATATTACATAACTTTTTAGAAAATTACAGTTTTGAAAAATTGGTATAACTTGTGAGCTACTTTGAATTTTGGAATGGGAATTGGACATAAACATGAGTCAAAATAAGTATAACGAATAGTAATGAATAAACTCGACTTTGTCCTAACTGCACTTAAGTCGTTTTTCCTTGTGACCACAAATATATGTATGTATGTACAAATGTGAAATACATTTTTGCAGTTCTTTTTAATTTTCCGAACATTTTATCAATAATATTTCTCAGCTTCTAATATATTTTCATGTAAAACATAACAAAATGTAAAACTTAGTCAAATTGTAAAAATATTTATTCTATTTCATTTCCTCGTTATGACACTGTCTTTAAACCCTCTGCTTTCTATATTAAACAATAAAATGCCAAAAAAAAAAAAAAATTACAACACACTGGAAACCCCATCTTCAATTGGGAGAAAATATTTTCGGATATATTTATCTCATTACGTCACGAAAAGCTTTCGAATACCTCTTTCGTAAAAACTCATATGAGTCAATAATCTAGAGAACTAATAAAATTGTATTGGTTGTTGAACTGTTTGTATCCTATCGTTTGATCTAAAGGGGTTTCCAAATATATCGGGCCGATATCGTAATGTATTAAAGGATTTTGTTTTATTTGAAAGGGCTATGGTATATAGCAACGTTCCGGCTCGGCTTCATACAGTGGAGCGGATTCTAGTCGTCCGAGTTTCAACGAGTTTAAATTTCAGCGATGGCTTGGGTTATGTTCACTGAGGGTGTTGATTGATTTCGGTCTATTGGCATGGATCTGCGACTTCAGAAAATCTCACAGGAAAAAGTTTAACTGCGTCAAATCGCATGATCTTGTTGGTAGCCAATTCAGATCACTTTCGCTGCAGATAATCATATTCTCCAATCATTCATGTACAATATCTACTGTGGCGTTCGTTGTGTGGCACGTAGAGCCATTAGGCTGCAACAGCATGTCTAGATCTATATATCTATATCTTTTAATTTGGGTCAGGGTTGGTTATCATTGATCCGTTATCATTATCATTGACCGATGGTCTCACAGAGATCGTTTTCGGAGAATTACAGACTTATGATGGCGCCGGTCTAAAATCCGCACCAAAAAATAACCTTTTGTTTCTGCATTGTCCATGTACGATTTCGTTCGTTAACATAGCCATGCATCAAAAATTAGCTTCGTCGCCAGAAAAGGTTTTTCGACCAAAATTGGGATCATCTTCCAAGTACTCTGAAATCCAGTAAACGAGCAAACGGCGTTGGTCATTAAATTTAAGCCCATGAAATAGAATGCCTTGAAATTCGCAGAATATGAGAAAGCCTCCTATATCCCATTCGTGGGATGCATGATAATTCGTTTTGTATACAGTTCCAAAATAGGGGAGGCAAAGTCTACGAACTCATTTCTAATTTATATTTGTCGTTAAATTGCTTTGATGAACCGAAGATCTCCTTCCGGAATTTGTATGCCGAGATTTCCCAGGAATGTTGGCCATTTTAACCCCGAGGATCCAGAACATTTGTGCGGGAATTACTGGGAATTTCTGTTTCTATAGTATGGTGTATAAATGTATATCTGGGATCTTAAGGAAAAACGACTCAAGAAACGAGTTTATTTGTTGTTATTATTCTGCTTACTCAAGCACCGATTTTTGATAAATTGCGTAATATCTCTAGTTATTGATATTAGTAAGAACACGTTTTTAACACGTGATTTTAAAATTCCGTTCATTTCCAAAGTCTAACAGTGTCTCACAATAGTGATTTCTTGGAAAACGCTTAATATCTCAAAACGAAAATTTGTAGTCAAGTCGTTTTTCTTTGTAAGCATAGACATGCTGTCAAATAAGGACGGAGTGACTGAAATTCGAAATTAAATGAATCAACAATCTTTACATGAAAATGTAAACTAATTTGTAGATGATATAGTAATAGCGAATATGTCAGCAATAACAACCTTTAAACTGGAAACAGTTTTTATAAGTTGGTTTAAATTGTTGAGGTCTTATGATTCAATCCTTCAAACTGTCTGGTTATAAATACTAAATAAATGCAATCGATATTCGATATAAAAATAAAACTAAGGACATCAATAATTAGCAGAATAAATATGATAATAAAACATGATAATATGATAATAACAATAGCTGCTATAAAACCACCATGTCAAAATTCGTACCTTTCGAAATAATGGAGACATTAAAGATCTTCTGATCTGCTGGATACCATTGTAACGGTTTAATTGAAGTGTTCTACGTCATTTCCATTCTTATCCTTGCTTTAAATTACATTAAATTTTTTCGAAATTTTTTTTGAAATTTTTTCGTTATCATAGTTAAAAAAAACACGTAATATAAACACTGTTAATTCGAGGATTTAGCCGTGCCATTTCACTTTCTCTTAACGGAGTTTTGGATCAGTTACAATAAAAGTAAACATCTTTACAGAGCATTATCTGCCAGCTCGGTATAAATAGAGAATTTCCACTAGAGAATTTCTCTTTAGAGATCTATAATACCCTATGCCCAGTCCAAAATTAGTTATATCACTTGATTCGTTTCGTTCGTTCTTTTAGTTCTTTTAAACGCTCCGTTGCATTTTTGGTTCGATACAGTTTTCGATGTTTCTTAAATCGTATGAATTAAAATTTGTCTTCTAGCAAATCCAACAACTACTATCGATAATGCTATGCAAATGATAACAACAACAGCAGCAGCGACAGAAACAATAAAATCCTTAATTAATACTTCAATTGATGTGATACAGCAAAGGCCACCTCTTCCGTCTCCACCAACACCACCACCCCGTCAGCTGCAATCAAAGGCAGCAAATTCGGGGAGTAAGTTTCGTATAGGTCGTACTGCTAACAAATCCAAGTACAATCATCAGCGTAACAGCAAGCAACAAAAATGCAATGGCCTAAAAAAGGACAATGAAGGCGATATCGACGTTGTGCAAAACTCTTCTAACAATATCAAAAACACTACCCCCACCACAACCTCCACAGGAGCCAGTAATAATTCAACAGCGTCTAAACAGGAGCTGTGTCATAGCTGTCTACCAGCGGGTGATCTAACGTCAGAGCTGCAGTGCTGTTAAATACTCGATTAAAAACAAAAGCAAAAACAAAGTTACTAGGAGGATTTTTTTTTGACAAAAATCAAGCATACTTAGGCATTTTTTTAAGAAATTCTGAACCGATAAAATAGGAAAGTGTGAATGAAATTATTTATTGAAACAAAAACAAAGATAAACATTTTCTCTGTCTGTGACTGTACTGTACGCCTATATTAAATAAACTAATAATTATTATATGTATTTGTATGTGTTGTTAGTTTTTACCTAAAAGAATACAAAAATGAAAGTAAAGAAGGAAAACTGAAAAACAAAATAATATTAATAAATTTTTGGACGTATAGTACCCGAAAATTCATTATTAATGAACCAACAAAACAAGCAAATGGCAAATGATATTAATTAATCCTAGAATACAAGCAAAATCGAAAATTCAAATTATAATCGAAAGATTGAGATAAGGAGATTGAAGGAAATCGAATGAAAAATTGTTAAATGTTGTAACGCAACCGTCTTTTTCTACTATATTGGAAAGTAAATTTATAAAAACACTGATATAAAGAACAAACATTAATAATGGAAAACAAATTATATCTAGTAATTATAATAATTTTTGTAGTTCACATTAGTGTTAAAAAAAAACAGACAAAACAAGCCTCACAAAGGACAAAAACAAATATCTCTCAACTCAATGAAACAAACAAAACAAATTATAAAGAACCCCAATTATAAAGAAGACCGCCCCTCCCTCCCACTCCACAAAAATAATAATAATGAATAAAACAAAACGACGAACGACATGTTTACTATTGTATTTGTAAAGATATTGTATGTAGATGTTATAGATATTTACCTATTATTATTACTATTATAATATATAATTATCATAAGTAGATATTATTATAAAAAAAATCAACTACAAATGACAACTAAAAACAAACATACTGTTTCTTTAGGTAGACAACAACATTTTTTTTATTTGTAAAATTATTGAAAATAATAGTTTATGTAATTTATTTATGAGCGCAGCGTATTCGAATGGTATTCCTTCCAAAAAAAAGTTTAAGTACTCCTGAAGGAATCACTTTTGCATTGATTCGAAAACTGTTTGATATTCTTTGGGTTGCGAAAATTTTCGCATTACATATAAGTTATTTTAAAGAACTACTACGTAAACCAACACAATGTTGATAACAATGAATTTTTCAAATATTTTCCAATAAATTAGATCCAATTTATCGCATCATATTGATCGTGTTGACGAACTGAATCGGAGGCATTGAAAAGGCAGCATAAAAGAATAATATCTCTCCTATTTGATTCCGATCGTGGTTATAATGCTCTTTTTTGGATGCTCTCTTTTTGACGGGATAATACACACGTACTTTGCGTAATCTAAATCTAAATTTCCGTAGTCATGTCAGCCATTTAAATCCTTACATCTAGACAGGAAAATTTCTGCTTTCAAAATTTGTCGAGGATTGTAGTACCAACGAAATCTGATCTAATTCGAATAGAACCGAATAGGTGTACATTGTGAACTTTGTGAGATTTTATACTAAGACCGTAAGGCCTTTAAGAAGACGCTACGAAATTCATTATCTCGTCGTCATCTTATGAATATTTTAAACTTGTCTACTTTTATTTGACAAAAGGAGTTATGAGCTCTTATTCGAATTATTACGCGGTCAAGTAATGAATTATTAAAAAATTAAGTTTACTTTTTGACAGGCCGCGCCTTTCAGATGTTTACTGTCAAATTTTTGAATTAGCTGTGTACAATTGGGCGTGCACAATTAGGCGAATGAAGTTAAACATGGTCGCACTACACCTACGATGTTTTCTTTTCTGACAAAAAGTTTAACAGGTTCTTCTGTCCGAATCGAACCGAAAAATTAATTTTTTTTTTTCTTTTCCAAAAAAATGTTTTACCCTCTAATTCTATGAACTTCACTGGGTGGACCAACTCCAAAGAAGATGAAGTCTTTGAAGTCGTCTGATGACCACAAAGTTTGGAGACGCGTGGAGTATAATTCATGTCGATTAGTTTCCGCTGAATGTTTCAACGATATTTTAAAGGGGAAATAACCTCAATTGGCGAAGAAGAAAAAGTTCTCTGCTTGTTTTCGCAAACTGAAAAATGTTTCTATATTGTGAAATGAAAAATAGTAAAAAACAACTGCTGATATGTTCAATGTCCTTAAATAATCACGCATAACAAAATCATGCGTTATTTCTATTTCCTTTAAGACAAACCCATTTCAAGCGAATTGTCTAAGCTCTTGACAAATGTAGGTCCCATTAATTACCTTATTATTAGTCACCTATGATTTTTAATGCAATTAACTTGTCTCTGAGTCGATCGTTTAACTACCCATTTGGAGAAATATAGCAGTGCATAATGTATTGGTAGAATGTTATTTTTATTTGTTAAAAAAAGATGTTGATTCGACTCGATAAGGGCATAATTTATTAGTGTTTTGATGCAAAATAATTTGGTATCGTTTGTGAAATTCGCAAGTTGTGCGTCGGGATCGACTAAAATTTCTTACTAAAAGTGATTTTGAAAACTTCAACTTAATATATTTTTCTAACAAATAATAAGCAACAGCAAAAGTCTACAAAACAACAGAATTTCAGAGGAAAACACTTGATTCAACAGATTTTTTGTTAATGTATGATTGACGCACAATTTTTGTGAATGAACTGAATACTGATCATTATAGGCGTTTTATAATCCTATGTATAATTTGGAAAGTTGTTAACTCCAGGAAAATTAGCGACTTCAAACTATACTAAACGAATTTTAAGAAAATTTATTAAGCTTATGCTACATTTCTATGACCCTAATTATCAAACAGTTAGTATACGCCACCTTATTCATAATGGGGATGGCGCCATAAATGTCTGAGCCAGGCGACGTAAATTCAATTATGAAATCCCCAAACAATCCTATAGTGTAAGGTAATACGAAGCTATAATATTCGCTTGATAACAGTATATATGTGATAAAAAGAAAAAACGGCTTAAGTGGGTTTATGGCATAGTCGAATTTATTTGTTATTATTATTGTACTAATATTCACGCATATTTGCGTCCAATCCCTATATTAATAATCAATGTGTGTCACAAGTTATAGCAATTTTTCAAAACTGCGATTTTGAAAACTTATGTAATATCTGTAAATATCAATATAAGTTAGGACATGTGTTTTTGTTAGTATTGTTTACGCCCTTCAGTCAAAAGTTGTCGTCTAAGCACGATTTCAAAATTTCGTATACTTCGAAAGTTATAACAGATTCCCAGTACAGCTATTTTTTGAAAAACGCTTAATATTTCAAAGTGGTAAATTGTGACAAAAGTTGTTTTTTGCTTTGTAAGCACAGATATAATCCTTCTTTTGCAAATGTTAAATCCTTTTTAATGTTTACTTTTCAGTCTGATCACGTGCGTTTGTTGAATAACTAATATTTAAAATCCATTAAGTTTGTAGTATGAAACATTTAATCATGCATGTGATAACATATTTTTAAAGGCTTTGTTTCCAGTTATATTTATGATTTTTTCAAATATATGGTATGATCAAGAGAAACCAAAAGGCATGATATTAGAAATTTAAAAGAACATCTTGTGGAAATAAGTTTTGAAAATCTGCGCGGATAAAGTAATAAATGTAAAGATGTAAATAACTGGCTTTGCCCGTGTTTTGTGTGCGTACATCCGTGCTTACAAAGAAAAATCACAGATATGTGCACAGTCAAAACGCTGGCAAACGCACATATTTACATCTTTCATCAACCAAAATACAAATTTTGTTTTGAAAATAATGTCATAGTCTTATGCACGTGTAGTTGATGTGAAAAATATATGCAATTTTCTACCACCAGTTGATTTATTGTGTCATATGCATGTCAGAAGACATTTTCAGTATGCCCACATATCATCCGATCAAAAACAAAGAGTGCTTGAAATGATCTGAATTAAAAATATCAGCGCTGTTACCTATCAGCAGCTTAACATTTAGTTAGTAGAAGATCTTAAACAGTTATAGAATTAAGTCTAATCGATTCGAATGTTTCCAAATGCTTAGTCTTTAATAGTACGATTTAACTAGATGGAATATATCCACATTTGCAAGCGATAATAGAGGAGACAAATTGTACAAGTGCCATAAAGGCTGTTTATTTCGGTCAAGATACGTTCATACGTTAATTTCAAAGATGTTATATTGAAAGAATCCAAACTTCCAACTTCGGAGAAAATATTTGAATTCTTAAAATAAAGTTTGCAAATTTGGTTGGGTTTGTTGCTGACACACTCAATGAAAAGTTTAAACATTGCAATTTGTTGGAAAGAAATCCCCTTGTGGCCATGTTTTGTTTATTCCTGTCCTAATTTATTCTATTCGATAAAACCCGTCCCGATATGCAAATTCGAAAATGAAGAAATAAATCCAGTCAAAAACTTGCCATACCAACCTACCTCAGTAAAATGCATCTTTCTCAGCTGTTCTGGAAAATTGGCCCAATTCTTATTCATCTTCTAATTTATTTCATTCGATAAAGCCCGAACCGAAAAGGGCAATTTTTAAGGAAAAAATGGCAACATTTTGCACCCAAGGACCAGTGGGTCTTTTTCAGTAGTTTCCGAAAATAAAAATCAGAAATGAAAAATGTAATGTTCTTTTTGGTTTCTAGAAATTTGTGAAAAATAACTTATTATTTTCACAAAAATAAGGATTCTGCTGTTGGGTGTGGAATTTTCTTATAAGCATATGAGTAATTTTGGAAAGTACCAAGTGTAATTTCGAATTTCATTGGTGGCAACACAGAATTTTATTGGGTGCATATTTTGGAAAACATGATATCAGAATGACATCGTTTGAAATTGGTATCTAATATATGATTATGGTATTGTAATCTTTATTGGTAATATTATTTCAATTTTGTAATTTGATTTGTTGGATGGCTACTAATTTATTAAGACAAGCCAATTCAATTTTGTTAAACTGTTGTGAAATTGAATAAAAGTTCAAAAAATATTTACTTGAGAATGCCAAGTTACGAATGCCAAGGGATGAATTTGGTTATAAATTTGTATAAAACTTTGCAATAAGCAGAAAATTTCGGGTGCAGAAAAGTTGAACAGATGCTGTGGATTTTACGGGATTTTACTAGAATTCATTGACAGTAGGGATGTAGTTATCACAAAAATCGATTTTTCGGATTACTGACTTTTTCCAATATATGAAAAGTGGATTTTTCGACTTTTCGATTCTGTCAAATATTTAAAAAGTAAATTTTTCATAAATTTGAAAAGTTGAACAAAAGTCCACTTTTCGGCTTTTCCAAACATAAAAATAACATTGTCATGTTTTTTTCATTATGGTAAAACGTGTTTTGCAATTAAAGTTAATGTTTAATAGAGCAACTGATAGTACCCAAATTAATATGAAAATGAGATTACGACAATTTAAAAATTGTTTATGTTTGATGTGCTGTGGAGAAAATCGGCTTTACAGCAGGCTGGGTAAACCCCCCTTATTGACTTTCTAAACATTATTTTTTTATAACTTGCCAAATGATAAATGGACTGCGTCACAAAAATATAAACCTTAAGGTGACTGTGGAGAGAGTACATTTTGCAATATGTCTTCTCAAATACAATCTTTTTCTCCAATAAATATTTTTGGAAATGTTACATCTTCACCAAATAAAAAAAGATAGATATCACTTGACAAGCATTTTCGTTAAATCTAAATCTTCTGCAATATCTAATTATGTTGTTGCATCAAACAAACTTTTTGTCAGTTCTATTGCCTTATAAATCGTGACGAAATTTTAACAAATTCAACCGCTAACTAAACACTATCTAGTACTTTCCCTACTGATGACCGACTTTCCCCATATATTGTTAGCTTCATATCTTTCTTTCACATCTATCAAATTCAACCAAATTTAGCACATATGGATAAATTTAGGTCTGAGAATGAAAATAAACTCCTCTCTCCACATGTGGAAAGGTTAATGAATTGGAAAAGTTAATGGGAATGGTATCGACTGGTACATTGCTGAAAATATTGAAAGCTATATGCTTAGAGTTCAGTTTTAAAAATTAATGTCTTACAACTATAAACATTTATTGATGCTCTTTCTCTATGTTGATGCTACTGCTAAGTTGTTCGGATTTTACAAAAAGCTATATTTAGTACATGCGACAACAAAAAGTCAAACAAAAGTTGATTTTTCCGTTTTTTTCACAAAACATAAGTCAAGTTCAACTTTTCCAATTTTTTCTTCGATTGGATTTGTTGAAAACCAATGGGCAGATGTTGAATTAGTCATAAAATTATTAAATTTCATAAAAATTGCAAAAAATTGTACACGCGACTATCGTGTGCTCGAGCCCTGATACAGCCATCAGATCATTTCTTGGGCGGCGTTTGTTTTAGATTTGATGTGTAATGAAGACTTTGAGCTATCGGCATGTCTAGTGAAAGCTTCTCAATCTTTGGAGACGTCGCAGTAGTAGGTCCCATTTAGAGAGTCTAAAAATAGAATGCGTGTAAGCTCATTGAAAGTGAGAAGCACTTCCATATTCCATTCATAGTATGCAAGGGAATTGTTTTTTTTTTTTTTTTTTTGGTTTATGAGATAATTTTAACTTGGTGGTGATATTACATAAACGAAGAAAATACAATGTCGTTCTTCATCGATATATGTTTATTGAGATTGATTTAACAGATTGATTTGACAGATTTAAGCCAATTTGAGAAACTTGACAAATGTTTAGAATGGAAACTTCACGAAATTATCCACAAATAGTGCTAATCAGTCTGCTAGCGTGTCATCCACTTTAGCAGGCTTATAAATTACGATGATATTGTTGCAATTAAATCAATTTGCAACCCCTCTGTGCGTAAATGTGAAATTTATGTTGTCACCTAATAAAACAGTATAAGACAATTTTATTTGTACCATATTTTATACCTTTTCAAACTCATTTTAAATGCCAACGAAAAGGATCCTAAAATTGTGCTATTAATTTTTTTCAAAAAACATTTCTCTTGTACACTTTTTTTTCGTAATAATAATAACTGATTGAATACCACACAACAAATCCATATTCTCAAAATAAGAAAAAAAAGAAAAAAAACGAAAAACAAATTTAATTGTTTATTTAATACATACACTTATATCTCCGAACATAGTCATAAATAAATACAAACTTACAAAACAAAAAACAAAAACAACATGAAAAATATACATTATATTTAAAAATTAACTAAACAAAACAAAAAAAATGGAAAATTAAACTCAAACAGTGATTTGTATTGCAAAACAAAAATATTTTAGTAGTTTATTTATACAAAATAAAACAAACAAAAAAAAAAAAAAAAACCAGAACAAAACTGGAAAGAAAAATTAAAAACAAAACTTTCATGTGGAAAGAAATCATCTAACATGTCTAAAGAACAACAAAAGAAACAAAACAAAAAAGAAAAACTGTTATGTATTAAACAAAACAAATGATAATAATATTTAAGAAATTATTCACACTCGTGAATAACCCCGCTGATGGATTTCTGCATATGTGTACCTATCTGAATCAATGAAATTGATAATCTAAGTGCATATATGTGAGATCTCTAACTGGGGATCAGAAGAAAAAAATCCAAATTCTGGATTTTATAATCGAATTCGTTCCATTTGCTTTTTATTTAACCAAGAACAGAATCTACCTTCATTATTTGCTGACCCCTCACCAATTCCCCCGCCTTATATTTTGTTGTATAGTATTGAGTTTTCATGCACATTTCTTTGATTTTACGGTTTTAACTCTATAACATACGGTTTTAACTCTATAATCATCATCACATCGCAAACATTGGGTTTTTTTTTTAATTTTTGGCTCCTGGTTTCTTTGGTTATGGTTTTATTCTTCCTTTTATTCTCTAATATTTCCTGTACATTTCGAAATTATTCCTTTTTTTTTTTGTTTTCCCTAAAATAATAACACTAAATTACAGAAAAAAGTAACAAACAGAAGAAAATTTGGGCAAATTGTAAAATATTAATTTTTTATTTCTATCTATTAATTTATATTTAGATTTCTTCAAATGATAAAAATGAAAAGAAATAAGAAAATGCTAAAAAACAACATATTTTAAATCAACCAAAATAATAAATATGAGACAAAAACATTGAAAAAATATAAATTAAAAAAAAAAACTTTTGTCGCTGATGTTCATTTTATTCGATGGTTGGAAATTAACGAATTTTAGGTGGTGGATTTGCTTTTATTTCGCTTTGATGACAAAGTCCTCGAGGAGCACTACATAAGTACATTATCTTAGGAGAACGGGATGATTTTGTTAACAGAGGGTTACATTTTTTAATCAAAAAAACTAATTTCAATCTATAAAGTAAAGTCTTTCTTTATGAGCTGTTGCCATCATTCAGCCGACTTTTTGATCCCAGATTGGAATAAGGACTGATCCCTGTATCAAAGAATTTTCCACTCAAAAAATTTTGAGGACTCCAGAATAAATGAAAATCCGAAGGTGACATATCAGAACTATAGGTGAAAGTGGCATCACTTTCCATCGAAGATCCAAATTTGTTGGCAAGTCTGCAAAGATGCCTGAGCTCTACAGTTGTCGGAGCGAAGCCCAAATATCGATCGTTTTGATGAATTCAAGCCGATTCAAATGGTTGTGATCTTGTGCTTCTCAACAGAATTGTGTGGATTCGACTTGATAGGGATTTGATTTCTCATCAACCTGATTTGGTCGATAATTTTGTTACGCGCACTTTGTAAGCTGACCATTGAAAATGTTTTGACATATCACAAATTGAATCTTGAAATATCAACTGCGTAACGGTGTAATATGGAATGTAATCAGCTGAGCCAAAACTTTTCAAACAACTCAAATAAACTATCCGTGAAAAAATTAAATTACATTCTACTCAAATTTAATTATAAGGTTCAATGGCAACAAACACAGTTTTACGCTTTCCTCAAATGAAAAGAAGAAACTTATCTTTATTTCCCAAAGAAACTGGGACATATCGTTTCATTTTAAAAGTAAATCTATTTTGAATACAGATCGATCATTTCGAAAGTAAATTCAACGTATCTGCTCCCATAAAACGGAAGAGTTTTTTTCAAAAGGAAAACGATGTTCGGCATACCTTTTCCAATTTGTCAACCCAAGTTTTAATAGTGTTTTAACAGTCTGCTTTTTTCAAACGCAATTTTGGTCGCGCCCTTTTGGGCCGCCTATCGAGTTCTTTGTCAAAGGCTTTCTCCTCAAGATAATCTAGCCAACGTAATTACTGTATTTTTATGTGCTTGACTTCGCCAGATGTTTGTTTGAGTGTTACCAAATAAAAATGCTTTAATTTTGTCAACTTTAATTTTTTTTATTTAAAAACTTCACAGTATTGTAAGAACATTTCAAATTTTAAGATAAATATGTTATTGTTCGATGTAGCCATCTTTAACACGGATAATAGCATCAAGCTTGTCCTGGGGCTTCACACTTCGCACGAATGTTGTCCATGTTACGTTTACGCCCTGTTCAATAAAAACGAGTAGTGAAGGTCATGTTTACATATTGCTGAACCGTAAAATAGTTTTCATCAGAGAAGAACAAATTTTAAAGCTCACCAACAATTAGTAAGTGTTTTAACACCTTTGCTTTTGCCAGCTCTGTCACTTTTTGTGTTTTGTAGGGTTTAATCGTAGTTCATTTTTTAATATGCGCCCCAAGCTACGAGCAGGCACGTTGAAATTGTTCACCAATTGAACGATTTGCGATTTGTAGTGAGGTACATTGAATTCTGACCTTCACATTTCAAACCATTTCTGGCGCTGTTGCTGTTGAACGAAGGTCCACCTCCATGGAATTTTTTGATGGTACCAGTGTCATTGTAACGTGAATGGTCTTTACGTGTGAATGTAATAGCTCAGTGGTTGCCATTTTCCGGCAAAATACAAAGCTTTCGAATTGCATTTCGATAGCTGTTTTTAACTGCGACATAAAATGATATGCTTCGGTGGCCTTGCAAATTTTATAACACTTTGCAAAAATTGACCACGTGTTACAGCAGCGTGAAGTTGGTAACACATTAAGCTCCTGCCGCCTACCCCTGTAAACAAAAATACAGTTTTTGGGGATTTTTATATCTTTCACGTTTGGGAATAAGGTCTTAAGTCAAAAAAATGCATTTTGAGTTTTTGATTGGGTTTAACTCAATTTTTTTTTCTCTTTCATTTGGTATCAATAATTGAAATCTAGCACAACTGCATCCAATCGTAATCATTTGGTCTTTAGGCACTAAGTCAAATTTTATCCTGATTTGCAAACAATTAAATAAGTTTCAATTTTACATTACGAAAAACTATAGTATATGACTTAAGACCTTATTCCCAAACGCCAAAGATATAATAATGCGTATGATGGTAAAAAAGCGTGATATTTGACCAAAACGAATTATATCTAAGAGTTGTCCGGTTTTAAACACAGTAATTTTAGATCAATTAGACCAAAATGAATATATTCTTAGGCAAGTCTATCCAGTCATTTTAGTTAAAAGTCATCGTTCATTAACATTTGCCAAAGGAGCCGTAAACAGTGACAAAACTGTATGTACATTTTTTCCAAAGTCAATAAACAAAATATTTATTATTCATTAAAACTTATTGTGTATCGCCTTCAACTTAGGCCCCTTCTGAGGCAACGAATAAACCAAACATTAAAACATTTTGTAAACGCGCTTTCTGAGTATTTTTTTTATGTCGTCCATCGACTGAAATCGGATGCCTCGAAGTGATAATTTGAGTTTTGGAAAGAGTAGAAAAATATTCGGTGATATTTGTTACGTTTATGGCCACAATTTAGTTTATAACGACAGTTTGCTAATTTCCAAAAGTGTGCACCTCATGGCTTTCCTGATTGTTTATCGCTGTTTGGTGTTTGTCGTTTTCTTTATCGGATTCTCAAAGATATTCACCCGGATCCATTTCTCCAAAGTTGTACCGCCAGTAGTGTCTTCTATACTTCCAAAAATCCTCCGGATCCACATGGCACTCCATGAATGCCATAAAAATATTTTCTCTTTATTTTCGAAGAAAAAGTGCTTTACGTGAAAAATGTAGGTGGCAGCACTTTAAAAAGTTATGGTAATAATGAAATGTGTATTTTTTTTATTAAAACGAATGATCATTATGTTAAAATTTAGGCAAATTAATTAATAACAATATCATTTATTCACAGAGGGTAGTACAGGCTCATCCATTTAGTGGTTTCAAAACCGCCAGGCATGGCTGTCAGCTGCTAAATACATGCCATCTGAAGTGTTATTTATGAAGTGAAAGGTTTGCCATTTACGAATATGGATCGTGTAACAACCGAAGAACGCGTAAAAATAGTTAAAACTTACTACAAAAGTGGTGATTCATACGTGTTTCAACACGAGCGATTTTGGCTTTATCGCATGAGAATTTCACGGCTTTAATTTAATTTAATTTCGTGGGGTTATGTCAAAGACCGTGTTTACGCGGATAATCCACAAACGTGCGAAAAAGTGGTCGAAAACTACCTTAAAAGGATCCACTACTGCAACCAATCCACAGGAAGTCATTTAAATGGCATTGTATTTCATAATGGCAAGGTCCAAGTGTAGTAATGAAATAAAGGTTTCATCGAAATCATAGCTTAACGTGTGTTTTATTCAACTTTACTTTTGAAACCGAAAAATGGATAACCCTGTTTTTTTTGTGTTTAAAATATATAAAATATATACACTAACAATATCAATTCCGCTTAGGAAATAAAATATGGTTTCAGAAGAGGCAAAACACGGAATTAATTTACCTTTCGATTGAAATGGAATTCTGCGACTGAATGTTCCTTATTTACCGTCTGAATTCCGAAAAACCAACATGTTTATGTTTATGTTTACTGTTGGTCGAGTTTGACGTGCTTTTTCCGAAGCTTGTTGTTTTGTTTGCATGTCAAACTCGTAAACCCCTGTCGTCGTTTGTTTTCTGGCTTGCATGTTTGACATGACAGCATTTGACAGAAATGCCTTGTTATATAATAACATTTGTCGTTCGAAAGGGGCGATTTTTTTGGGTGAAATGTTTTGTTGTGTCGCGCTGGTGTTAACAGGCCTTAATTGTTGCTTTGCAGACTGTGCAGCAGGATGATAGCAAACATTCATATTCGGAATTCTGTTCACATTTTTCTGAAAATTGGAAAGTAACTCTGCATGAATCTCATTATAGAATGAAGAAAAGGTGAGGAAAATTCTACGACTGTAAAGTTCCCTCAAGTCGAAGCATAAAAAAAACCAAAGTTTGAGAAGAATGAGAAATTCGGTTTATTTTTTTTTTTTTTTTTTTTGTTTTTGCAAAATATATCCGAGGATACAAAATAGCATAATTGAATGTAAAGGACGTAAAAGCTTATGAAAGGTAAGCTGTAAGCTTCAGATAAGGTAAATCCTAATATACTGCTTCAATAGCTTTATGGTAGGACGGTGACTCTTGGAATAAATGGCGTAAATGAAGTTGGGCCTCCCGGTTATTGAATCGAAAGTACTGCTACGGATGACATAAAACTGTATATTTTGCATAGATATGGTGTTTCTGTATAATTCAGGTTTGTGAATAAGGTTTAAAAAGTCTTATATTATGTTTTTTTTATTTAGTCCTTCCTAAACATATAAACTTCTAGTACCTTATACAAAGGACTTTAATCTGTCACTGCAGCCTTTTAAATCTCGTTTTTTTTGAACCGGTTCTCAAAATCAACTTAAGAAACCCGTTTCAAATCCGGATTATGTAGTATATAAATTATATTAATTTACATAACCCATATTTTTAACTCACTTTAGCAGCATTTTTGATTCAACAATCACTTTGACTTTGAGTCAAAGTCAGAAAACAAAACCATTGAAGCAGTATATTGTTATATAAGTTATTGGAAGCGCAAAGTAGAAGTCTTTTCAAGCGGTGTTAATAAAAGGCTCTTTTTGCTTTAGCATTTTGTAAAAAAAGGCATTTCTCATTTTTTCTAAAACTAACTATTATTATCAACTATCAAGTTGGAGCCTCCTCCGTTTCTACTATTCTGTGTGCAGAATGAAAAAGAAATCATGTACGAGTATCTATCGCTTTAGGTATTTAGAAATGTGATGCAAAATACTCTAAAATGCTGCTGAATATGTCAAATATGGCGGCAGCGTCTAAGCCGGCAATATTTTCTCGACTTAAGAGGGAAAATTCAAATGTGCTAATAAGCATTGTTCAATAGAGTTTATTCATTTACAAAAAAGTTAAATTAAGAAAATGGACAAATAATTCTGCGTTGTCTTGGGTGCGTTACGTTGGCCAGCTTTTGAACGCATTTATTTTGCACCCTTGAGAACTATAACGCTCCATGTATTGTTGGCGTGTATTTTACATAAGTACTTTTTACAAATGCCAAAGTCAGTAGGATCATTTTGCAAAAGGTTATCATTTTTGCGGCATTCTGTATGTTTCACTATCTACTAATGTATTAATTAGAACTCTATCCCTGCTTATTCTAATCAGTGATGTTTAAAGTACTGGTAAAGTACACATTTTGCTTATTTATTATACTGGCAAAGTAATGGTTTGTGTAATGCCACATTATTTTGTATGTTGCTTCAGTACTCAAGTGAACTACGGCAAAGCACTTCAGCTATGTTAGCATCGGATTGCTGCTGAGTCTGTCCTCAAAAACAGCAGTACTATGCGAGAATTATTCTGCTTGTATTTTTCTGCTCCATTAGTTTATGCAACAAATCGTCGCGAAATTTCTTTAACAGCCATTATTCATAATCAGGTTTGGTCTGGATTGTGTTTCTGTTACTAAATGTGATAACCCGGTTTTGGCTTTAATGTCAGTTTTTTAGGAATGGACATTTATTTACGAATATATCGGGAATCAAATACAATTGTTAAGAATTGAGTGGCATTTCTTATTATTTCCTAAAAAACACTTTACAGTGGACTAACAAAAATAATAAAATAAAGGTTTTTGCTATCTCGACACTGCTGTCAGTGTTGCCAGAACATGATAACGAAAAAAGCCGAAACTTTCATAGGATTTACAGAAAGTGTGATCTTTATCCAGTCAGCATTATTTCTATTTAGCCATTAGATCAAATTACCTTGGGATAAAGTTTTAAACATTGTTATTTACTATTAGAGTATTCAAGCCGGTAAAATAATTGAGTTGACATTTTTTTCTGTTGGTTTTTGACGTGAATTTTAAGTGGGTTTATTCAGGCGATAAAGGAAATGGCTTTTAAATAATGAATACATTTGATCAAATCTTTAATATGATTTGATTATGTATGTTTTTAAAATTGTCTCTAGGCGTGAAATCTGTTAAAATGCTAATCTATTCTGAACTCAAAATTCGATTTTGAATTAAAATACTGATCAAATCGATGAAGATAGTGCGTGAAGTTGATTTTCTAACAAATGGTGATATTTTATTATTGAATGTATCAAATTTTCAAGTACGACGGGTTTATTTGATTCGATTTAGATTTTCTGCAGCAATTAGGTCTTAGTACTAAGGTTAGTCTTTTTAATTTTTTTGTTTAACAACAAAATTACTTTAGTTTATATGAAGGACTTGAAATATTAACTTTTCGTCATAAAGATTTCAATGTTTCAAGGTTCCGTTTCAATAACTTACTCGTAAGAATTTCTGCAAGCTTTTTCAAAAAGCAAAATAGAAAAGGTTTTTATCCACACTGCTGGGGTTATGAATCTGAGAATAATTTTTTCAACGCCGTAAAAGCGTTAGCTCAGAATTGGAAATGGATCTTGTTTCCTAATTGTACATTGTCAGGTCATTAACTTTCTTAATTAACACCGCTGGAAAAGAGCACGAATAATCGGGGGAAAAAGAAGCAACAATACAGCTGTTTCTGGTGAGGCCAGTCTTCACCCAACCCTACCTTTAATGCTAAATGTTTTGAAGAATTGGTTAAGATGCTGATCAAATTCCCGCGTAATTCCAGAATTTGTGGCTCACTTATGACAATTCTTAATTTATTACGTAAAAATTAATTTTCAAGAATTAAAAAAAATTAACAGCGAAACTTACAATAATGGTAAGTCCAGTTCACATTAGGAACTGTCGTTAAATGTTTTAACAATAGAATGGTCACTTTCACGAGCTCACAGGAACGGGAGATTGGTTTAATTTTGCAACCAGAAATCACAACGCTGGAAATCACTGCAACTGTGTCGTTCCAACTTGGCTAGTCTGGCTCTTAGAGTACGTCTTTTTATGGCCAAATAGATGTCGTATGAGAAAGCTTCCAAGCAGTGTACAATAATTAGGCCTCGGTTAATCTTGGGTCTTGTTCAGAACGACGCAATGGAAAGTTGACCAATAAATTGAATTAAAAATCTACAGTACACAATAAGTATACGAATTACGCTTTCAAAATTTTTATAAGGTTTCCGTTTGAAAAAAAAAACAAACAAAAATTGAAATATTTATGTGAATACCACACAATTCAATTTCTCAATTCAAGGTTAAAATTCAGATTGATCACTTTTTAAGTGTAAATTTGGAATATAGTTCCAAGGCTACCAAAAATTATTTTCAAACTTTCGAAATTATAAAATTGCTTAGTACTCAAAACTAATTATAAAATTGCTTAGCACTCAAAACTAAGCAATTTTGTAATTTCGAAAATGCTCAAAGTATCAAAGTGGCTTAACAGGGGCTTAAGAAATAAGTTTCAACAACGTAATTAACGAAAAAGACCGAAAATTTCAGACAAAAAAATTAAGAAAAAAAAAGGTTTCAAACTAAATTCAATTGTTGCCCGCTAAATAGGATGAAAAAGCTAAATTTAACGGGGGAAAATCTAAATGGGCAAACACTGCTTACTGGGAACTGGATTCGGATTCTGGAGCACAAATCTTTGCAATTTTTGGTTTGATGCTGCAGAGCATTAGTGTGAGTGTGAGGAGTTTAATAAAATAACGGACGTTGTGTTTTGTTTTGAATTTCATAATCATTAAATCACCAATTTCCGGGGAGATGCACAGGAAATGTAAAAGTCTCGTATAATGCATAATTTTTATATTTATTTATATTTTTATATTTATTGTTATATAATTTTACAACTTTCTCTGTTATATACGTTGTTTATAAGCAACCTGCTTGCTGGAAGGTTGTCGTGTTTGGAAATTATTGGCATGGGTGAAGGTTGATTTCACATTCAGCGTAATCGCTTAGGAGTGAATATGTCGTTTATGTCAAAAGCTTACAATGTGCGGCATATCCACTCCCTCTAGTAGTAGTACTAACAATTATTCTAAATCTTTATTTTCATCTTACTCGTATATGGTAGTCCATATGTGCAGAGCCCTACTAACTCTTCTATCACTGAGCATTTTCCTTGGTATTTTGTTTGAATGGATGCATCCTTTGTGAAAGGACTTTCTATGAGCCTGTACAAACCAGTATGTGCGTTCTTTTCATTAAATTTGTTTCTTCCGATTTTTTTTGTTCCATATCCTTGCAGGTGAATCCACATATTTATAAAATACAAAAATAGAAAGTGAAATATAGAGATCACTTTGTATTTTTCGTAAGTAAGAGTTAATTAAATCCATGTGACCTTCTGTAAATATTATTTATATTTAATTAATTAATTAATTAGTATATAGATATATATATATATATATATATATATATATATATATATGTAAATGTATTATGTATTATACATTGTATTACGTGGTAGAGTCTTAGTTAAGTGCAGTATAATGTGTGACTTTGGAAGAGGCGACCCGGGCAATGTTGCAGTTAGGATAGCTGGGAGCTTTAATAGTTGTCATAAATACTTTCTTACATACATTGTTGTGATTTTATGATCCGGAGAATATGTTTGCACTGAAATATTTTGTTTTGTTGTTTTGGTACATGTCCTCTTCCATAGTTTTATTATTTTGATTAATTATTTACTTTATAATTTAGTTAAGATTTTACTTGTTACTTGTACATATTATTTATTTATAAGTTGATACTTATTTTAAATAAACCGCATTCTAATGGTAGTTGAAGAGAAAAACTTGGTTTCATTATGGGTTGATTACTTTCACAGCTACGGCATCGATTAAAATGAATTTAGTTAGAGCTTTGAAATTTTGTGCACATAATTTATATAATTAAACTACAACACTTACAAAAATAATCCTTTTCTGCCTACATACATTTCCATACATTATAAAAATAAGAAACGTCACGTTTCCCCCACAATCATAAAGGAGTGAATGATAAAGTTACAAATTGATTATTTGTAAATGTTGAAGCCAAACTAGGCGAAATGTGCCACGCCCAATGCTCTTATAACGGTTTTAAATTTTTTGAATCTTCATAATTTTTGCGATTTAAGTGTAAAAAGAGTGTTAACTAAAGCTTTCAAGTTTTTATGTGCTCGAATCGCATTGACTGGAGTCATGACTTCGTTGGGAATAAATCGATTTCTCGCTTATAGAATACCTTTAGAACTATTTTTAAAACCAATTAAACTCAAATAATATAGAATTATCGATTTAGTGGCCTCAAAATCACCGGTCTGGCAAGGCTGTCAGCTGTTAAATATCTGTCATCTGTTATTTATTTATTGAAAGGTTTGCCATTTACGAATATGGTTCGCTTAACAACCGAGGAACTCGTAAAAATAGTTCGAACCTACTACAAAAGTGAGAATCAAACGTTATTTAACACGAACGATTTTGGCATTATTGCATGAGAAGTTTTCAGAAAGCTTAATTTCACGTGTTGGCGATGTAAATCGACTACCAAGATCATGCGATTTGATGCCGTTAGACCGTGTTTACGCGGATAATCCCCAAGCGTCCTGCTCAAAATGTGCGAAAAAGTGCTGCAATCAATCCAGAGGTGGTCATTTGAATGACATTGTATTTCATATTAGACATAATGGCAAGGTCCAAGCATTACAACGAAATAAAAGTTTCATTGCAAGGAAAGTAAAATGTAAACATACAAATTTATAAAAAAAATTGTTACCAAATGGGCATGGTTAGGGTTTAGATTGCTGGCTAAAAATTAGCAACAGTAGACAAAATTGATAATACGTTAGTTGTTTGATGTTTTAAGAAGGCTTAATAATCAACAAGGATTGTATTTTGGCATCTACATAATACATAGAAATGTAAGGTAACGGATTTCTAAAATTATCCATGGCAAATAGGAATCCGGCGTCTGTTGGGCATGCTGGTTAACCAATGTAAATTCAACAAAAATTAAAAAACAAATTTTGGTTCATTTTTGAACCATATTTATGAATATTTTAAGATTTTTTTATGAAAACCTTTTCCCTAATTCATTTCAATTTAAAGACGTAATAAAAAACGACACTCGAAATATCAGGTTTAATGATAATCAAACCAAAATATTGTTCAGATTCCAGAAATTATTCTTTAGATTATTTGGTAGCCAACGCAGTCACTGCATTGACTATTTCTGGGATTGCCAACACAATTGTTTCTCGACACGACTACTGCTATCGGCTTCGATTTATGAGGTTGCCATAGTACGCAAGCACTAAACACTAACATTTTGTGAAGCGATGTCCGATCAATAGATTAACTCATTCATCTACATTTTGATTAATCAGGTTACCTGATTAATCAACAGATCCCACATCTCTAATTTTGTGCGTTTACTGTTTCATTTAATTTATTTTCAAGCAATATAGTAGTCTTAGCTAAAAGGGGTGTTTTAAAAATGGAAATAGTTTAGTAATTTAAAGCCCTGGTCATGGTCTCTTTTCTTATTTCATTCATTTCTACAACATATGGTCGAAAATGTTACATTTTTTGTATTTTAACTATTATATGGACTGTGGTTTGTCTGCTTTTGGCGGAAGTTGGAGCTCTTTAATTATCGCCAGTTATACATAACTTATTTGGGGAGAAAATATAGATACATGTAATTTATAATTGTTTTGACAATACCCGAGTTTCACGGACATTCTATAGATTACATGAAATGTCATCATTTTTCATAGCTTTGGAGATGTCTGGCTCCGCCTTTTATCGTTATTTACGCAAAGATCGAATTTATAAAATTTTAACATTTATGTACCTTAAATGTCTCCAGAGCAATACATACTCGTATACAAACGAAATACTTTCGCTTTCCTTTACAAAGTTCAAAAAGTCGAAGATTGGTATGTCTAAAATTCAGACTTTATTACTTTATTTTCCCGCCAGTTCTTGCAAATTATTAAATAGTAAAGAAACCCTTTTTCAGTCATTTGTATTAGATAAGTTTTTCTGTATGTTGACTTTAATAAAAGGTGTACATTGACCTATGTAAGCTATGATAAGAAATGTTAAAATTTTAAAGCTCGCTGATGTTTAATATTTTAATATTTGGTCTAAAGTTACTGTACGTAATAATAACTTAAAAACTCGAAAGATAAATATTACAACGAATTTTGAGTCGCAACAATCGCCAGTTTATTCTATTTTTGGTGGCAAAATCGCAGGCAGAGAAACTTGCCAAAATTACGAAATCGTCAGAGTTGGCAGCCATGAATGATATTTTTTTTTGGTTAGTCATATTTCTTATGTTTATCGTAAAGTATATAAAAATTTTGAGTCCACCATCTTTTGGATTTTTACTTATGTAATTATTTGCTACAATTATTTTTTTTTTAAATTGATAATTATATATAGCACACAAATCCTGCTTAATATAAGATGTTTAATGTAATTAAATCGAGAATTGGTTAAATCGAGTATCCGCTAAAACGGCAGAGTGCTGTATTTTTGAAAAGTGTTCTACCCGTAAATGATGTTACGATCATATCATTCTCTATATAAATTTTCCAAGAATGTATAATTAACTTTATTTCGAAGCAAAATAACAAATTTTCAAAAATTTTAATTTGTTTGAAAAATTGTTTCATTGAATAATAAATTTCTGTCACAAAAAAATATTTTTCTATTTAGATTTTAGATTTAGATTCCGATTTTGCTCATTTAAGAACACGCAAATAAGCAAAAATTATTCCAATAACGAGAGTACTGCAAGGTTTGTAAAAGATTTCGATTTGATGAACTATGTTTTCGATATAATGCGATTTTGTTGTAGTTGTGCTTTTCGTACACACACCTTTTACTGCAAAAGTTGCAAAATTTTTCTTATACAGGGTGGGCCATAAGGGTGTTGGCGGTTTAAATCTTCAATTTCTCGGTAACGCGCGGCGCGGGGTGGCGAGGGGATATGTTGTTCGCTGCGCTGCTTCCTGGAAATTTAGTTGCCATGAAGTCGTACACGGGAGTGCAGCGTGCATTTTGTGTCCGAGCGTATTACGAAAACAATAAATCAGTGATTGATTTTTAGTGATGAGGCCAATTTGCACCTTAATGGTCATGTGAACAAGCAAAATTGGTCGGTTCTGGTCCGAGACTAATCCCCGACGCTTGCATGAACGTCCACTTCACAGCCCTAAGCTTGTCGTGTGGACTGGGATAACGTCAGCCGGTATTATTGGATCATACTTTTTTGAGGACGAAAGAGAGCATGCGATGACGGTTAGAGCGAACAATTACTGCAACATGCTAGCAGACTTTTTGGTGCTAGCTTTGCAAGAACTTCAAGGCAATACCTCGAGGATGTGGTTTCAACAGGATGGGGCCACATGTCATACGGCTAGGGTATCCATAGAGCGGCTGAAAAATGTTTTTCCTGGAAAACTCATTTCGAAAAGGGGGGATAATGAATGGCCCCCACGTAGCCCCGTTCTCTCTCCATGCGATTATTTTCTATGGGGCTACCTCAAATCGGTAGTCTACGAGAATAATCCGACCAATTTAGAGCAGTTGAAGAGGAACATTATTCAGGAAAGTAACAAAATACCGAGAACAACTTTTCAACGAGTTTTCCAAAATTTGCGACTTCGGTTCCAAGAGTGTCAAGCAGCCGAGGGAAGCCATTTGGACAACATTATTTTTAAGTCTTAAAAATTCCCATGCTTCTACTTTTTAAAAATACAAATATATTTTTTTTATGTGTCGTAGTTTTTTTAAATTGAATATTTAAACCGCCAACACCCTTATGGCCCACCCTGTATAAACAGACAGTCGTCTTCGCCGAAGGTGTTATAATTTATTTTTCGACAAACGTGGCGACGTTTAAAAGGTGCTGCATCTTCTTCAGCAAATCGTGTTATGCTGTTGTGAATACCGATGGACGCTGGCATAGGCAAGAACTTTCCCTCTTTAGTATTACATGGATAAACGACCTAAGTGTTACCAATTTTACGCGGCTGTAGCAATTAAATGGCAAATTAGAGCACCAATTTTTTTTTTTTTGATTAGCATCAGCCTATGTAACCAGCCAACTATGTTTTTATCACGAGGAAAAAATTCCACAAGTCATAGTTTGCACGTGACGAAATTTAGCATCATTGCCAGCATTCCGAAACTGAAATCTGAATAGCTGACGTTTTTAATTCACAACATGTTCGATAATTATTTGTAAAGTTATTAAGTTGCGTCTTTTTTATTACTATTTAATTTCCAAGTTTTCAAATGTATTCTGAAACATTTTGCGACGTAAAAATGTATGTTAGTTCGTTTTAAGTGTTGGAAAGAGTTTGGCGTTGCCACTTAAGGAAAATTTCCCCGCTTTTTCGGTTCAATTCCACCATTTTTTTATATGGAGTTTCACTTCGAAAGATCAGTATAGTACCAGCCTCAACGCAGTTCAATTGGTGGAAAACTTAAATGCGTCTGGTCGTGGCTTCGGGCGTATGTTAAAAAATAAACTACGATTGAAGCCCTTAAAAATACAAACATACAACATACAAATTTTGGTCGTTTCTGATGAAAAATGTTTACGGCTCAACAATGTGTAAACAAACAAAACGATCGTGTATGGTTAGAGGGCTAATTAAAAGATAATTTATACCAGCGAATTGCTCTGCAAAGGCAAACGCCTCACTACTCGTTTTCATTTAACAGAACTTAAAGAGACAAATCAACAAATCTGCCGCGAAAGGATTTTAAACGATGTTTTGTTACCTTGGGCACGTAAATAATTCGGTAAAAACCATTGGACGCTTCAGCAAGACTTGGCATCATTCAAAAAAGCCAGTGAAGCCCAACGTTTTCCACAAGAAATTGTTCCCAGCTTCATTTCTTCACACATGTAATCAACTTAAACCCATATGGTATCCATACGGGTCATTAAAAAATACGGTATCAACTAAAAAATATATGGCGATCAATATCTTAAAGATTGGCCTTTGCCGAGAAAGGAACTGTCAGGCCATATTCGGGCAGCATGTGAAGCCCTCTCGGTAACACTCGATCCTAAATGTGGCTACATCGAGAAATAATATATTTTTCTTAAAATTTCAAATGTTTTTTAAATAAAAAAGTCAAAATTGGCAAATATACAGCATTTTTAATTGGTAACACTTCGAACGCCGACGTTTTTGTTTGTTAGTTAAATGCCGGTACATTTACAAGCATCGATCTGTATCGCTCATTTAATTGAGTATACTCTCCGGGAGCGTTTGTGCCGAGAATTTCCAGAGTATACACCAAAAAGTTGGAAAATATTTTCTTTATTTTTCAACATAATCTCCTTTTAGCTCGATAGATTTTTCCAGCGACATTTACAACAGCTTCTATACCCCGTTTACGAGTACGAGTATAGTAAGAACTGTCAAACTTCCTTCACCTGTTTCAGTCCACTGCTTTGACGAAACGAAACGAAAACGTACGCCAACAGTAAATACTCATTTCGTTTGCTACAATGTCAGATAAAAGTGTGGGGGAAACGAAATGAGAATTTATTGTAGACGTACGTTTTCGTTTCGTTTCACGTTTATGACAAATGCTATTTACGCATTTTCCAGAAATAGTCCGTACAATTTTCTTATCTGTCCCTCTGCAGAATTATAGTCATGTAGTTTCATGAAATGAATGAGAAGTTTTACCAAAGAAAAATGTCCCAGAAATGGATTTTGTTCAGCTAAGTATTTAAATTAGTCCACACTTAAATTTGATCAAGGAGTACCCGATTGAATTATGTTCAAGTAGTTTGCTTGTGAAGGCAAATGGCACTGGGTAAGAATTAATGGCATAGGTTTGTATAGTTTTAAATATGGAAGTATTGGACCATATTGGACCTTTAAAATGGCTTCGGAAATATTTGTTTGCAAGCTTATATTCTAGTTTTTACCTCAGCCACTAACCTGGATTTATATGCATTTTTTTAACTCACTGAACAGGATTTATTAATTAATAACTAACTTCGGTTTCAATTTAAACTGCTTTTCCTTACGCTCGCAATTGTTCCCAATAGCTTTCGACGAGTCCACTGCTCTACGCGATACTTGAGCAATATAAAGAACAAGGGTTCTTAGCAATTATTGAGCCTCCAAAAGTGTTCGATTTGCCAAATGTTGCAGCGTAGTTGTGACGACACAAGTGTGGTGCTGGCGAGGATCTATGATTGATCCGGGAGAAGATTCCTGGCTATGTCGTGCATATTAAAAAATGGGAATCATTGCCTTGAATGCTTGGATTTGTAGTGCAAAAAGGGGCAATTGTGCGGTTTGCTAATTATATTCCTGACAACAGATGATGAAGCGCGATAATACAAGTGCGGCCCTGAAGCAAAACGGCAAACCTTGATATTGCGCCCAGAAAGTTTCCTTCCGGACCAACCGAAGTAGATTCACTAAAAGCAGCACCAGAGTAAAAGTTGCAGCTGTCACTTCTTTGGAAAATAGTCAGATGGTAACTGCCAAATGTTAGGAAGACGCAAAAATATAAACTGCGCCCCTATTTCATATATAAGAGGACCGTTATTTAAAGATGTTGAAGGAGTTTTTTTTTTGCCCAGAACTGTGCCGAAGACGTATTCGTTTCAACTGCATCTGGCTTCAACAAGTTGGAGCTATTTCACACATAGCCAGATAGGTTATGGCAAATAAATTAATATCTAGAAACCCCACTTTCCGCTGGTCCCCAAAGTCACCTGACTTGACTGTACCAAACTTGTTTTATGGTGTTGTGTTAAGCAAGCAGTGTACAAAACTAAACCAAGAAGTTGACTGAATTGAAGAAGTCAACTAAAACAATAATTGAGGCGATCCCGCAATAATTAATTTTCTGATCAGGTGTCGCATGGAGGTCATCTACGGTCTATCAACTTCAAAAAGAATTAGTTATATAAAATAAAATTGAATTTTCTGTACAATAAAAAAAAATAAATGAAGCACATTGATTGAAGGAATAGTCTCTTTATTTAATTTCTTATTGTAGTGCAATTGGTGCGCCACCCTGTTTATCAACAAATCGTAATTCAAAAATACAGACAGTGCTAACAATTTGTAAAACATTGCTGAAACTCGATTTGCCGCGTAATTTACATTTTGGGCTCGTTGTATACGATATGTAATTTTCTGGGTCTGATCTTGAGGTTTAAATGATGTAAACTTCAATATAGGGAATTCTCTCTAAATGAAGATATGGTGGCAAAATATGCGATATGTATGTAATATTATACTAAAAATGCAGTACGTCTGTCCTTCATCATTAAAATTTAATCTGATTGAAAATTAATATATTACTAACTTAATTGGATATCCCCAAGTAACGGCTCTAGGCGCTCTATCCTCCTGCACCAAGGTGACCGTTCGTCTAAAATATCGATGTACTTCTGTCAGCATTTTTAATTGATTGTGCCAACATTTCTCATTAATTACTCTTAATTGAAACTGTTTTTACGTTTGTTTCCAACACATCAATTAAATTCAATTTAATTTGCTTACACATTAGTCATTTAGTTCAGATATTTAAGATTACAATGTTGCTACTTTTATAACGTTGTAACTTTTCAGTAATGGCAGGAATATCATTGGAAAGCAGCGAAATCTTAGATTTTCAAGTTTCATGAGGCACATAAGGCGAAGTAAGAAGAAAGGCTTTATTTAGTACAGCTAGAAGGTCTGATTTACCACAAATATGTGCCGTTTCGTTTGATAACTTGTTGGTAATTCATAGAAACCCTTATTGCTATTGGAAAAAACGCTGATACTCGAATTTGAGGCAAAGTTTTCACCAGCAGAATCATTTGCCATAGATAGGAACTGACGACGGTGATCATTATTACCAGATCCAGACTATAAGGTAGATGCATATGTACCTCCCAATCAACCTTCCTGAACATAAGGCGACCCACTATTGATGTGTGTGACCTGGCGTTGTCCTGATGGAACACAATTCCATTACTATAGACAAAAGCTGGTCGCATCTCGGCGATTGCTTTCTTCAGACAGCCCTATTGAGGAGATTTTTTTTTGCGTTAACTTGTGTGGCCCACATACATCGAAATTCTCTTTTTATATGCAGCCTTATTTAAGTGATTCGAAACGGTTTTTTGTGCAATGTTTTAATTGGGTAGCAATCGAAACAACGCTTATATGACGGTCAAACTTCCATTATTCAATCGACATTTTTGTCCTTTCAGAGTGTTGTTCACTTTTGATATCAAAATTACCCGAACTGAATCGACAAAACCAAAATTGTAACATTATCACGACCATTAACATTGTTCACATTTGTAGACGCCTCTCTCGCGTTTTTGTCTTTGTCGGAGAAAAACTGTAAAACATGGTATATCTTTTCTGTGTCTGGTGTCCATATTTGATATGCGCCCGAACAATATCGTGTCAAGCAATCACCAAAACTGTCAGAGTATTTATCGTTCTGACGCCATCTTGCGTAAACCGATAGCAACTATACAACGCGAAGTACAGATTATCAAAACCATCTACTGGAAAAATAATGCATTTCGTTTTATCATACCTTAAATAGTTTCCATCTTGTATTTTTAATCTAATTTTTAACGATTCTATATTACATCATGTTCTATAAAGAACATTTTCATTACCATTTTTAATATCAGGGTATGAAAAGCTATTACTTCTTATTAAGAATAAAAACGGATCGGACGAGAGTAATACGTTTCTAAATATTGTGATGTCCTTGAACGTTTCCCTGGGCGTATAAACTTTATATGTGTTGATTAAGAGAGAATATTTATTGGGAAAAATGATGTTGTATATTGTTGGAATGGAAAATTTTGAACTTTCCGGCTTCTGTACGTTTTGACAACAATTGAACAAATCTTTCTTTATTAACAATTGGTGGAGACTAATTTTTAAATCCATCGAAAATTGTGTAATTACAAACTTACATCAGCAAACGTCTCAAACAGCTCCAAGAAAATGCCCCTAACTAATCCTGATTTTTCTGACACATTGCGGTAATGTATGGTGTATTCTATAGCAAAAAAGAATTTTCATTAAAATCGGATCAGCTATTTAAAAGTTCCACATGTATTTAAAATTTTTTTTATTAATTTCAGCCCACTATGTATCGTTAAGCTATGTACTCGTATACCCGAGGTAATAACAAACTATTCCAGCAAACATCCTCAACGGCAAAATGCCACTAAGTCTGATTTTTCTGACACACAGCGGTAATATATGGCGTATTCTACGGCAAACCGCACTAAGGAAGGTACGATGAAAAATTTCGCATCATGTTCGAGAAAAAAAGGCGCTGCATAACGGAATGCTACAAAAGAAAGAAAGTAAGGGCAAACCGTCTTCTTAAGTGGAAGAAATGATTGCGGAATTAGCAAGATATCAAAAATACAGAAAGGTACAAGGATAGAGGCGAAGTCCGAAAGTTCTACCAATTGGTAAAAAGTATACGTTATGGAATAGGCCTAGCTACCCCGAACTTTTTTAGCACCCCCAGGGTGTTCAGATTAGGCACATTGCATGAATTTAGCCACACAGAGAGAATTTATTGCTACGTCAATGGGAATATGACTCTTTTCCTTTAAGGACAACGATGGAAATTTGATCACGGGTACTCTAAGAGTACTGCAATTATTAAGAGAACTTTTCTATAAGGTATTGGTGCCGGATGACATTATAAGTAAAGAAATCAATGCCAATTGTTGACTATGACAGAGATTGACTATCGCCGAAACAAAACGAAATCAGAATAGCGGTACAACAGCTGGAGCTCAACTAAGCTGTGGTTTGTAGTGGGCTACCGGCGTAAGCGTTTAAGATCAGAGGCGATGAGCTGATAATAAGAATATATCAGTTCCCAAACACGAGTGTGTAACAACTATCGAGGAATCTGTGTTAGATGTGGTAAATGTACAAACAACTAGATATTCGCACTACTGCAAATCCTAGAGAAGACCCAATACCCTTTTCTTTTTTTAGGATGATACTGATTGACGCGAAGTCTTTAGTAAAGGTAGGTAAAAATCATAGTGAGTCATTTTAGACCAAACGAGGGTTTAAACACGACAGCTTATCATGTGGCCCCTTCAACATAACTTTGGAAATATTATAAGGAAAGCTGCCGTAAACGCTACTATTTAAAAGCCGTATGTTGTACGCGTGTACTGATGATATAGCCAACATTGAAAAAAAAATTATGAAATGTTACTGCAGCCTTCTTAAGTATCGAGACAGAATTAGCAGTAGAGAATCTGGTGGTAAACGCCAACAACACTAAGCCATTTGTTTCGGCAACTATAATTTTGGAGTAGCAGATTAATTTATCTTCGAAGGCAAAATGTTCCACAAAACATATGAGCTGTGTATCTACATCGACGCAATCAAGCGCATCAAAATATAGTAATTGCGTTGGCTGAATCATCTTGTTCGGATGGACCCAAGCTTTAATCGAAGCTCCATTTGGAAGGATCAGACTTTTGAAACACTGCGCACTGGATTCGTTGTTATGTGCGGCGCATAATTGATAAACATGATGACCATCCGGTCGTTATCTAGGAATTGCGTAAGTCTTAATGCAATTCCAATTGAATTATGTTATTGTTAAAACAAATAAGTAAAAAACTAACCAACTTAACTACTTGATGCCAATCGGAATTATACGTGAGGACAACAGAACATGATATGGATTATTTGTTGTTTTCAAGTTGGTTTTTATTATTATTCATTACCGTTACTGATACAAACATTTAGTAAAGTGTATTTTTTGTTTTGTTTATAAGAATAAATAAATATGTAATAATATAAATGTAGGTAGTATATACGTATAATGTATTATTGTATTGCGTATAAATATAGTAGTAATCTTTTATATTTTCTTTCAATTGAATAAAAAGTTACAAAAAAGAAACATTAACACGTTGTTGAATAAAATATATAAGTATGTATTAACACATTTTTTTTTAAAATTTTTGTTTTTTCTTCGATTAAAGTTTTCCGTATGAAATCAAACAGAACAAATGAAAATTGCAACAATTAATTGATTAAATATGTTTTGTTTCCGTAATAACAAAATAACAATAGTTGTAATAACAAATAAATATGAACAATTAAATATTTCAGTTTTGTTTTTTTTTTGGGTTAGAAATTTTCACAAAATATTTTTGAAAAACCTTAAATATCTTTTGAATATTATGTTGTTTCTAATAAAAAAAAGAGAGTTAGAGAGAGACTTTTTGGTGACAATTTTTGTTTTTTTTTGTTGTTTTGATTCTATTATTTCGTGGGAGAGCAGATTTGATTTGTTTTCAGTTTTGTTATTTGAAAAGATTCTTTCTCTTGTTCTTGTTTCTTTTTTCTTTTGTTGTGTTAATGTTTTCGTTAACAAACTAGGCTTCTTTTTGTTTTCATTATTTATCTTTCTTTTTCTTCAGACGATTCTACAACAGAGATGAAGATGATTGATTTGTTGTTGTTGGTGTTGTTGTTGTTGATAGTTTTCTTTTTTACACATTAGATACATTCCGATACCATTTTTTTCTTTTTTTTTTTGTTGTTATTTTCGTTTCGTGTTTTATGGTCTTAGATAATGTTAAATAATAATCGTAATATAAAATGAAAATAAGAAATATGTTGTGTTCTTTTGTTTTTTTTTTTGTTTTGTAAAAGTAACTCATTAAAAATAGTTGTATATATTAAATAATTATATAACTTATTAGGGCATTACATAATGTTGTTGTTGTTCAAACAACAGCGAAGACATTTACAATTTTTTTTTTAAATTAGATTTCACTTTGGCGGCCACCCCGGTGGTGGCGATGGTCCTATGGTTGGCCGAGGTCAGCCATTTATAGGGGGCCAAAGAGGTAGACAGCTGGGTGGTTATCGGCAGTGTTACCCAAGAACTCGGCATACAGTTCCTTGTAGCGATCCAAGTTGAGGCCGCCGACTTTCCTGTCGCCATCCTGTAAAATGTCGAAAAGCAAAAATATATCGGATGAAAAGAGAACTCACGCTTCAATGCCAAAAACAAATTCAAAACAAAACCGGTTAGATGACACGTTACGTAACGTCACGACACGACACGACACCATGTTGTTAGTTATGTGGTAGTGGTGGTTTTGGCGCACTACAAGGCGATGTACACTACAATGACTTCCAAATTTTGTGATCCGACTCCGTTGACCCACGTCCTTTGGACACATGGCGAAGCACAATTTCGTTTGTGTCTGTGTGTGAGCATCGCGGATTCTCCTACTTTCGTGTAGGATATGAAACAAATATATGATACCATACGTATACACTATGATCGGAATGTATACGGAATTTCTGCTTTAAGCGAAAACTGCATTCAGAGATAAATGTTCACTAGTTTGGTAATCATCATCTTTGGTATTGGTAAATGTTGTTATATTTGTTAGAAAGCATGGAAGAAAGAGAGAGAGAGTGAGAGAGGGACACTGAGAAAGAAAGTTCATTTGATATTCCCGCATGATCTTTCCATTCTGTGAATTAGTAGCGTTGAGTATTTCGTCTCAGAGAAGGGAGAAATTGTTTTACACAAGCCAAGCAGTCGATGCACGATAGTTAGTGCGCCGCATCCGACTATCGTGTATATGATGGTGTTTTCTAGTCCCGACACTGCCATCTTCCATATTTGAGCAACAAAAACTTCAAGACTAAGAGCTGCTCAAACCTATATTCGAAACTGCCGTTAGTGAATGCATCTTTTTTTAGCGAATTATTAGAATGTTTGTACGACAGAACGCTTATAAATTCACTAAATGTGAGGTGACCTCCCATATACATATATTATATTCATGGATTGGAAGAGCATTTGTTTTTTCTATCCCAGTAAACATATTGATTCTGGTTATATCGCAAGGCTGGAATGTACGGGAATTCCTCAAATTCCAAGAGTTTTTATTTGGAACAGATTACAAAACAAATTAAAACAGCAGCTTATCCTCTCGACCATCAAAATGCACTACCTGAAGGGAATAGTGTCCTGGGTAAATAGTGCATCCTAGTGGGACATTCAGAAAAGACAACACGTGTAGATTTATAAACACTCAACATCATAAATTGGTCGCAAACACAGAGAAATCTGTATACAATTCTTGCTGCTCAAGAACTGATTTTTGGTTAAAATATCCCATTTCAATCACCAACTATATAAAAGCTATTATATAGTTTATTTGACCTCTTCCCTGGAGGGTTTGATGTGCATATGTAAGCATTAAAAAAAATCTACTTTCAAGGGTATCATCAATTTTTGCTAGAACCTGTATAAACTGCCACATTGTCGGCCAAAAGAAATTGATTTGCTTCCCATTTAAATTTTATTAAACTAATCAAACTTTGATATATTTGGAGTATGGAAACCCAAATTCTTTTACGTACGAATATCATGCTCTCATCATAATTAAATAAAGTTTATTCTGCATCAGCGTCATAGACTGATTTGCGGCTGGATGTACTGCTTCAAATGTGGCCGTACTTCCACAGGTTATAAACATATAACTTGGTGAAAACTCGTGTAGGCTTCGCCAGAATAAAGCATCCACATCTGGAGACATTCTATTCGTTTACAATATTTTCAGATATCATCTTTGAAATATCGGTTGAATTAGCAAATACCCAGTCCAAAATTGTTTCTAAATTCTGGTCTGACTTGAAACCAACTCCGTTTTGATGATATTTGAATTGAAACCAGTTTTCCTTAGTAGGTTCCAGTTAGTTTTTGAGATTTGGGCAAATAAACTGTAATGATTCCATCCATCCAAAACTATCGAAATATGTCGAGCAAATTTCAAACGGCTCTTAACATAATAATTTCATGTAAGCCGAAAGTTTCACCTTGAAAAACGATGAATTAATTTGCACTACAACAAAATATTTTTCTAAACAACACTAAGTTAACTCAGCATGTGTCAGATATGGTCAGTGTTTTACAGCGAAGTTACTTTGACTTTACTTCGACTGGGTCATCGATGTTCTAATTACTTTAGTTGGTATTTTTTCTTGCTGTATTTAAACCATTTCATATTTGCACGCACAGCTCCTGTCCTCAGAAATTCATATTCACTCTCTTGAAGAGTGCACATTTTCCCTACATGTAAGTTCATTTTGCAGTCTGCAATTCGAAATTCCGGCAACTTTTTGATCGTAGTATATAGTACTTAGCTAAAATTGGTCCAATTCCAACAATTCTGAATAAGTTTGAAAGTTGTTATGTTGAATGTTGCATTGTATATTCAGGATCAAGTTGTTTGCATTTCATAAGATGCCGCAGATGGTTATTGTGGTCAATGGTCAGTTACAGTTAAATACTAATCTACTAAATTGGGGCAATTAATTGGAAAATGTTAGGAATGATATTCCTTTTTGTTTGAGTCTTAGTTAGAATTCTACAGAAATGTTAGTCATTGAGTTGAATAAATAGTAAGGAAAGAAATTGGTTACAAATGAATATGAAGATCAGTGTTTCTGTTTTTATGCACAACTTTAATTTTTATATGGAGTCCAAGAAGCTAACACTAAGTTTCATTAATTATGGTACATCTGGGGACTCAAAAAGTCCCCATGAATCTGTCATAATCAGGGACAAAACAGTTGTGACGGAAGTAAAGACAACAATAACTACATTAAATTCCTCTAAATGACCTACAGTCCGTCTGTCACTATGTCACTATGCCAAATATATGTGTGGAGAAATATTTTCCTTAAGTCAGTCTCCCGTCAGTTCCAGCGCAAGCTGAAAAACTCTTTCCCTGTCACAACTAGCTCGGTATTTGCTGCCTTCAGGATTTACACTGAAACATGTTCCGTTAGTCGTTAGTCCCACTCCCAGTGCCCCTTTGCTTACATTCAATAAGGATTCAAAAGCTTTATCAATGGGCGCAACATCGTCGATGGCCATTCTTGTAATGCAATTGTAGCGGTATTCCTCAATACCAACAATGCCATCACTGTTGATATCTAGAATTTTGAAATTGGATTCAATAAATGCTTTCATAGCCTGAAAAGAAAACAGCAAAAAGAAACAGCAAAATCTTGAATTAGAAAAGAACTGGCTCCACGTCACATCTATAGCTAACCTGTGGAAAATCAGCGTATTTTTTTCCCACGCAGGTCTTGCGCACAGCATCTTTGAATTCCTTGTTGGAGATTTTGCCATCCTAGGGGAGTATACGAATAGGTTCTGTTGTTATGTCACGTCACGACAGGATGCCACAGTGATGTGACGTATTTCACACAACTTACCTTGTCATCGTCGGCAATTTCGGAAATTTCAACCCACAAGTTTTGCATCAGCTTCTTGTACTCGGCCAAACGATTGGCACTGCAATCGCCTTTGCCTTCCACAACGCAGGCTCTTATGGCCATGCACTGGAAATCGTTTTCGTCGAGCACACCGTTGTTGTCGATATCTGGGAGAGGTTCAATGGAAATAGAGACACATTAAATGGTGTATTTGGATTTGTGGCACATGGTGCTTTGCAATATGCGGCAATCGTTGGTTGACTGTCATATGCAAAAGCCGCTTAGAGATATGAAATGTGCGAGTTTTTGGGAGAGTGCCGATCTAATGAGTTCACTTGATATCGTTAAGAAGCAGTAAAAGGTTTTTGAATGATTCAACTGCATGAAATTCAACCGGACTAGCTGTAGTTTTCGAGTTGCGGAGTATTTCAAATTGATGCAGTAATTGATAAATGTCAAATTGTTTCAATATTACTGGCAAAGCAAAATAATAATATTCGATTTTTAAAAATATCCTGCACACCGTTTTAAAACGTAGTTTTATTCAGATCTGTTAAATACATTTAATGAACACATTTCCAATTCAAATTACAGCTTCCCAAATATAGCTTCAGAAATAACTTTAACAATTTCCATTGGAATTTGTAAATTGGAAAAGTTCATTTTCAAGTTGACGTTTATAAACGCACAAATGCAAATCAGACTTTGATGTTGAGGAAATCGGATTATTTTCTGTTTGAAAGTGAGGAAATGCAAAATAATTTTAATAAATATTTTATTGGGGCATCTTCAAAATTTAAACTAACATTGACAGTGGGAAAACATTTTTGAAATCGCGAATTTAGACTTATTTTAATTTAATCTCGAAATTAATTTGCCTTTATTTACGAATTTTCAAATTTATGTGAATACATTTTTGAGAATATATTTTCAGAAACTTCTTTTTCCTTATGCAAACTTTCGACCCACCGAAATTGACTTTAGTTTGTATTCTAAACTTTTTGAATTTCTGCATTTGATAAATATTGTGTTCTTAGTAAGCATATCATCTGGGCATCTACAATTGTTTGGCTATATCAAATGTTAACGCCCAATATTAAATAATTTGTCCCAATTATATGTACAAAATTCCATAACATCCATTTCTCAGTATTGAATGGAAAACGCCAATATCAAATAAAATCGAAGTATTTACGTTATTATGAAATGCATATCTGATTTTAAGTGAGACTTTCTCAACATTAGGTGTAAATATTCTCAATTTCAATAGCCTTTTCTTATTTTAAATTGAAAAAGTTCTGGAGAAGACTAGAAATATTATTGGACTAGAATAGAATGCATTATTACGGTGTTCAAATACTGGATATTTTTGAAAACGCAGTTTTCGATTTATTCGGTCATTCAAGCAACCGTTTAGATCTGGTTTACAGTGAAAAGAAAAATGTATGTTTTTATCTGCAAAACGCGCACTATTATTAGTATAATGAAGTTGACAGGCGCTAAAAGTTCGTTCGGGCCATGGTGTAGGAGCTGACATCGTCTCGATGTGTCTGTCGAACACTTCAAGTAGTTGATAAGTTAATTAAATGCTTTTCAAACAGACATTCGGAATCGCCGTAGTTCTGAGTGAGTGAGTGAGCTTAAAAATGGAATGCATTTAAGCTAACTGAATATGACAAGCTGTCCCATATCTTCATGCGACCAACAGGAATTTGGTTTTTTATTCCACCTGCGGTCGCAGTGTAGATGACGTTATATGGAAACCCCTCGACTCATTTCTCGACCGTTCATTTTATCACATTTCATATATTGACCGTTTTTCCAGTAAAAATTCAATAACAATTAGATTTTTTTACATATTTTTTAATAATCCCGCGCTTAAAAAATTGTATCAGTTGGAAATTAACTTTCTAGTATCTATATGAAATTATGGTGCATTGCACCCAAATTAAAATTTAAAATTTAACATTTACATTTGGAAACCAATTAATTTTTTTCAATTTTAAATTTTAAAATTAAGGAACCAAGTAATTTTTTTAATTTAATCAGATTAATTGGTTTCTAAATTTGATTAAAAATGATTTGCTGTTGACGGCTATTTTCACAGCGGTACTAGTACATAGCGCTTGTTGTTTTTTTTTTTTTTTTGATTTCTTTATGCGGTTCATCAACGGTCCATTATAATCTTCCAATCTTCCAATCAAGTACAAATATGATACATAAAATGAGGTCTTTTATTAGGAGTAGAACAAAAAAAAAAAAGTAATAATAAAGTAAATATTTTTAGAAAACAAATCAAGGCAGAATTAAATGTTGGGTTTTTGTCTTTCAAATATTTTGCTATCTCGTTTTCTATACTGAAGTTAGCCAAATTAAAAGATCAGTCTAGGTGCATCATTAATTTCACCCAATTCACGCAATTCAGAAAAACTTCCTTCACAGCCAGCTAAGTCTATTGGGAAACTTAATGCAACTTGTAGAAATCTAACCATATTTAAATATATATTTTTGCAAAGTATTCCTTTCAGCACATCAAAATAAATGGGATTATTTTTATTGAGTCTTTAAAAGTTTTTTAACATGACATTTTTTGCTGAAAGTGCATCTACATCAATCTGAATGATTTTTTTTGTAGTTTTTAATGTGCCAGTATAGCCATAATCGTACAAGTTACTCTACTGCCAGCTGTATGATTTGTTTAACAAACACAGCGAAAGAAACTTCTTTATCATTTTAGCAAGTCAGAACAAATTTCTTTATTTAAAGACGTATTAATCTCATTCAATGGATATAATCTGAAAACCCTGGAGGGGTGCTAAAAATGTTCTGGAGGAGCTAAAATCCCCTAGCTTCCCTCTTGCTATTCTTATGGGCAATGATGTATAACGACGCATTATTATCACCGAGCATTGGGCTCAAATTCAATAATTTTTAAAAGCCATTGTTATTTTTCAATGAATAAATGGAATATAATCTATTTGAGGTTCTTTATGTAGCAACAATTAGTTACACATGTTGCACTTTGCATTTGAAGTAAAATCACCAGACTTCTTAGTTTGTATTGTCAGATTGTAATCGTAAGTTTAGGAAAATATTGGCGCAAGTTCCTCATCTTATGATGGGTAATGACCCATGTCTCTCTATATCTGGACTGTTATATGAGAGGACTTCTCAGATTCAGTGAGTTTACACTCATTTTTATTTTTAGGCCCACTGTCTATTGTTTAATGATGATACTGAATGTTAGTTTCGGAGGCCTAATTATTAATACTAAATACATTGCCGGCATTCACCAGACCATGCCGTTCCAATAAAAATAGATGTTTATATGGAAGATCGCTCTAACAGCTGTATGTTAACAGTCATACCATGTACTAGATGCATATATGGCAGTATATGACTTGTATTTCAAAGACGCGTAGTTGTGATCTTAGTCCAAGTTGAATAGAAAACAAATTAACTTCTTTCGTTTTTCACCAATCTTGATTGAGTCGATCAATTCAGCCAACTTTACGCCAACATCCAGCCATTTTAACCGTACATTTGTTGTCTTGTTCTCAAGTGCGTATGAATAATGAACCGGAAATTATTACATATGTACTCGTATGCGATAAACAAAAAACAAGCATTCTGTCAAAAAGTTCCTTTTAAAGAATGTATCATAAAATATAATAGAATGCATAACGACATATCGATGTTAAGCATTAAGCTGTATACATAATATATTCGTATTGTGTAGCCATGCATGTGGACGACGATAATAGAAACAAGTCGCCGCATTCGATATACCATCAGCTGTGATAGATGCATGACAAACAATGACCATAACAAAGAAAATCTATATTTATGACCGGGGGTCCTCAGCTTCAGATCTTGTGTTTAGTTAATAAATGACTCAATTAATTATCTCACGAATATGATGCACAAATACAGGCCAACCAATCCACAGACCCAATGGGCGGATGAATGAATGGATGGTGGTTGCGGTTGCACCGGTGATCTTGGTGTCATCTTTTTTCTTGAAATACTTTTAGTATGCAAATATTAAAAATAGGTTGCCGCAGCATCTTCGCTCGCCATTACTAAAGGAGGGGCCTTGAATTATGGGATCGGCCTCAAAGTATCGCGCAGACTAAACAAAATGCGACTTTTGGGGGAATTTGGCAACGATCTCTTTCGCGTCCATCCAATGTTGCTGAAGAATGCTGTAATTTGTCTTCATTTTTCTTTCGAATGGATACGATGCGATGCGATGTGATGTGATCTAATGTTGTGATCTTGTCTAATAAAATCCAAGGGGGCATTACATTTCACATAAAAATTATTCACAATGACCGTGTAAAGATTACACTCACTTGCATGTTGCCCACTGTTGTTGCTGCTGTTGTAGTTATTATTGCTATTATTGCTATTGTTGTTATGGTGGCTATTGTCATGACTTCTATAGATACTAATTTAATCAAATGGGTTTTATTATTCTATAATTTGTGCCTTTGATTAGCCACAAGTACATATGAATGCCCTGCATTGTTCGCAGTTTGTAGAATTTGCATTGATGTGATGACACCAATAGACACGGACCGGATCGGACGGATCCGGACGGGACCGGTTCGAGCCGCAACAATAGACCTACGTACTATGTATGCCGTGGTCCCCAGCAGCCGCCGCCTGTCCCAGAATCTGCTGATCTTGTGTTGTTGTATCTTTTGTATACGTTTTATTACAAAATTACAATAATAGCAGATACATATTTGAACATTTCTTGCAGCTTGTTGTGCAGGTATGAACACTCAAAATAGACTGAGTACTGCTTTAATTATTGTAAATAAAATCTACGGACGAATGAGTTAGAACATCAGACACCTTCACACCGATAGCACTTTCATGCGGGCGATCTATGATGATCATGGGAATAGGTAGGCGGGTATGTCGAAATTCGCTAATGACTCCGACGAGAGTCTTCGAGTTTATTACATTTAAATTTTGGCAGAAAAAAAAGTATCATAAATATTTATGTTTACAACATGTTCAAGTGAGTGATGATATCTCATTATAGCCACTATCAATTATCAATTAAATATACTGAATTGAAAGACAGGTAACAGGTAAGAACATGATGTTTTAGCGTTGGACGATAAGTATCTGAGAACATGAGTGTCGGACAGGGTCAAGAGAATGATTGTCCATTCAATTTGTTTTTACAAGTTTTAATATATATTTATTAACAACTCAAGAACTAATTGAGAAAGGAGGAGGGTATTGGAAAATGAAATCCATTCAACAAAATCCAACAATTTCTGCACACAATCCAATCGGATCATATCAGAAAATATTTACAACAATTAAAATTTGGTCGGCGAGAAACAATCCCTTTGCTATTTCGCCAACATTGACGGTTATAACTTCTTAACGGGTGGAATTTCCTGAGTCGTTATATTTGGGTCAACAAATTCGTGTGGCCAACTGTGGCGCAATGATTAGTACTACCGATTATCGTTCGCATGATCACCGGTTCAACCCCTTATTATAGTCGCTGAATGTTTCTTCAACTGTGACCTTTCGAATCGTCGTTAAACTGTAGGTCCCGTTTGAGTGAGTCTAAAAATAGAAAGCGTATAAGCTCACTAAATGTAGAAAGCTCTTTCATATCACATACATGGGATGAAAGAAATTTGTTATTTTTTTGCTCCCAATGATCAAAAACTCCTTATCTTATACCAATTTACGTGAATGACAAATCGGGAATCAATGCGCATACTACAAAAAAAAACATATGTCTCTTTCAAACACTTGTTAAGGGTATCGGTAAGGTCTTTTGCTGGAGTGTCTTCCACATAATTTTTAAACTGGCCAAAAAGCCTAAAACATGAATACATTGTAGAATACCTTTTTTACTCCTTTTCATTTGCTTTCCGACATGCTTTTTCACGGATATCTTTTAATGTCCTTAACGAAATACATTCCAATTTAAAGGCAATGCGTAAATCGTTTGTCGATAGAATATCGAATGTCGGCAGAAATGTAATTCATACTCGCTATATTGAGATGACATGACAAAGCTCTTCCAAAGGAGGGCGGCATGTTATGGCTCTGGCCATTTCTCATTTCAATGTTTTTCTTTTAGGAAGGCTTAACGAAGGTGTTAAACCCATTTAAATCTTTTAGCATAGTTTAATTTTTGAATTACAATGGAATATGCTAAATTACATTGAATTGCATAGAATTGAATAGAATTACATAAAATTAAATAGAATTCGATTAAATTCCGAACTGAAGACAGATTATATGTAAAAACTAGGTAAACATTTTAAAAATGAACTATTTTTTTATTGGTATAAAGTTCACTAAAAGTCATTTGGTTACGTCCAGGTGGCAACTCAGAGGCGTACGGAGGCCTTGTTGTTGAAATCAACAACAATTTTCGTTTTGTTTTTTTTGCCAGCCATTATTATGACCATATCGCCAGATGCTCTCAATGTTAAAATACAACATCCAGCCTGTAAAACTCCTTACCTGTGTAAGTTGGAAGCCTCTCGTTTTGTCTTCTCTTTGCGTGAACTATACTTAACAATTATACTTAATACTTAATAAGAAGTATTAGATGCAGATATTTTGAATCTCAAACGGTTATCTTAGTTGTCCCCAATTCCTTTTACATTCTTATTATTTTATTTTATTTTTATTATACATTATGTATTATTAGTTCCTAAAATATTATACCAAAAATCTCATATGCCCCCCTAGAAGATCGTTTCTAGAATTTGTCATATTTTGATATGCCGCAGGTCAGTAGATGGCATGTGCTGCCAACAACGCAGTAGGTGTGAAATGAAAAATTTAAAACATCACGAAGATGTAAATGCATTACATTAGTTACGAATATATAATATTCAACATGATTTTTTTAATGCTGTAACTTAAACCCATTCTTAAGTTACTATTCTAAATACTCGGTGTGAGGAGAGAAAGCTTTGCTCTTCAATGTTACTCTCTACAATTTGCAAAGGGTACCCATTCTGCGTTCCTTCAGAAAATACCTGCTACACTCAAAACAAACTCGACTTGTGTAAAGTTTACCTTCACATGGCGGTCAAGTACCTCCTTACACAAAATAAGTAAGAAAATTATTCGGGGAAATGTGCTCACTTATTTTAAGTACGTGCTGTATTCACGCGTACTCAAACCGAGTAAAATTTAGTCAATTTACTCTTATTCGTACCCTTTTTAAGTAAGAATTTACTAGTATTGAGTAGATTTGGTATACTTATTTTGAGTATATTTTCAGTTTCTTTGAGTCTACAATGTCTTTACAGGGAGGAAAAGGTCCGCTACTGAGAAAACACATTGCGTAATTATCATACATAAGAGTTGAATCATACCACACTTAGTATCGTCTATGAATTTCATCGTCAAGATAATACTTCTGGGGCATCTGTTCTATATCAGTTGGAAGATTGTTCACATATAGAAACAATTTGTTTATGGAATCAAAAGGTGGTCATGTTAGTCACTATTGGTAGACAACATATTGTTAGATTATTGCAAATTTATTACAGACTTGAGTTCTTTAATTCTTCTTAAAGGGGCTGCTAATACAAAGATACAGCATGTGTTATTAGGAGGATTTGTGAAACTAGAAATCAAGAAAGCAATCATGAATTTGTTTACTTCGGTGTCTTATTTGATGTATATCTAAATTCAAAGAATCTGTCGATATCTAACAGTTCTACTTTAAATTATAGTCTGACAATGTAGGCAATTTTTTTTCCTGAATTTATGCTTTCATATTACCTTGGCCTCGCAATTTCTACGAGAGAGGGAAATATACACAATTATGACTAGCATTATTGCCGTTGTATTTTCTTTTTTTACAAACAATAATGACATTCTACCTTTTTAGCATCAACATGGTAGACAAATTCTCAAAAACCATGCATCCATTCAGGAGTTGCGGTGAACAGGGCAGAATGCGATGTAGTAACAGTGAGATATTCTACAACTGCTATGCATAAAGTCATGAATTCGAACGTGGATTTGTATGTAGTTGATAGGAAACTTAGGTAACCTGTCTTTCGGTTTAACCCCTTAAGCGGCCGAGTGGCTACAAATTGAATCAATGCAACATATTTTTGTTATAAGCCTGATTTATGTCCATGTCCAGACGGAAGGAGAGAAACATTTATGAAAACAAAAAAAAAATTTTAGGAGCGTGTGGTGAAACATATGATCGCTTCTCTGCTCATGATATATTTCTGAGAGATTTAAGCTCAAAAAAATGGAATGGAAAAGTATTTTGAGCCAACAATCGGGAAATTTAATTTACATGAGAACCTTTCCGATAACGCATTCCGTCTAAATAGTTTCGTCAAGGTGAGGAGAAACTAGATAATAATATAAAGATATGTAAGGGGCATTTTGGCTGACTCTTAACCAAACCGTAAAAAGTATGATTGATCAGTTGGTAATGGAAGGGAGGCATTTTTCCAGTACTGTTTTTGTGGACTTGGACAGCAATAGGTAGAACTATATTGAGCAGAGTGAAAAATAAACGCAAAGGAAGATAAACACCGTAAAGCTTTGTACCCTGGGACAGGCGTAATTTATTCCAAGTAGCCACAACCTACTGCAGCCATTTCTCTCAATTACTGCAGCAAAGAGCTCATATTTCCTGCAGGAATCCTGTATGAAAAACCACAAGCCCTGACAAGTAGCATAGCGATTTTGGAAACAACAGCAGAACGAAAATATAGAAAGGTGCAAGTAAAGTGCAAAAATGCCAACAAAAGATCAAATGGAAAAGTTAGTAGCACGGATCATAAGTCGACAAATCACATCAATTATTAAATAGACATATATTATTCACCAGAAAGCCATATCACTGTTTAGAACAATAAAACTATGGCTGACTATGACCTGTTGGTCGAGCTTTTTAAAATAAATGGATATAAATTGATAATGGCCATCAACCTAAAAATAAAATGTAGCTAAATGAAAATATTTCTTTGTAACTTTAGTGCACAATGACACAATAAGATTTCCATCAATCTTTACCGCAAATTTCGTGTCAGGTATTGTCATTCCACAGAAGCATATCAACCTTCGTTGATATTTTTTTGTCGAATCGGATTGTCGATGGCTGCCTTATATTCGACGGAAAGATGTTGAATAGTCAATGTAATCAGACATATTTTTGCCTCGTTTTGGTTCGGTGTATGTGTAAAATACTCTGCGTATCCGTGACCATTTTACAGCCACTTTTCTTGTAGAAGGAAAGCCACATCTAGTATTTTTTATCTGTTTGTGGAGTTTTAATTTTGGCAGGATTTGTGCTTCTTCCATTTAAAAAGACGTTATGCTTCTCCTTTCTCTTCTTAATGACGTCCCTTCACGGAATGCATTGCAATAGGCTGCAGTGCTGTCATATATGCAGTATTCTTTTACTCAGACGCCATGGGGCATGATGAGGGTCGTGGTCGCATATTTCTTGTAGACATTTGTAAAATGTATCGTTTCGTGCTTCGTTCGTCTTCTATCCGTATTTGTTCAAATTAGAGTGATAACACATTATTTCGCCTTAATGCCAATTCTGCCTATTCGATTGCTTGCAAGGTTAAACTACGGGACAAATTATCTCAGTCTCTTGCTGACTTTAAATTTTCACCCAAATAGAAGCCTTTCCGTATAGCAGCTGTGGTACGACATATTCACCCCTATACACTCTAGCACATATCCGCGTGTTGGTTGTGTCAGCCTTATATTTGTCTAGAACCTTTGCCAATAGGGTAAGCGCGTCTTCTTCGTAAAGAGTCCGGGCAATTCAGATGCGTATCATTAAGTCATGGTCCCTTTTTTGTTGTTTTTTCATAACATTTGTAAACGAGTGGATTATTAGGCCATCGTATCCAATCCTAGTGTTGAAATTGCCAGCGACCAAAAGGTAACAAATGTTACCTACTCACCTAAGACTCATCGGTGTTAGCATCCCATTTAGGTCATTCAATGTCATTCATATGGCAAAAAAGTGAAAAAGACCGGCGCCACCACTTCATGTAAGAAGTCGGTTGACAAAAATCCTGCATGATTTTAAGTTAATGAAACTATGACCGGATTAGAAACAGAGGGGCCATTTAATATACCTTTGATAATATCAGTAGTGCATTATCTAGAGTAATACACTCCGAATTGAAACAATATACTCGTATATATATATATATATATATATATATATATATATGAATTCAATTATATACTGAATTCATATATCAATAAACGAATGTTTGTCTGTTGTACTACGAATAGGAGTACCAACTATTACCAAATTATCGCATAATGTTTACGTCGACCAGGAAACAATCATATCCTATATTAGATATTGATTAAACAAAGCCTGTTAGCATAGAAATTAATGCTATTAATGGATCCAAAAAAGGGCTGTACTCCAATAAAGGACCGGTTCTCATAAAAATTGTGCAAAATATTACTATCAATCACGAAATTGGGAAAACGAATGTGGTAACGCAAGATATCGCCTGAAGATGAAAAATGAAATTGGGTACGTATATTAGCTCTATAGAAAGAAGTGCAGCCTAGAAATGGGTGGGCGGTTCCATATTCCTTACCAAAATTCATAGTAACGGATATATGTATCATCATCTAAATTTAAGACCCGACCGACCTTAGCGTGATGGTTAGTACACGCCACTATCGTTCGCATGATCACAAGTTCAAAGCCTGATACAACCAGCTATGTTTCGAGTAATCGACATGTATAATAAATGCTTCCCAAAATATCACTTTCAGAATTGTCGTATGACTGTAGTTCTCGTTGAATGAGCCTACAAATTGAAGCTCACTGAATGTTGGAAACTCTTGCATATCTCATTCAGGGGAATTTGTAATGGCTTACGATGGGAAAAGGGCTGGCATACAAAAGACAGATTTTCGGCCATATCTCATGAACCACGCTCCGCCTCTTCAAGGAACACTTTAGAAGTTAGGTTTGTGGAACGATCGTCATAAATTTTATCATATCGTAACTATCGATTTGCAAACTACCATATCGGCGACGTGTCATTCATATAACGAAAAATGTATAATGAACATATCCTATCAAGTGCTCAAGATAGAATTAGTGGAGAAAGATATACGTCGTAGGAAACGGAAACGGAAACGGATGGTGTTATGGCCCTTTGTATAAGATAGTGTGCGGATCATAAAAAGGGGCGGAGTTTTATAACATTTTTCTAATGTTAAGTTATCTAGGGAATCCAATTACACTGAGAAATAATTTACAAACAGTCGTGTCACTGTCCATTCAACTCAGATTTTGTATAAAAAGAACCGTTGCTGAAACTAAATGAATTGATTTGTTTAAATTTTAATTGTACAATTAGGTTTATGACTCCTACGCAAAACGAAATGATAAACATTTGTGATTATGAATATGAAACATTTTAGTTGTCTACAAATTTGGTTTCATTTGCAAAATTTAAATTATGTGACAGCAATATGTGACTTGGTGTACGCTCTTCTGGAAGCTTAATATATGAAATTCAGAAAATCGTTTTGAAGCAAAACTTCATTAGGCTTCATAATAATTTATTATATTTCGGTGCAGATACAAAAATAATGTAGTTTTTTTTTAGAAAAGTTAAGCTAGGAAATGCCTTGAATTGACCGGATTTTATTTCGAAAATAAATTGCAATCAAATCTGTCTTGAATTTCTCAACAAAGTCAAAACTTGACTGAGTTTTTGTGGAAATTCGAGAATAGAGAAAAAATAAGTTCCAATCACATTCTGCGGATTGCATAGCGAAGAGTTTCTCCATCTAAATTATAGTGAACAGCGTTCTGTCTTATATGCAGCTTTAACGAGATGCAGTATTAAAAATAGTATAATCTTTTTTTTTTTAATTCTGAATTATGGAGCTGATGCTGAATTTGGAGGCAGTAAAGATTAAATATATAGATTTGAACAAAAAAAAATTAAGTAATTTCTTCCTGTTCACTTTACTCCTATCATTGCGTCACGATCGGTTAGTAAATGCGAATAACTTGGACATTATCGCGGGTTAGAGTCACAATAAGACCATACAACTTTTTTTGAGCGGCGGTCATTTCGATGTCCAGACAAACAATTCTAATTGTTGAGTATTAGACAAGTCTAGTAAAATATTCTCTAAATAGCGTTCCGACTCGCAGGTGCTTTTCAGTGAGTCTAACAATATAATGCTAGCAAGTTAACTGACTGCAACAAGACCTTCCATATACCCTTTATTGGAGGCAAGGGGACATTTGAACTGCAGAAAACATCGCTAGATCTATGACTACCCTTAAAAGAGATTTATGAAAAAGTGATTTCGCGATTTTTACAATTTGGGATTTTGTTAGCAAAGAAGTTGCATTGAATTTTATTTACGAAATTAGATTTCTACTGTAGAAACGTTTAGAATGTTGAGATTCTGCATTGAAAATTATTTCTTTTTAATTTTTTGTTACTCCAAATTATGAAGCTTTTGCTTCCGCCGACTAAAGAAGCTATAAAAATCACCAAAAATCAAACCGTTTGATTTCTATCCTAGATCAGATCGTCCACTAAATAAACAAACGTTGAATCGAGTGACAGCATTCATACAGGCAATCAGCTTCTTTATAATGAATGAGTTTAAAGCCAATTCACTGAACTATTTTCGTTTCAAATTGGGAAAAAATTAAAATTAAATGAAAAATGTTTCATTTAAATTCCAAAATAGAATAACTTTATGAAACATTTACGTTAAATGTTAAACTATTTTAAAATTAATTGGATTGGTTGGATTATTGCGTGTCTTTTATCGATGATTTGATATGAGACAGAAATGAAACTGATTGATTTTGATCATCTTTATATCTTCCTAGGAACGCAAAAATTTCAGAATAAAATCAATTTCATTTGGAATTTTCTCTTAATTTCATTTAAAGTCATTACACTTTTCCTCAATTATAAATAGAAAATCCGGAATTTGCTTAAATGTAAAGTCTATCACTACGAATTGAAAGACTTGTAATTTTTAAGGCGTCATCGCAAAATCGTTACCTATTCCTAAGTATTCTTAATATTCGTGAGTGTTATGTGGTAATAACACCTTAACGAGGAACAGGCAAACGTCGTCATTATAAACCCACAGAATGCAAATAGCATTTTTACGTCGCAATAACGGAAATACCATGACTTTGGAAAAAAACGAAAGGAAAATATAAATGGACAAATGGACAACTTAAAAGGTTAATGTTAAAAAGAACAAATTCGCTTGCAACCCATGAATGGGATATGAGAGAGCTCCGACCTTAGACGCATTCTATTTTCAGGCTCACTAAAAAGGACATGCGAGTATAGTTTAATGACGATTTCGAATATTAGTTTGAGAAGTTTTTACTTGACTTTTTGATTGTTGAACTCCTCGAACCGTTCGTCAAAATATCACGGTGACCGCGACTGAAAGGAAGATGGGTGGCTTTGTCAGAAATCGAATCCACGATCATACGAGCGATAGTCGCATTGACTAACCATCGAGTGGTCTGTCACTGCAATCGCCAATCGATTGATTTCGACTGAGGCAACTGTAAATTCGATTATCTTAACCTTAAATTCAACAACATTCCCGATTAAAATTCAAATACAAACACAAAAACCTAATTAAAAAAATCAGCAGCGCCGACCGAATCAAATTGTACTAAAGAGATCGAACTGATGAAGAATTCTGTTGATGAAAATTTAATAACAATATGAATTGGAATTGATTCAACGAAAATTCAGTTATAGCGGCCGAATTCAGTTATAGCGCTAATAATTCCTTTAGTTCGTACGAATGTCGAGTTAAACTGGCCTAATACAGTTATAGCGACAATAATTCGATTGTGGTATTCAAATTCGGTTCTCTTTGCAGGTTCAAAATTAACAGATGGCCCAGAAAAATGCTTGGTTCGTTGGCGGAATCCTGAAATCTAAAATATAAAACGATTGAAACGGTCAAATTGAAAAATTTGATTAAAATGGCAACATGTGGTTTGTAAATCCAAAAATTTGTTCTATTAAAGATAACTTTTATTTAGATTATAAATGAAATAAGAAAGTACAGTTGAATTGATTGATTTAGATACTAAACCAAACAAGTAAACATAACACCCCGTATATAAATTTAGAGACTTATTGTATGGGTTCTAATGTCTGACGGCTAGACCGAACATTAGTTTGAGAATCTTTTGCTAGGCATCGACCCAACTATTCGGTTCTCAAATAAAGATATATGGCTGCACCGGGGATTGTACCCATGATTATGTGAACATAATAGTTGCCTATGCTGGCCCTTGTGAAAAAGGCGGCCGTGGTCATCTGTGTATGAAGGTACAGGTCTAATATTTGCCCATGTTTTTCGCTGTTCACTGATGGTGTTTAGGTAGGCGATTTATACTCGTATATTTCAATATCAACATTTATTACATCCACATTAAAAGTCTAAATTTAAGAAAGGCGAAACAAATTAAAAATTTGTCCACTCTTCGGGCACCATGTGGATATTGGGTTTTTCGAAAAACATTTGAGATAGGCCGTAGCTAAAACCGACCTATCCTCACACAAATACGTTTCATCTAATCGCATGAAAATTTTCCAATATGTGTCCTTTGAATTCTGTCGCTCTTAAATGGGTTAAGAATTATTTTAAACCGCGTTTAATCAGAATTGTTTGGAAAATTTCATTTCATAATTCTCCACTTCGCATCAAGTTTCAATCGCCAAATATTTTAACTTTGTTGACGTGGATCAAACACGTAAGTGCGACATTTGTCCACTAATGCTGTGTAATCCTTAAAGTATTTACCACTAAGCGTCATTTATTATAGTCATCTGGATTGTTGAGGTTTTTGCCCCATCCGCCCCAAGCAGTTTCCTATTTATATTTAACACATATAATCCAATTGCAGCCGAGTCCTTTTGGAGATTCATCCCGTAATGAATATCCTTCTGGAAACGTGTAGAGGAGATGTGTCTTGTGGATGAACTTACCGTACATATACCGAACAACAAAATCGACACGGTTATCCCAAGAGTAAGCCATTGTGAGAATTTATATGGAATTCTAATTTAACACAATTTATCTAAAATGAATACAGAAAATTAGCTATTATGTTTAGTTGTTATTAACGTTTTCAACTTGAGTTTTCAATGGTTGTTTTTTAGCAATTGCAAATTATATTTATTCAGTTTTATTTTATTTTATTTTATTCTTTTGTTGGTTTGTTGAATATATTAAACATCACTTAGTTTAGTTTATTGAGTCTCTGTTTTTAAGACTTTTTCATGGTTGCTCTTTAAAGTTTTTCATTTCTTTTTTCATTTAAGATTTAACAGGATGCTTGCTTGAACTTTGCAATTTGTGGGCATTTTGTTCATAAACTTTTACTTAATTTAATTTTTAATATATTTTTTTTCTTTCTTTACTTATTCTCTAGTTCCCGCTAACTACCTGAGGACCCGTTCGCTTCTGATTTACAAACTGTTTTTTGGTCAGCAAGAGAGCTAGAAGCGGTTAATTCGCCAGCATAAAATCGGCAGACAACAAATCGCCCTTGCACCAGACGCATCCGAACGAAGTAAATGTATCGCAACAAAACCGATCGACACCAGCCAGCACCGCACCACAGCAAGGCAACATGTTGAGCAACACGATCACCGTCTGCCATGGGCAACCGCCAATTTGCTGTAGCAGCCGTCGGTTCCGATTGTAAGACAATAATTGTAGTACAATCTCATAATTTACTCGGCGCTGTGATGGGCAGGTGAGATGGGACGGAGAGGGCGGTGGTAGTACCCATACCTATGGCCGGCCATCTATTATAGCATGGCCGCACGAGGAGGCTACGTAGGCATACATTATTACATTTCAAACGGTGTCTACAAGATACCACTTAGGGAACCTCATCACTGGTCAAAATTGTATCTTTGCGTACGGTGGTCATTGCCTGTCCGTCCGCTTGTCTGTCCGTCATCTTCGTTTTGCAGTCAGATGTAAACAATTTGCAACAACTGCAGCACCGGAATATAACAAAACGAAAAATTAAATATTTCTAATATTTGCTTACGCAGCATCACCAACCACTGTGTTGGTTGGTTGGTTGCTTGGCCGGTAGATCGGTTAATCGGTTGATCGGTTGGTTGGTTCATTGTAGTCGTCGTCGATTCCTGGTAAAATAGCATAAACAAAATATTTTCATTCACGTTTCGCTTTATTATTTATTATCTTTGTAACCTTCAGCTGGCCACCGAATTACGAATATGCAACAAAACGGAAATTTTCAACTATTTAAATGTTGCAAAGGATTCATAATGTGTGCGATAAGCTAATATTCCTTTCAAGGACAAGGACTTTCAAGGATTATGTTCAAGGTATAGGATGAAAATTAATAAAGTGTTTCCATGATTTTACGATGGTCGAGGAATAGTGGAAACAAAGACAAATTGAATATTTTCGTAAAATTTCAAATTTTATGCAAAATATGGCTAAATTAATATTTTAGGATTCATTTTAATTTTTTAATTTTCTGCTGATCCATTTAATGGATCGTACTGATTTAATCCGTGTCTTTTAGAAACCAGTGCGGCTTGCAAATAAAAAGTATATTTCTGCTAAATAATTTCATTTGTTGCAAAATACCAATAATTCCCTTCAATAAATATGGTTATTAGGGACATTTTCGCCAAAAAAAAGAAGAATTTTTTGACGTCATATGTCTAAATCATATGCAAAAATAGAATTTTGTCATAATCCATGCGATGCAATACTATTCACGTTTTCCTGAGAACACTTTTTACAATATTTGATTTTACTCAGCAAATGTAAGTGCACAGATAATTTTTATGCGTTGCATTAATGAATTAATAATTGTAGCTAACCGTATTTGATTTGTTTAGAACAACATTTAAAAACGACAAATTATTAATATTTTACCTACAAATGTTAATTGATGGCTATCGGGAACATCGAACGCCGCTTTTGACAGTTGTTTACAATCTTATAATATGAACTAAAATTTGTAATTTAATTTGTTTAGAGTTGCAAATATTATGCGTGTCAAAACATTTTCCATACAGAGCCGGAAGAAAATTTTAGAATATCGTATTTCATATTCGAATCGGTAAAGGCAGAATAATCCAATGATTAAACTATTCATAAAGGTAATTAATTTTATTATCAAAAAATTGAATTTTTATTATCATTCGACAAAGAACATTTTTGTGAAAATTTATAAATATCAGGTTTTTTTTTTTTTTTAATTTCGTGCACTGCGTTCGCATAATAATTCCAAAATTAATTGCGTAAAAATATATTGTAATAAAAATTATCAAAAATAAATCTGTTGGAGTGTTATTTAGTTTCTGGCAAAACCGAAGGAAGGAGGAGGAAATAACATAAATGGAAAACAAAAAATATAGGATCGATCGGAGACCTCAGCTAAATAATCCTAGCATTGGACATAGGTTGTTGGTTAGCATTTTCTTTTATAGCAAAGAATGATGTTTCTATTTTGTAGTAAAACTGAAAATACTATACTCACGAAAATATTTTGCTAAAGAAAAACACATTTGTGAATTTTGGATTTTATGTTTGAATCAAAAAGGATAGAATAAAATCACCATTATTGAAACATACTCGTACATGCAATTGTTTCCCATTTTTCTATCGACCAAAAAAGAAGAATAAAAAAAGAAAATCGAATGAATATCAAAACTAATAAACTACATCTGTATTTAAGTTATTGAGCTGGTGTGGGTAAAAGAAATAATATTACACAATGCATCAAGCATTTTACCAAACATTGTTATACCGATAAAAAATTTAAAGTTTTCTAAAAACTCGCAATTGAATTTAGTGCAAAATATATTAATTACATGCATAAATGCGGCGTTTAAAACTTCTTATGCATTAATTAATGGAGAGATTTTTGTACCACCCAGGTTTCATACGTTTTTTTCAAGAGAAAAAAATTTAACAAAATTCAAATGTTTACCTAATGAATTCTAATTATCGCAGAACATTTCTTGACTATAAACCATTGTTGACAAAGAAATTCACTCGAATATAGAGAGTTTAGTTATTTTATTTATTGTTATACCTGCACCCGGAGAAAAGAAGGTATACGAGGTGTGATAAAAAAATAACCGTTATTTTCAATTTTTTTCAAAAAGTATTTATTTATTCATCAATTTCTATTTCATTTCTTTTAAAGTAGTCCCCCTCAGATATAACACACTTGTGCCAGCGTTTCTTCTAATCCTCGAAATGCTTTTTGGTATCGCCAACAGCTCCTGTTTCGATTTTTCTTTTATCTCTTCAATCGTAGCAAAAAGCTTTCCTTTCATCGGTGTCTTCAGTTTTGGGAAGAAGAAAAAGTCAGCCTGGGCCAAATCCGATGAATACAGTGGTTGAGGCATGATTGCGGTTTTGTTTTTAGCCAAAAACTCACGCACAAGCATCGATGTGTGAGCTAGTGCGTCATCATGGTGCAAAATCCATGATTGGTTTTTCCACAATTCTATGCGTTTCTGACGAATTGCTTCGCACAAACGGCGCATAACTTCAAGGTAGTATTCCTTATTGACCGTACGACCTGCTGGCAAGAATTCATGATGCATCACGCCATTACAATCGAAGACAACAGTGAGCAAAACCTTCAGATTAGACCGAACTTGACGTACTTTTTTCGGTCTTGGCTCTTCTGGACGCTTCCATTGGGATGATTGGGCTTTGGTTTCAACGTCATAGCTGTACACCCATGATTCGTCACCAGTTATGACCTTTTTGAGGAAATCTGGATCGTCGTTGGCGTCGTTCAACAGCTCCTAAACGATGTCCATGCGGCGTTGTTTTTGCTCAAAATTTAGCAATTTTGGAACAATCTTCGTTGCCGCACGTCTTATGCCTAAAACATCCGTAAAAATTGCTTGGCATGAGCCGAACGATATGCCAACATCATCAGCAACTTCTCTAATAGTGATTCGATGATTATCCAAAATCATTTTCGTCACTGCTTCAATGTTTTCATCGGTTGTTGACGTGCTCGGGGGACCAGGACGAGCATTGTCATTGACATCTTCTCGGCCTTCCTTAAACCGGTTATACCACAATTGAACTTATGTTCTGCTCATAGTAGACTCGCCAAATGCCACAGTCAACATTTCAAATGTCCTTGAACATTCAGTTTCATTTTTTACACAAAACTTAATGCAGTTTCTTTGATCCATTTGGTCGAATAGTAAAAAATCGAAGGGCTCACCAAAACACGACTAACCTTTTTATCTGTCAAAAACAAACTGACAAATCAAAATGGCTGATATTGTCAACATATATAACAGACATGTGTATCAACCGATCTTCGAATAACGCACGAAATTTGAAAAACCCCGTTTTTTATCACACCTCGTACTCCTCGTATATCATTTGATATAGGCAAAAATTTTACAGCCAAAAGGAAGCATCTAAAATACCAAAAATCTTTTGACTAAACGTATTTTATGACCTTTTAAGTCAATTGAGCGATGTCTGGCTGGCTTGTGGACACGACAACTTCTTAGTGCAACTTGACACGCCTAATATTTTGCCAGATTATAGCCGGGAATTGTAAATGGGCTATATCGATCTACGCCTTTTGGTACCTCCCAGACAAATGTACCGAATTTCCTATAACTTTACATTCACGTACAGGAGTTACCTTAATTTTTGTCCATCGCATTTACTTGTACGTTTGGCAGAATTGGGAAGATTTCAACGACTAATTTCTAATCGGTATGCTGGAGTGGCCTAGGGTTTTGTTCAATGTATTGATTTAAAATGTTTAAGAAAAATTGACAAAGTAACCCCACCTCTTCTGGTACTTCATATCTTCCTTGCTTTCTTCAGTTGCACTCAATACTGTCAAATGTGGCACACGTTATGCCTTTGACTGAGCAAGTTCTACGAATGAAGTTCTGATTAATCGTAATTTGTTTTTTCCAGCTGCAATTCCTAATTCGTAGGCAGCATTTTTGGCAATTGCATCGCATTATATGATTTGTAAAATTTGGAAAAAAATAAAAAATCAATCGTATAATCAACCACACCTCCTCTAGTAACCGCCACACTAATTAAGTAATTTTAACCACATATTCCTAAATTCATATCTATCATTCAAATGCGTCAAATTCAAAGTAATTTGGCACGAATCAGGCATTTAGTAAACCTAGTTCCGCTAATGAAAATGGACAAGATGGCAAATTCCCATACGTGTAAATTTGGCGATTCAGCAAAAATCAGTCTTCTTCTTCAGAAAGTTATTACAATAACAAATTATAAAGTTATACTAATATGATTATGCTTTAGCTCATTCAGAGTATTTTTTTAACAAGAACATAGCAATTTACCTCACCCCTTTAAGAACCCTTTACAGTTTTGCACAGATGAAAGGTAATGTTATGTGAAGGTATTCTTGCGAAGGAATGAATTTATATCTTGATATGGCCAAAAATGTAACACCCAGAAAGAAACGTTTAAGGCACAAAGTATCTTTTGGCCGAATTTATTTCAGAACTTTTAAGTCGATTGTGCATCCTTTTATCTGGCTGGCTGATAGGCGTGATGACTGTCATCAAACTTTATGAAATTTTATAAAATTTGGCAAAGCCTCATATTTCACCAGATCGTAGCCGGGGATTGTAAACGAACCATATCGACCTACCCTTCGGTACCTCTCACACAAATTGATCGATTTTCCGAAATTCAAATTTTTCCCCGTAACTCCCAATTCGTTGACGACAGTAATTTAAGTAAATGACCGATTTAACCTTAAAATAAAAATTTATGTTTAATTAATTCTTAAGTTAAAATTTTTACTTCGCACTAAATTCACTCAAATTTGGTACAGTGGAGTCTGAGAATGAAATGGGTGACTTTGCTATACCCTTTCTGGCATTTCTCGTAAAAATTGATCGATATTCCGAAATGCAATCTTTCCTCTGTAGTTTTTAATTCGTAGGTTGTAATAACCCAGACTTTTGTCTGCATTGCATTGATTTCTGATGTGATAAATCTTGAAAAAACTCAACGATATAATCATGCCCCTTCTGGTACCTCCCACACGATTGATCGATTTAACCCATTTATTCTTTGCGCCACATCTCACTTGACGTCACGTGATTGGTACAATTAGTTCTGAGAAAGAAAATGGGCGGCATTGTCAAACCCCTTTCAGTACCCTTCATACAACATGGCCGATTTGGCGAAATTTATTGTTTCCTCTGTAATCCGTAATTCGTTCAATTTTGTTAACTGTGTTGTAATATGATGCTTGCTAAGTTTGCAAATATTGATCGGACTAGGCCTTTTCTAATACTTAGAATACAAACTACCTAATTTAATCCACAAGTTCCCATGTTCACATTTGCCTTTGATTACACCAAATTCAGCATAACATGGGCGCTTAGTAAAATAAGTTCTGCATATAAAAATGGACTGCATACTAACGGCCTATAAAGCAAGGCATACATACAAATTGACCTTTAATTTAATTAAATTAAAAGTTCTAATGTTCCTCTCTTTGATGTGCGTTAACTCAGTTCATTTTTTTGAGAAGAATGCAGCAATTTACCACTCCTACTACCTGCTACCTACACATTTTTGCAACAAGGCAAAAGGGTCTTGCGTGAAGGTACACTTGCCATAAAAATTATTCGTTCACCTTAATCGCAAAATTTAAAATATTTACTTTTTACTAAATCAAACTGGTGAATAGTTTTTGTAAAAATTTGATGAAGAGTGAGTTTACTTTTTCGTTATGGAATAGAAATCATATGATGTTCTAATCATTCTGAACAAAATTAAAGAAAGAATTCATCAGAAACGCTTTCCGTACAATTTAGATATTATTGGAAAAAAGTGATTATTTTATACCACATACAAATTATTATTAACAAAAAAAAAAAAGAAACTCCGGAAATCGTTTTGGCATTGATTTAACTAATTTGGATGTTTCTCTTTTGGTAATTTTATTCCCGAATCTAACGCTGCAGCAAAATCCACAACTGTTCTGTGGGGATTCAGGTCCGATAACTGAGACGGAAGTTTCATTCTTCCGTCAAACTAATTTTTTTTCCTTTTATGGCAAAGATGCAAAATTTGCTTTTGTTGGAAAATGTAACCCTTTTCCAGAATTCTGAAACAATTTTTTGTATTATACTTTTTAGCAAAACACATTTGTTTCTTTCGATTGATTTCAGATACGAGTACATATGTGACAGATACCTTTTTTTAATATGATACCTTTTTTAATATGATATCGCATTTCCCGTTCGGTCAGCTTAGATGGGCGGCCAGTGCTTAGTTTAGACAAAATAGAACCAGTGGATTCGAAGTTTTTAATGACATACTGGATAGAAGAGTTGTTTCTAAAAATAATTTTCATCAATTTCTTTTGTTTTAAGACTCATCTCTATATTCAGTTCGTATTAAACTATCACTGAGTGAAATTAATATAATTCAAATCATTATTTTATAGTCCTGTTATTTAATGTCGCTTTACATACATTTTTTTCTGCTTTATTCGTTTTATTGGATCGCTCACGTACTGAGCCTAACAATAAGTAGTCGAATCTTAGATCTAATTGTCGACGAGTATGTATCTTTCCCGCTTTGTTTTTTTTTAGCTGTATGCTTTTTTTTATACGGTCGGCAGGGATTAGTTTGAAATCCAAGTTCACGGCAGCTTCTGAGTTTACAGCTCTAATTTGTGCGCAATTTCGCACATATGATCTCACAGTCCCTCATCATAGATTAAAACTAAGTGAGAATAGAGGCCAAGACCCGGTATACATGAACGGAGAGTCTCCAAGCGTAATGCCGCAAACTCATGTATTACTCTTCATAATGTGGACTATGAGAGTAGTGTGGACTATGAGCATTACGGTGTTAAGATATTAGAAGACAATGGATTTCCGGCAGGGGTCATGTTCTTTTTGCCTTTTATGGGACTGCAAAATCACTTCTCCGGAGTCTGGAAGGTGCCGAAGGGTAAGCAAGGTTTCTAGCTGATGTTCTATTCAGCTCATATGTTTTGCTTTGATCTTTTCTATCTCCTCTTTCACATATAGTATATTCAAGTCCCTATGTATATTACAGTTGCTCATGTACCAAGGACCCCCGTAATGTCTTTGATTGTACCCTTTGGATGTTAACAGAGTAACACCATATGGGTTTAATTATTCCCGTGTAGATCAACACCTTACAGTTTAGGCTAAGTCCAGAGTGCTTATTAAGCAGCCAGTGTTGTTGATTAATTTTCAAGTTCATCTGCGTCTTTTTAGCCTCGATGTGCTTTTTCCAGGTTAGTATTCCGTCTAGATGGACGCCTAGGTAGATAATATCTGAGCTCTGAGGAATAACGATATTATTGAGCCTGAGAGTTGGGCACGTGTTGAGGTTTAGTGTAAATGTTACTTGTCTACATTTGCTTTCGTTTATTCTTAGTCTCCAGTCAATGAGCCACTTCTCAACGCGTTCGAGATGAGTTTAGAGGGTATTTGCTGCTTGGTTTTGGTCCTTGTGACAGCACATTATAGCAGTGTCGTCTGCGAAAGTAGATGTGAAGATTCTAGGGTCAACCGGAATATCACCTGTAAAGATAAGATATAATAAAAAGACAAGGACACTTTCTTGAGGAACGCCTGCCAATATAGGGTAATTATCCGTATAGCAGCCATCATACTTTACACTAAACTTTCTACCGTCCAGGTATGATTGAAGAAGTGTGTGCATATTTCCCGGCAGATGCTTTCTAATTTTCAACATTAGACCATCATGCCAAACTTTATCGAAAGCTTGAGCAACGTCTAGAAATACAGCACAGCAATATTCCCTGCGTTCAAATAAATGCCTTATTGTGCTAGTCAAGCCATTAACCTGTTAATGACTGATGATCGGGAATTATATTATTCGATGAGAGAAAAGGTTTGATCTTGAGCAGAACGATTTTTTCGAATAGCTTGGAAATACTCGAAAGTAGGCTTATTGGTCTATAGGAGGAAGGTAAAATGTTATCCTTCCTGGTTTCAATATCATAGTGATGGCCGAATTTTTCCATGCTTCTGGGAAATATCCTGTCAGTAATTGTATTGAATATTTTCCAAGATGTTTTAATGCAGTAAAAATAATAATAATGCAATAAATAATAATTAACTCGATGCCCGGCGACTTATTCGACTAAAGATTTTTAATTTGATCTAGAATCTTGCTCGCATATGTGTGTAGGTTGACCAATGCGGTCTGTACGGTGTTATGGTCATCGCGGGGAATAAAATTGTTCATTTGGCGATTTGGGCGAAAAACTCGTTCCAAATGTTCAGCAAAAACCGTTGCCTTTACCTCATCTGATATGGCCCAGTCTCCGTTGTCCTTTCGTAGTTGAAAATTAGTCACAACGGGAGTGGTAGCGCTTCCTAGCACTCTCCATAGTGTATTCTCAGTATGGGACAATCATTTGACATAATTGGAGGTGTTCCGTACATCTGCTTTTTCTAGTGTGACTTTAATTTAGCTACTGCTCCCTCCAGTCCAAGTTTTGATTTTGGCGATCTTCTTTCCTGTCATTCTTTTCTACATATTAGTTTATTGGCTAGTAATGGGTATGTATGCCCGTTTGAATGTCCTCGTTGGCGCCTCAGGAGCCGTGGAGTGGTAGGCAGCTTCTTTCAGAGTGATACAGAATTTTGAAAGTGTATTATCGATGTCCGCCTCATTTTCAAGATGACAGTTCACGTTGATGTGACTACTTATATATTTCTTGTACGAAAGTCAATTTTTTCTACAAGAAGTTAATCTTACTGGCCATTCAATTTCCACTGGGGTTTCGAACAAAGATATAATAACTGGAGAATACGTTTGCTTTTGTAAAATGCGCGTGGGATTCCCCGAAGTGTTTTTCTGCTACACAGCGTTGCCACGTAGCATTTCTCTGTTATAATAAGATATACGAGTAACAAAAAGTCAGAGCTGGGGAAACATGCCAAAAAAAGTTGGTTGCCCGACAAATCGGAGTTATTAAATTGGTAAACAATTTTTTTTGTTATTTACTTACCTATAATTACGTAAAGATTCAGAAATTAAGTGAACGAATATTTATTATAGGAAAGTGTATCGTATATGTTTAGATCTCACTTTCAGGCAATCAATGATTTTGAGAAATATATTAAGATAATGTGTCAGATTTCGCACTCATGTCTGCTTCGTCGGAATACACCTAATGTTATGCCTCGGTTATGGAATAATAAGGCTGAAATCATTAAGAGAGAAAGGTGTCAATCCAATTTCTAATGTTTACTTAAAAAATTCTATTTATTGAAGAACATTTCTATACTGGAAGCCTTTATAGACAAAACAAAAAATACGCCAGTATTTCGAACACTTAAGTTTTCTAGTAGTTATTTTTAAAATGAGTATTTTTATAATGAGAAATAATTATCTAGAAGGTAAGTTTGAACGATAACTTGTACAACTATGAAAAGTAATTTTTCTTCTGATGAACATTTGTCTTGGCACCCATTTCTCCACTCTTTCGCAACAGTGTGAAAAGTAATATCGTTGTCCGCAATAGTTGGCTTTTAATAAATGTTTACAGCTTCAATCAATCAAAAATGCAATTATTTCAACAAATTTATTCTCCGCATTTATTAGCTGCATAAAACAAAAGAAAAAAGACAGCAAGTTCAGCAAAAAAATACAAAATATAAAAGTTTATCCAGCTATTCACCGAGATGCTGACAGATGTACAATCACATACATATATTATGGCAGTTATACTCAAGACAATTTATGAAATAATTTGTATGGAAGCATCTGATGCACTGTGATCATTTCACACACGTTGGGCTCATTGGAATAAACAGCATATACAAAAAATTAATTATAGATTATGGCTAAAAATCTGAAAAAATTAGAAAAATCCGAAAATAAGTGTTATTATGAAATTTTGAATTAAAAGAATGCTGGTGAAAGAAATGTGCTAGAAACAATTTGAGAACATCAAAAAATTGCCTATGTAATAATAATAAACTTTTATTTTTTGATTTTTATGATAAAAATTGTTTATAAAAATTATTATTATTTTTATTTTATTATTTTCGGTTTGTGTTATATCTATTCCATCACTTGACAGTCAAAAAAAACAAACACAAGCTAAAAACAATCCGAAAAAAGCAAATATTTTTTTTAAGGAAATTTATGTAATGTGGCTGAGGTATTGCAATTTTTATTGCATTTGTAAAAGTTTTAACTTAGCACATGAGATCTTCATTTATACTGAAAGTTCCTGCAGCATAAGACATACATCTAAAATTCAATTCAATTCACAGAAAAAAGTGTAACCTTCATCCAACCAGCATTATTTTCTTTCTTTTTAGTCATTAGATCCAATTAGCTTCCCAGTAAAAAAGAGCATCGAGGGAAGCTAAAAACATCCGCCGATCGTCGTCTAGAAAATAGATAATCATGCACTTAATAAGGGCTTGTCATACGAAGGATGCTTTGTTTTTGACACCTCTTCAGCACCTTTTCATTAGATCCTTTAAAGCAATGAATTTTCTTCTTTTAATTAGAATTCACATAACTAATTGGCTTAAATTATTACTGAAAAACAATTTTAAGCAGATGTTAAAAATTGCAAATTTTTTGCGTCGGGAACAAAAAAAAAAAAAAAAATACTAAAAATGTTTAACATTCTTTCAATGACAGTCGGTTCTTTTGGTATAATTAAGAAAAGTTTCCCATGAAGCGAAAAATATGCTCTTATAGCATTTGTGGAAGTTATGAGAATACTATTTTTTTTTTTTTTTTTTAAATAAATTCCACTTTTTTGCTGGTTAAGGATAAAATTGGAAACTTTATTATTTACTAGACTAGACTGTAAAAAACGATAAAAATCACGTTTATGAGCAAAGCCGTATGACAGCTTTTCTAAAGTGTAATTTTTGATTAACAGGTTATTTACCTCGGTTAATATGTTTAAAGATTCGAGTAATATTCTAATATTTGTGAAATAACCTCTTTAAGTCATAAACATAACATAAATTATATTCTCTGTCGTTTCAAATAAAAAAATGTGTACTTATATCGGATATTTTCTACCTACCAGGACAAATAGTAATATTGTGTTGCACGGAAAGTGCGTCATTAATTTGAATATTCTTTACCGAATCGACTTATCTAAATTGTAACAAAAATCTACAGTAAATGGTGATTTGAAAGTTACGAGGTGTGTTAAAAAAATAATGTGAATTTTCATTCTTCTTAAAAAAATATGTATTTATTCATCAATTTCTATTTTATCTCCTTCAACGTAGTCCCCCTCAGATATAATACACTTGTGCCAGCGTTTTTTCCAATGCTCGAAGCAGTTCTGATATGCACTTTTTGATATGTCCTTGAACTCTCTCAGCGATTCGGTTTTTATCTCCTCAATCTTGGGAACAGGAAAAAGTCGCAGGGGGCCAATCTGGTGAATACGGTGGCTGAGGTATGATAACGGTGTTGTTTGTGGCCAAATAATCTCTCACAAGCAAAGATGAGTGAGCAGGTGCATTCTCATGATGCAAAAGCCATGAAATTTTTTTCCACAGTTGCGGGAGTTTTTCGTATTGCTTCACGCAAGCGGCGCATAACTTCAAGGTAATACTCCTTATTTACCGTACGACCTTGTGGTAAGAACTCCTGATGCCCTACGTCATGGTAATCGAAGAAAACAGTGAGCAAAATCTTGACATTTGATCGAAATTGGCGTACTTTTTTTTGGTTTTGTCTCTCCTAGACTCTTCCAATGGGACGATTGGGTTTTGGTTTCGATGTCACGACCATATACCCATGATTCGTCGTACCATTTTAAGCAAATCTGCATCATCGTTGACGTCATTCAATAATTCCTGAACGCGACGTTGTTTTTGGTCAAAGTTCAGCAATTTTGGAACGAACTTCGCTGCCATACGCTTCATGCCCAAAATTTCCGAGAAGATTGCGTGGCATGAACCAACCGGTATGCCGACATCCTCAGCAACTTCTCTAATTGTGATTCGACGATTCTCCATAACAATTTTCTTCACTTTTCCCAACATTTTAATCGGTTGTTGATATGCTGGGGCGTCCAAAGTAAGCGTCGTCATTCACATCTTCTCGACCTTCTGTGAAAAAGTTGTACCACTTGTAAACATTTTTTTGACTCGGAGTACTCTCACCGCATACCACTGTCAACATTTTAAGTGTTTTTGAGCACTTAATTCTATTTTTTACACAAATTTGAGGCAACTTCTTTGATCCATTTTTTTCGATAGCAGAAAATCGCCGAATACGCAAAACACTTGTCTTGTTAATGCCTCTCACAAACAAACTAAACATGCTATATGGATAAAACCGTCAACATATCTTCGAGACGAGTGTACCAACATAAAAAAATAATAATCGAAAGTCGAATGTAAGTAGCCCGCGAGATTTGAATTTTCTAATTTTATTATTATTTTTTGAACACACCTCGTATATTCCACGTTGTATTGCAACTTTTATAGGTTTTTTTTTACCCAGTACAAATTTAAGTGATTTAACTCACGGGAATAAAGGAAATATTAACATTTTGTCAAAAACTTTTGAGCTTTTTTACAGTTGTATCATAACCATTAACGTTGGATGAGTTTCCTTCGAAGCGCATAAGTGTTGCCAATTTAGCTTTTCAAGCAAAATTCAGATCTTTTTCAACCTTTTTAGCGGGCAAAATTTGGATTTGGTTTTTTTTCATAAATATTTTAGACTATTTTTGTTTTTGTTTTTTTTCGATAAGTACGTTATTGCAACTTATTAAAAAAATAAATAAAATAATAATAATAATAATAAAAAATATTAAAATAAAATAATTTGTATTTTCTACTAAAAATAACTACACTGGAACTGAACGGACAACGATTTGACAACGACAAGTTCTTGCAGCGATGAAAGAATGGTTTCCGAATGAGTTAAAGTATCCCAAAATTGTATAAAAGCATACAGCTGTTCTGATTCAGAATAATGAATTTTCAGATGATGTCACCATTAAGAGCAGAAGTAGATCAAAACTTCATACAATGCCATGACCTTCTTGATAAGTAAATATTTTGAAGCAAAGTTGGATTTTGAATACAGGTTGGGTTAGCAGTTTGGTAGATTTCACCCCTGGGTGCAATTTAAAATCCATACATTATCGAATATTATATGCAATTTGCTGAACTCTTGTCTTCTAAATTGAAGTTTTTATATGGTGTTCTAAGTAAAACAGCTTTTTTTACTGTTTTTTTAAATAAATTTAACACTACCTCTATTCCCATGCATCCAACTACTTACAGATCGTTTTTATATATAAAAAATACCGCAAAAAAATTAATTTAACGATGAGTAGAAAATGTTTGACCTAAACCGAATTAGAGTATAATTCTTCGGACTTTTATGACATTAAAACTAGAATTGTTTCACAAATTTTAGAATGTTGTTCCAATCTTTAAATATATTAACCGAAATAAATAACATACTAATCCAAAGATATTTGCACAATGAAGGGGTCATGCTGTCTCTGGCCATAACAACTGCCTTATCCTTTTTAAAATGCTAATAATGATATGTTTTAACATTCTATTCTAAAGCAATTGGATTTAATAGCAAAAACAATAAAGAAATTGATGTTGATTAGATAATTCTTATGGCTGTGGATCAAATTATATATCTCGAAACAAATATCTTATCTAGCAAGGACTTTAAATATGAATAAATGGCTCATTTCTTAAGCCAATTCACTTAGTAAAAGATGAATATTTTGAATGAATATCAACGCTTGCATATCCCAAAAATCCCAATAGAGGTTGTTAACATACATCTCGCAACCTTAACGAACAATTATAATTTATCAGCAAACGTTATCAGGCTGCAAATATTGATATTAGTCTGCCAGATAGATATTGAAGATATATAAGAAGTGTAGTAGAAAGAAATCCATTATTTTTCCATGATATTGAAGGCCTTATTTCATTTCATTTTTCGTTTCACTTGGCATGGAAGTTTTATTTAAGAACTTGTTGCCATTTTGGGGCTAATTCCATTATGCATATCTCATAGAAATCCTAGTCCCTATTGATTGAAATCTCTAAAACTCAATAAATATTAATGCATTTTAATGTGAGAACAATGTTCTTACAAAACGCAGTTTTTTCTTTTAGCTTTTTAGCTTTTCTTCGAGAAAACTTTGTTCTTTTTCCGATATCAACATCTGGCAACACTGCTGATGGTGAAAAGTTGGTCATTTACGACAACGTCGAGCGAAAACGGTCAGGGTGGAATCAAAAATGACATTCAGGATGGTTTTGCTGTGCGTTTGGTAGGATTTTCACAGAACTACTATGATTCAACTACTATGAACTACTCCCTCACGAGTAAACTCTGAAGTCGAACATATACTGTTAACGATTGGAATGTCTGAAGGAAGCAATCGCTCAGAAGCGGCCAGATCTGTCCGACAAACTCATCGATGGTGACTCGCCAGAAGCTTCAAGAGCTTCGTTCTTATATATCCGCATTATAATCCGGAACTGGTACCAAGGAATTGCCACCTGCTTCTATCTATTGCGAACGAGTTTGGTAGAGAAAAATTCGTCTGAAGAGAAGCTTGTGGGAATTGATTGTTCCAGTTTTTAACCAATAGGAAGAAGGATTTCTATGAGAGAATCGTAATAGGATTACCTTCAAAATGGCAACAAGTCCAATATCATGCACCATAGCTCTACCATATCTCATTCAAGGCATGCAAGGACATTTGTTTGTCTACAGCTTTGATACTTTTTACCCAATCACATGCAGTTTTAGATGTCATGTAAGCACTGTTTCGGCCAAGCCTCGATTGACGGTTAGAAAGGGCTGCTATGTATTTGGTGGGATTTGCAGGGAGTCATCTACTATGAACTGCCTGAGGCCAAGTTCTTAATTTGGATACATACTGTCAACAAATCATCAGTCTGAAGGAAATAATCTACCAAAAAGCGGACAGTTTTGGCTAATAAGAAATTAATTATATTTCATCAGGACAATGTCAGGCCAAAGACAATGTTAGTGACTCGCCAGCAGCATCGAGAGCTTGATTTCGAAGTTCAGTAGGAGCTGGCAAGTGGCTAGAGTCATGCCACGGACTCCAACTTGTCTGGAGTCTGTAAGGTTGTCCCTAGTCTTGCCACTTCGTTTGCTCTGCAGTTCCCTGGTATGGTGCTTAATAAACAAAATTGGTCCAAAACTGGCCCCTACTAACTTAGTCTATGTTTTGAATACTAATCAGAATATAAATTTTGTTGTAAATATTCTGCTAGAGCAACGCCATTAGAAATATCCTGTCAATATCCTGCGGCGACTGACAGCAGAGTGAATCAACGTGAGGCGCTACTACGTAACTACAACATCGGACTATGGCACCAAATCAGGTAGGCAACCTCCTCCTCCTCATATCGTGACAAAAGACTGGAGAATGTTGTCATGTCAAACGGTTTTCTGTCATCGATAATAATTCCGGAATTCTTACGGAATATGTGGTTAAATGTAATAACAGGGTTTAAAATATAACTATACCTATATATATACATATATATATATTATGTACCTTCACTACAACTAACAGATTAATATCAATATTTGCAGGCTGATATCGTTAGGTGATAAATTATAATAGTTCGTTAAGGTTGCTAGAAATGTGTTAAAAACCTCTGTAGGGATTTTTGTGATGCAGGCATTGAAATTTATTCAATATATTCATCTTTTACTAAGTGAATTAGCTGCTATGTTGCTGTAAATCTGTTTATGTCTAAGTATCGTAAGCACATCATTAAGGATGTGCTCGCAACCATAGAAGAATAGTTGAGCTTTTGTTTTCGACTAATATAAGATAAGAGTTACTTTATTTTTCATGAGCAATTTACATTAGAAGAATATTTTTGCTTGCTGTGAAAATATCGGTGTTCGATAGCGTAAATTTTTGTGATCAAAGTGGTTTTCATTGTTTTGAATTAAAAAACTCAAGCGAAGTCCAAGAGAAGATGAATATTTAATAAGTAAGTCTTCAATGAATTGAATTCTAATGCAACCATTAAAATTTGAAGACTATGATGTGAGATTTTGGAAGTGAAATGTAGAACTAAGATATCCTGAAATAATCAGGAGTGATGAAAAGCATTTATGACAGACAGTTACGAATTTTAAAAAGAAGTTTTCGCAAAAAAAAAGACAAATATGTGAAAAGGCAGATTCTTATTTTTTGTTTGTTTTTTTTAAGTGCTCTTCTCTTTAAATTCTCAAAGCGCATATCTTTAACGTCAATGACATGTCCAAATTTCAGAATGAGGTCCAACGTTATAATAATTTTGATCAAAAAATAATAATACAGGGTGGCGCAATAGAACGTGCATATTGCACCATTTTTTTTTTGCGGGGTAGAAAAGGCGAGGGCGGGGGCGCCTACATCGTTGGGTTGGCGGGCTCATGGAGTTTTAGTCGCTATGAATTGCTTCGACGGGAAGCGTCGCGCATTTTGCGTGCGCGCATTTTACGAGAACTCTCGTTCATATATTGCTACTAGGCGACTATATTGGCTGAATATGGACTACGGCGAATTAGTGAAGCTCCGAGTGCTAATTTAATTAAAATTTGGGTAAAGCGTTTTGAAGAGACCGGTTAAACATTTAAACCACAAGCAATTGGTCGCCCAAGAACATCTAGGACCGAAGACAATGTTGAGAGAGTTATGGAGTCAGTACGAGGAAATCCACAAATGTCGACTCGAAAGAGATCGTCTGTCTTACAATTATCGCGACGAAGTTTGCAACGAGTTTTAGCATTGAATCTTAAACTGCATCCATATAAGCTGCAATTAACACAAGAATTGAAATAGTCTGACTTCATAGCAAGGCCCGCATTTGCTAATGAAATGCTTAATCGATTTTCAAATTTTGACAATATCCTTTTCTCTGACGAGGCTCATTTTCTTATGAATGGGTTCGTAAACCGTCAAAATTGTCTTTACTGGAACAGTGAAAATCCCAACATCAAACACCAGAAACCATTGCATAGTCCTAAAGTGACAGTATGGGCAGCAATCTCTGGCAGAGGAATAATTGGTCCTTTTTTCTTCGAAAATGCGCGGGGCCAAAACGTCACGGTTAATACGGAACGCTATGTTGAGACGTTGGACGGATTTTTGGCTCCAGAAATTGAAAGTTCAAGAATATTGAATTCCAGAACTTGGTTCCAACAAAATGGAGCTACCTGCCACACATCAAATGACTCCATGGCGGTGGTGAAGCAGGTGTTCCCTGTCAGACTGATTTCGAAAAGAGGTGATATCCCATGGCCCCCACGTAGTCCAGACTTGACGCCTCTTGACTTTTTTTTGTGGGGATACCTCAAACACAAAATCTACAATAATAATCCAAGAATCATCGTTCAGCTCAAGGAGAATATCCGTGGTGAAATGGCAGCCATTAAACCAGTATTACTGAAGAAAGTTTTCAATAATTTTCGTTTGCGGTTAGAGGAGTGCCGTCGTAGAGAGGGTCACCATTCAGATGACGTTATTTTTAAAAAATAAACTTCATTTATTACTCTACAATGCCTTAGATTTATTTTAACCATACCTTTTGTATTTATTTTTTAAACTATTTTTTAAATATGCACGTTCTATTGCGCCACCCTGTATCACCCATATGTAGGGCAACACAAATTTTTAGAGTAAACTGTTTGTTTACCACATCATTACGCTAGGTGGGTATGAACAAAACAAACATTTAAATAACCTGTTTAAAAATTTGGCAGGTCATTTTCACAATTCTATCACATATCATATTTCCAATACAAACGACTCTTTTGATAAAACAATCATGAGTAATGAAAAGACACATAAGAATTCTGAGAATTTTGAAACGTTTCTACATTTGCAACAACGTGAGCAATTAAAGCAATTTTAGGCAAAGTAATTAAAAGTCAAAATAGGCATCATCATCATCATCATTTCGATGCATCAACAATATTTCTTTTTAGGCAAATTAATGAAAACTTTTACATGGATCAACCAGATGAGCTTAATAATGGTACTAAATACTTTTTTAAGCCTGAAAAACAACGTAGTATTAAGAATTGAGCGTTTGTCGCCTCAAATATTAACTAAAACCAGATTATTAAAAATCAGTACTATAGTTTAAAAAAAAATTATGTTCAATTGCATTAGTCTTACCTCCAATTTGTTTGCAAACATACTTTTCAAAGACTTCTATGGACTATAGTTGCGAGCATATCATAAGTGATATTTTGCAGAGCTCCAATTGCTGATTTGACCAGAACTAAAGAAGGCCTACTAATTGCAACATCTTTATATATATAATTCTACTGTACGGGCGTTGTCAGTGAACTCCTCCTAAACGGCTGGACCGCTTTGCATAAATTTTTGTATATGCGTCTGGGTGGTGCCCGGGATGGTTTAGATTTACAATTCGGTCCAATTGGACAAAGGGGCGTGGTACCTCCCATACAAACAAAAAATTAAAAATCAATTATTTCTGCTCCTGCTTACGGTATTTAAACAAAATTTGGTGCGTAGGTTTGGTGTACATATCTTAAGTGCTACTGCAAATATGGGCAGGATTGGACAATGGGGAGTGGCACCTCCTATACAAACCACAAATTAAAAAGCAATTATTTCTGCTCCTGCTAAAATTTGAAGGCAAAGCAACGTTTGCCGGGTCGGCTAGTTTTGTATAAAAGTTTGATTGAAGAAAAAATCATCAAATTTGCAGCAAATTCACTTTAAGGGGAAAACACCCTAAAAAATGTGGTGACATTAAGAATGGAAAGTCTGATAATATTCAGATAATACCGTTTGCAAGTATGAATTTTAAATGAAAAAAATTGGCGTCACATAATTTGTTCTAAGCCCACTGTACTAGTAACAAATGTCTTAAAGACGAACTCCTTAATATCGCCTCGCCATAGTTTATTACTTCACTCAGCATATACCTTTGATACATTGCGTATAATTATCAAATGCATTTACATTTCACAGTTAGATTTGATAGTTAATTTGGCAAAAAAATATTTAAACTATTTGAGTAGATACGTATTTAGCCAAACGACTATACAGAGTTTATTCGATATATAAAATTGTGTAGATGAACGAATTCCATCTCTAAGGAAAATATTTATACTCACTATTTAAGATATGAATGATTCAATAGTATCCATATAGTTCAATTATGTGTTCGGTTAACCAATTTCAACAAGAGGCAGTGTAAATAGCATTGGACGGACGTACGGAAAACTGCTTTAATGTCCCTTTTGGTAATTAGGATTTTGACCCTGCATCTTGAAAACTAACATTAAACGGCTAATAGCCTTTTGGCGTTTTTATTTCTGTGGTCTTTTTCATTCTTCACGCAAACTTGATAAAATTACAAACGATTAATAAACAACGCCTATGAATGATAATACTTTGATGAACGTATAAATAGAAAACTAGATGTTTATTAAGGTGACACTACATTTAATTATTTATTTGAAAAGCGAATAGAACAAGATAATAAATTTTATAAATTAAGGTGACAGCTTTGGATGAAGCTCTAACAATTAAGATTAATACTTTGTTATATTTTATATTTATGCTTTCAGTAGTAAACAAAAAAGGCTTCACAGTTATATTTCAAATAAGAAAAAATGTTTTTTTTTTTTTTTAATTATTAGGCAGCTTAACAAAAAATGTTGACCTATGAGTACCATTAGAGTCACTGGCATTTGCAAAGTTTACCATCAGGAACCAAATTTTAATAATTTTTTTATCGTCTGTGGCCGATTGCGTGCTAGGAAAGTAGAAGTTATTTTAATTTGAATTCATTAAAAAAATATAATAATAAAGAAAAATAAATGAATACAATCCGTTTCAGATCCATAAACAGGATTTAATTTCAGGTTTCGTAATATAACTGAAGCTGCATCCATCATCGTTTTAAGTTGATGCAAAAGAGTGGGGGATGCCAGAATTGACGATTATTTATTACGATTAGATTATTTAAAATAAGTTTGCTAAATAACTTATGCGTGCTAAATACTGGTTTTACTGCAGTTGAATGAATGATTTAAATCTAGAAAAGAAAGAAAGATTTGGCGTTGTTATAATTGCCAAAAATTAAATTTCGATTAATCGGCCAATTTGTGTGGGAGATACAAAAGGGGAAAGGCAATGCCCACCGTTTTTATTCCAAGAACTTAATGTATGTTTTTTGACTGCTGGAAAGATATAAAGCTAAGAATATATAGGTTAAATCAATAATTCATATAGGGGTACCAAAAATGATGTGGTTACTTGATTAAGTGTTTTTACTGCTTACATAGAAGTGTAAATAAAATATGAACTCTTCAGTTGAGCTGTTGTAATGATAATGAATTCTTTATTTTACCAAAAATATATTTTGCTTAAAACCATGAAGCAACAAAAAAACGAAGTGTTAGCATTTCACCAAAACAACGGAAAAATACTAAGAGTGTAATACTAAGAGTGTCAAATAACCACCCCAACGAAAGTGGTTGCACGTACAGATGTAGACGCTTACGTCAGCATCAAACAACCGCGCTACACATTCAATTATGGTATGTTATGTATGTCACTTGTAAGTAAATATACTAAATAAGAACCCAGACTACTACGGTCCAGCGATTAGAAATTGCAGAAGAAAGATTGAATTTCGGAAAATGGTCCAATTTGTATGGAAGGTACCAGAAAAGTAGGTCGATAAAGCCTGGCTACGATCTGGCAACACATTAAGTAGTGCCAAGTTTTCAGCAGTTTGGTAAATATTTGCAGCTACTATCATGGTCAGCCTGCCAGACGGTCGGACGGAATGGATGCCTTCATTCTTTCGGATGAATATATATATGAAATTTTTGAAATGCCAGGGTCTAAAACTGTGATTCCAAGAGAAACATTGGAGTATGATGATGAAATCATAAATTGAACTCGAAAGTTTTGGCAGTTAAGCCAAATAGCCGTGAAGTGAAGGGGAATGGGTGATGGAAATCAATCGTTCATTCTCATTCAATTCATCCATTGAAGTTATGCATAATCTCCTCATGAGTGCTTGCAATTTACGTAGCTGTCAAAATCGTCAACATTTTGTTCAAAAATCGGCAAAAGCCGTTGTTTTAGAATCATGGAAAATGAATTTCGATATAGAAATAAATAACATGGCAAGAAATTGTAACATATCAATTTAGAAATATTGATATCTAGTAAATAATTAGTTCTAAAACAAGATCTATTCCTTATTGAAATTGAAATTCAGTGCGAACAATTTGCTAAATTAGTAACTTAATGAGTAAAATTAAGAACAAGAACACAATTAAGAACAAGATTCCTTCGTATTTTTATATTTATTGATTTATATATTATATCAAACAGCATGTTCAATTTCGACACAGTTATGTTCAAATTTGATGCGATGAAATACTGGTGCTTAAAGTTGATAATATTGTGCACTTTGGAGACCTTTATAAAGGGAGATTTTTTAATCGCCTTTTTTTCTTTTAAATCGAATAAAACACTCAAATTTTCATCATATATTAACATAAATTGGTCTTTACCATTTAATTTTTAAAGATAATTTCATGTTCATGACCACATAGACTAACGACTTGACGTAACCCCACAAGAAATAATTAAGACGCGTTCAATCACAAGATCTTGGTTGCCAACTCACAGGGCAAAATCGAGAGATAAGCTGCTCACCAAATTCATCCTTTAACATTTCCATTGTTTCACGAGCAGTGTTGCATGTTGCACTGTCCTGATGAAACCACATGTCAACCAAGTTCGACTCAGCCAATTGGATCAAAAAAAAAAAAAAAAAAAAAAAATCGCGTATCATGGCCCGATATCGTTCGCCGTTGACGGTAACGTTTCTTCCACCGTCGTTTTTGAAGAAAAATGGACCGATGATGCCACCAATCCATAAACCACACCAGACTGTCGTTTTTTCGGGATGCAACGGTAATTCATGTATGACATGTGGCTGTTCATCACTCCAGATGCGACAGTTTTGCTTGTTTACGTATCCGTTTAACAAAAAATGAGTCTAATCGCTGAACACGATTTTTCGATAAAACAGCGGATTTTCATCGAACTTTTGTAAGGCCCATGCACCAAAAATTAGATGTGGTAGGTCATTCGTCATTCTATGATGAAATGGCAGAGTATAGTATAGTACAGTGTACACTTTTCACTTTGACAGATGACGTTTGGACGCCATTACCAACAAGTGCGGCCAACCTGAAAAACTTATATTAGGCACCCATAAAACGTGTCTTCACCCTCATGGTCTTCGTTTTCCATCAGGGTGTACACACGCCCGTGATAAAAAGAATGATCTGTTACAACGCCGATTGTGACTATTCAGTAGCCTACTGCTGTAATAGTCTGTCTTGTGTGTAATGGTCTGTCTTACTAAAATCTGAATTCATACAGCCCTGCGTGGTTGCTGTAGTAAATGTTAGTTTTTGTGATTAGGACATCCTTGTTCTTTCCATCGCCTCTCCCTGATGGCCGCGATGTCAGCTCTATATTTATCAAATATATTCGCTGATAGAACTGAGACACCTTCTCTGAAAAGAGACCAGACATTGCAAGCTCATATGCCTAAATCATCGTTAACATTTGGACGGTTCCATTTTTTCCTTTCAGCTCCTATTTTCAAAATAATTTTTATTTAAGATGAGCGTTGTATTAGGCCACAATAATCGATCGCAAAGTTAATGCTGCAATTTGAGCTTTAGTAGCAGCTGTAACCTGCTTACTTAAGATATATCATTATTAGCATGCCAGTTAAGCTACTCCAACTAGTTACCACCAGACGGATGCTCAATACCATTACTACGTAATACTTGAATGAAGATTGGAAGTCGTCGGTTTGGAGAATTCTTCAAAGCATTCTGGTTATTCCCAAGTGAATGATAGCCAGAGAACCAAAATTTAAAACTCCCAATTAGCCTATTTTAAAATATTGTTTTATAGCCTTCAACGTCTTAGATTTGGAAAGAACGCCCAAAATATGTGGGTAAAGAAGTAACTTTCTAATTTCTATATTATTTGTTTATTCCGGAAACAGCCCATTTTTGATTAAATTTTTTTTTTATTAAATTGGTCTCAGCGCCTTTAAAGCGTAAATCTGACTATATTCCCCTTGACGACAGCTCTAAAAACTTGCGGTTCAACTAACGTAGTGCCACCTTAATGTGCATAATCGCGTATTGTGTACACCATAAAATACTTTTTGTATACTCGTATTCTCATAATTGAAAACTATAAATAAATTTTGTTTTATTTCTACCGAGAAGATAAAGTAGACGTTTTTGACGACGGCAACGAGGAAAAAGACTCAATACATGAAACGAAATGCATCCATCATCCATGTAGACAATTAATAATTTCCCGCCTTACAATCTCCCATGGGAAATGAGACGGGGTGGCTCGCTCGCAAAGGGTGTCAAGGGGAGGGAGGCATGGTCATGAGCTGCCAAAATATTTGCTTATAATGTTTCAGAGATGTGATGATGAAATGCACAAGATATGAGCTTATTTATTGTATTTAAATTAACACATCCATCTCGGCATCGTCTACAGATATGCATGCAGGCAGTGCAAACGCATATTTAATACATATGTAGTTAATGCACGATATGTACCGTACCTGCCTACTATTAATACGATGCTGATACGTATTAAAATATTATTAAGTACTTTAGTTTTCAACAGAATTTCAAGTTGTTCGCCGATACGGCGATGATGGCCACCGTCTTATGGTGATTATGGCGATTTTGGCGATGAGATGACGATGCTGATGATAATGTTGATGCTGCTGTAGATGATCGTGGCGATGATAAGGATGGTGGTAATGATGATGATGGTGATGATGATGACACCGATGATGATGATGATGATGCTGATGTATTGTTGTCCCTCATTTGATGAAAATATCAGTGCATTAGCAAAGGCAACAAATGCTGCAGTGGCAGCAGCGACTGCAGCAGCCAACACATGAATGCCTTGATTTCATTTTTAGTTTTGCTTTTCCTTCGTCGTTGAAATATTTTCTCACAGTATTTATGATAAATTTCTTTTG